>CM057789.1:48495975-49027983 GCA_030145905.1 Populus davidiana
ATGAAATTGAAAACCGATAAAACTTTTACAAAAAGGCCATAAAAGAAGTTTAGAAATCAAAAGAATAAGGACTTGAATGGAAAAAATAAAACATGAAAAATTAAAATTGAATGCTTAAAATGAAAACAAATAAAACTTGTATAATAGGGTCAATGAATAAAAATTAGAAATCAAAAGAATAAGGACTGAAATTTAAATAACAAAAACAAATATGACTAAGTTGTGCTTTTGTGTGGGAGGAAAAGAAAAGAAAAAAGAAAAAAATGCTTGCCAACAACAATTCATTGCATCTCCTCCAACACACATCACACTAGGAGGAAAAGGACATGGTGACATTTCCATCAACACAGCGAAAGCACCCTACATACCCTTGCCTAATAGCTTAAAAAAATATGATATAAATTAGTGTGTGTCCATAGTATTTGCTACAAGGTTTCTTTAATGCCTTTTAGAGTTTTTATTAACTAGTTTTCTGGACCATGCTATGTTGTTGATTAGATAAAAAACTTAAAATTGTTTTTGGCCCCAATTGACTTGATGTAAAATTAACCACGTGAGATTTGTCCTAACATGATCCAATTAACTTGATGGGTCTAAAGATAAATTAGATGATCGGTAAAAAGTATGGTTTGGCTTTAAAAAGAAATCAAGATGATAAATTTTTTTAATATTGAAATGATGACATATTAGATCGTCTCGGGCTTCGTGTGTTAACCCATGACTCAGGTAATGAACTCCAATGAGTTTAACAACTTTGTATTTTGAAACTACTTTTTACTAAATAATATGATAACAAAGACAAACGCTCGCAAAATTAAGCATCAACCAAGTATCACGATGTTTGTTTAAGTCTACAATAATCTTATAGAAAACAAATTAAAACAAATTATGAAGACCAATTCATAATCAATCCATATTGAAGAATGAAATTGATTAAAAAAAAAAAAAGGATTCATGAATTTGTTTTTTTTTAAAAAAAACCATTTAGCATTGTTATTAAACCAGACCCAACAGTTTAACTTTAAAACTTCTCAACCCAAGTCATTTCCAAACTCGGGTTTAAAATTAACTTGCATGGGTGATCTAATTGACTTAATGGGTCTAAAACCAACATAAACATCAATAAAACATGGTTTTGACTTTAAAAATTTTTCAAGATGACATTTATTTTTTGAATATTGAGATGACGACATATTAGATTAACCCAGGCTTTTTCAACTTAGCTTGAAAAACTCATGATACGGATTATGGACTCCATTGAGTTTTAAAATAAATAAATTAATTTAGTGATATGATAAAAAAATCAAACGTTTGTAAAAATTGAATATCAATCAAATACTTAGATATTTATTTGAAACTGTAATAACCTCATAGAAATAAAATTAGAATAAATTATTATGATCAATTCAAAATTAGTAAGAAATTGAAGCATAAAATTGAAAAAAAAAATGTAATGTATCATTTTTATAAAAAAAACTGAAAAGAAATTAAAAAGGGGGAAATTGAAAAATTAAAAACAAAAATAAGGTGCTTCACTGTGCATATAAACTAAGAAGCACCATAATATTTTTTATTTTTTTAATAAAGAGAGAGTAATAATTTATAATATAATATAATAAATAACAAAACTATGAATTTAAAATCAAAGAGCGAGTGTTTTTCTTTGATTTTTTCCCCTCGTGGAGACTAAAAGTCACACATCAGCTAATTATGTGCTATTTGTGTTTAAAATATGACTTGATATATTTTGAAAAGATCACTATAATTTTGTTAAGAACCGTGTCATATTCCTATTTCAAAAACAAAATCAGAAAATAAAAAATATTGCCCAACTCGGAATTGAAAACAAAAATTGAATAAAATATATAGATATGATATCCTAGTGAGAAAGCGTAAGATAGACAACAATTGTGATGGTTAATATTGAATATAAAATATTAATCTTTTTATTATATTTATTTTTAGCTTGATGTTATTCTTGTACTAACAGTCAAATGATTGAAAAATATCTTTTAAAATGAATTTTTTAATTTTAACTTTTCATTATTTTGATATATAGAATTTAACAGAGATAGGTGATGTAGAATGGTTTTTTTTTTTTTCTATTGTGTTTGTTGTATTTAGACTCTAAGTATTTATAATACAGACAAGAGAGCTTGTTGATGATGCTGCACACGTGCCTTACAAGTGAGTAGCATAGAGCACACCTCTTCTCAGGTGACATTTTCTTTAATTTAATAGTGCCATCAACATAGCCACACACATTTTCACCTTTGAGATAGGGAAGCATGGTCGCTTTTCAATTTGGAAAATTGGTGAGGTTAAGTTTGGTGATATTGATGCTAGAAGAAGGATTGAAGACAGGTAGAGTGTTGTCAAAAGTAAAGGAAGAATGGGGAGAGGCGGTCATGGTGGCTAAGAGGAATATGAGAAAGTAGTTTAGAAGAAAGAGATGAAAGGAATGGACTCAGAAGAATCCTTATGAAAGGACGTAAGTTGTTGGCTCTGATACTATGTAAAATTTAACAAAGACAGATGAGGTGGAATGGTTTTCTTATTTTTCTGTTGTGTTTGTTGTGTACAGAGTCTAAGTATTTATAATACAGTTGTGAGTAAATCACTTCTACTAATTTGCTATACAAAATTCAAAAGTAGAATCTGAATATGTAAATCAAGGCATTTAAGATGTAAATCATATTCTTGTCATTGAGATCTCTTACTGTTAGGGTATAGATTTCATGGGTTTGTTTCCTCCATCATTTGGTTTCTTGTACAAAATAGTCGTAGTAGATTATATTTCAAAATAGATCGAGATAATTCCAAGTCGAAACAATGATCACAAAACAGTGATAAAGTTTTTGAAAAAAAATATTTTAAGTCAATTTGGAATCCTTCGAGCCATGATAAGTGGTGGTGGAACACATTTTTATAACAAGTTATTTGAGTCTTTAATGAAGAAATATGGAATCACATATAAAGTTGTCACCCATTATCACCCTCAGACAAGTGGACAAGTAGAACTTTCTAATAGGGAGATCAAACAAATCTTGGAGAAAACAGTGAACCCTAATAGGAAAGACTGGTCTTTAAGACTTAATGATGCACTTTGGGCTTATTGAACTACTTATAAAACATCATTAGGTATGTCACCTTATAGACTAGTCTATGGAAAACCTTGTTACTTGCCTGTAGAACTTGAACATAAAGCTTATTGGGCTATTAAAGCTTTTAATTCAAACCTTGTTGATGCTAGTCAACTGCAAAAATTACAAATAAATGAGTTTGAGGAAATAAGAAATGATGCATATGAAAATTCAAGAATTCATAAAGCAAGAATATTCAAAGAGTTTCATGATAAGAAAATACTGGGAAAAACATTCAATGTTGGTCAAAAAGTCTTGCTTTATAATTCTCGACTCCATTTATTTCCTAGAAAACTAAGATCAAGACGGAGCGGTTTTTTTATTGTGAAACATGTGTATCCATATGGGGCCTGTGATATCGAAAATCCAAAGAATGGTAATGTTTCAAGGTAAATGCTCATCATTTGAAAGTTTATTTTGACAATTTTTCAGTTGAAAATGACTCTATTGAATTGGGTGATCCTGTATATAAAGATTGATTTTTTTTCTCACATTGTTTTTGTTTTTTTTTTTTGTATGACTTTCGTTTTGGTAGTCTCTCACCTCAGTCAAATAGCGGATAATGGTACTCCGTGACTCTTAAGTCGGTTCTTTTAGTTTCCTATGATAACTGATATCTGTGTACATATTTGTGCAATTCTTTGCTCTTTCTTCTTTCTCTGCATCTCGCCTCAAATTCTCATTTGAAAATGGACACCACTCTTGAAAATTAAAAAAGTATTTTCCTGTTTTGCCTCCAAATGCGATTGCAAAAATTTACCGTGCTAGGTGTGCAAGATTGAGGTTGTCAATGAATCATGGAATTCCTAAAGATATTCGCTGGCTAATTTAAGCAAAGGTCCGATTATCAAGCGATTCCTCCAATTCTTTCATTTCATACATGCTTGGAACAGGTAAAAGCACTTTTGCAAAGAAACGTCGTGCAAAGCGATTGAAAGTCTATCACAGATGTGCCAGATGGACTTGTAATGCAACATGTCATTCTTTAGGAATGGTATCTATAAACCGTGAAGATAAAATACAATTCATTAAGGATGGCCTCAGTAAGGGATCTTTAGATAATCTTCTATTGACTCTTGAGATGCATCCTAGTGGAGATATGCATTATGCAATTCATGATTTATAGCCACAATTTCATAAAGAACATGCTCGACATAGTCTTGGGAATCTGACTAAAAAAGACCATGTTTGCTAGTTTTTAAGAAAACTGGCTGGGAAGCTTATCCCTGACCCATAGAGGGTGTTTAAGCCGTTCCCAGATGTAAAACTAAGGGAAGATGTGAGCCACAATCATAACTACCTGTACATACACATGCTTTTTAAAAATAAATAAATAAAGAGAGAGAGAGAGAGAGAGAGAGAGAGAGACTACAACTGACCTACATATAGGTGGTATGATTGCATTTTCAATTTCTCATATATAAATTCTTCTCTTCCTTCCCTTCATTTCTACTCAACCTATACATTCATCAAATATAGAATTGTGTAAAAATGGCAAGTTCCTCAAGTCATCATATAAGAAATATTTGTGTTTTCGGTGGATCTAGTCCTGGGAAAGCAAAGGAGTTTTTAGATTTAGCAAATCATCTTGGTCAGGTACTAGCTGAGTGAAAGATTCATTTAGTGTATGGGGGAGGCAACCTTGGGTTAATGGGGGGTGTCAATAGCTGCATGTTTAGGAGGTAGTTAAGTTTTGGGGGTTGATTAGTACTTAAAAGTGCATTTTTATCGAAGTTTTATATCATCGTTTTGCATTTGAAGTATCAATAACTCCTTAACTAAAACATGTTTTATAATAACATATATAATAATTTCGATAGAGTCTCTCCTAATTTCGGTAGAGTCTACCTTATACCAAGAGGTCCAAAGTTATCGACAATTTACCCTGCATGCATTTATGATCACATCCCATCCATAATCTCATCCATAATAGGTCTAATTCAACCATTTAATTCATTTGAGAATATACTCAGGAAAAAACTTCATACTCAATCTCCATCTCATATCATATGCATAAATTAGTAATTAAATGAATCATCCAAGCACTGAAATTCCATATATAAGCATAACACATTTCAGCTTCCTAAAAATAAATTAATACATTATAATATCCCCAAGCATATGTTAATACATTTAATATTCCAAACATAAAATAATACAAGAAGTATGCTAATATATTCAGGTTACATGTTTACTGCATAACAAAATTACATGGATAATCCTTTAGTTCCTAACTTGTACAAAAAAGGAACAAAGAACCTAAATTCTACTCCTGACGTGAATGGGAAGCACCTGCAACATTAAAATAAAAGAATAATTATATTAAATACATAAAATACTACCAAATAATTGAGGGTCACTACTACATGTATCTATGCATAGACTTAGCTGGGTTGAATCAACTTGTTTTACCTTATAAGATGACAAAAAAAAAAGTAACGACATTAAATGAATCAAACTAAGAAAATAAAAGTGCTCATGATAAAAATAAAAAAGTGTTTATTAAAATGAAAAAAAAACAACAAAGATAAATTTCAATCTAATCGAGCACGGTAGAAAAAAAGTCAAAAAGAAAAGGAAAAAATGACCTCAGTTGTCGCATATGTGCAGTATTGTAGCGATCATCCTTTTGGATCAAGATTTTTTATGTGAGAAGAAAGAACAAGGAATTCTTATTATTTATTGGTTATAAAGATTTGGAATCAGCCACATAGTATTTTGATCACTAAGAACCCTAAATGATTTTTAGAGTTTGGATAAGGAGACTAGTTGTGTAAAGCGAGGATAATATCACCCCTAGTACACCATAACTAAGATAAGCTATGTTTTTTATTTGCTTGATTATTACTAAAGCACTATAGCTTTTTTTTCTAACCGTTGAGTCTGTTTATTAGATAAAACAAATCCACCCCTATATAGCATGGCTTTACAAGTTAAGTATAACCATTCTAGAGCTGAAATATATTTTATATTTGTTTTTTTGAATACTGAGAATTCATCTTAAGTATAAGTTCATAATCTTTAATATTAAAAATAAAAAATTTTTTTTTTTGGTGTTTTGAAATTTAGGCCAAGTCCTCGTGAGTTTAATGAACTTGTTATTATATCTATGATGCATGCCATAAAAAAAAACTAATTTGTTTTTTTATTTCCAAGAACTGCAATGTATTTTTTTTTATTAGAATGCAAACATGATTTTTATATATATACTTAGCAATATGCAATTTAAAGCATAAATAATTTTTGAAAGAAGGATTTTTTTTGTTGTTTTTATATATTATTATTTTTTGACAAAAAATTAACAAGTCTATTTAATACCGGAAAACGCTTTATTTATAAGTTTATAATTTTAAATATTAGATATCAAAGGGTAAAAAAAATAACATGAACAACCCAAAATTAATTGCAAAATAGTTCTTTAAATTTTGAAAAATAATTAAAATTAAAATTAAAATAAGACATGCTTGACAAAATATAAAAAATAAATAATAAATAAAGGCTATGAAAAATAGGTTATGTCGTGTTTTCTAAACACACCCTTAGCTTAAAAAAATGTATACTTAAAACTTATCTTGAGATTGTGTTAGCTAAACACACCTTGAAGGGAAAAAAAAAACATGTTTTCTTTGGTAAATTTCTGTTAGTCAAACACAACACAGCCACTTGGGTTGATCTCCATGGCCAAGTCCAAAACTAACACAAGCCTAGTGACTTAAATGAGACAATTCAAGAGGCGACCAGCCTCGGCACAAGACTTAAATGGATATTTAAAATGAAATTATCAATGAATTAATAAAACACATTATTTTTCATGAAATTATCTTTCATGTTTTGGGACTCGATTGTAAATTTAAACAAAGAGGGCTTCTTTTTCATTTTTCATTTGTTTTCTTTTTCTTGCCTCTAATTTATAGTGTTGAGCACCCTAGAAAATAAAACTCAATAATTAATGGAAAAATCTTTTTTATTAACATGATTCATAAATGTTATGGTCAAAAATAATTCATTTTTGAAATGTGCAGGATCTATCCCTCTTTTTTTATCCTCCATTTTTCTTGCTTATTGTCATCTCACTCCCCAACCTATTTATTTTTATTTATTTATTTATTTTTCATTCCTATTTTTATTTTATAAAAACTAGTCAAAGAAAATAAAATAAGCGAAAGTACAAAAAAACTAATAAATGACTATAAATCTTCTTAATTGTATTGAGAAAACATTTTTTGAAAATTTTTATGTTTTAAAAAATATATTGAAGAATAGAGATAAAAAATGAGTTATAAGGCAATTATGCAATAGACTTTATTCAAACAAGATGATAAACCAATGAGATTATGCTGCAATTTCAGCAGAAAAAACTAAAAAGTCTTACCCTATAGATGTTACCTAATAGGTTTTGGATACTAGGCTATTTATATTTTTGTACCTCAAAAAAATTCTAAAAAAAATTTAAAGAGTTTATGCATAAATCTAATTAAATAAATTAAAAACTATTTATACAATAAAAAAAATTAAGTTTGATCCTTATCTAGTAGAAGGTAACCAGTCAAACTCGTGACTCGGATTGTTGACTTAATTGGATTCAACATTGTTTTATAATTTTTTTATTTAAAATAAACACCTATAAAATTAACTAATCGAATATCAAGGTGATTGGAAAAAAAATCAAACCTTAACAAATTAAGTTGGCCAATTAATAATCAATCAAATATTAAGTGATGAAATTTTAAAAAATATATTTGTTTTATTAAAAAAAACCCAATTGTAGTGGATAAAAATGAAAAACAAAGGCCTAGGCTCTTGAGCTTAAATGAATTAGAGGTCTCGAGCCTTATTTTTTAAAATTTTGTTAATTAATTCATTGAGAAAAATCATAGATAACACGTTGCCTGCCCTACCCGAATTCCAGTTACCTCAAATCCATGAAAAATCAGGTTAGGCTATTTTAGACAAAAAAAACAAAACTCATTTTCAACCAATTTTTAAAAAAAATAACCTAAACATCATATAAAATCATATCCATAGCCTCTAACAATCTAAAAGTTGGCCCCAAAACCCATAATCAACCCAAAACCAAAATTATATTCGAGCTCAAATCTGCCATTTTAGACAAGTTTAAAGGAAAACAACTTTTAAGCTAAACTCTCTTCATAAAAAAGAACCCATTAACACTGAAATCATCTTTTTTTGTGGCTAGAATTTGTCTCCACTGAGATTTGTTTTTTTCTACCACTAGAATTCAGTTGTTTTATTTCTCATCTCTCTAACTGGAGATTAAAGAATAAAAAAGATAAAATATGGGATCAAAATTGAATTTCATAAATTTTTAGGGATTTATAGTTTATGATTTGAAAAGTTAAAGTAACAAATATATGTAAAAGGTAGTTCGAGGATACACACACATGCAAACCATCTTACTGTGAACAGGTTTGCTAAGAAATACAATGGAATGTGAGGAGGAAGCGATCTCATTCAATCATTTGTTGGGTTATCATTTATTAGCACTTGTTTATGCACATGACTTATCAATAATGTGTACTAATGTATTCTCTCTGTTGACCAATTACAACAAACCCATTTCTTGTTTGCCTTCTTTTCTTTTTTATTTTTTTTATTTTTCTTTCAATTTCTTATGAAATTAGAAAAGAGAAAAGGTCACTTTCATTGATTAACGAACTGGCAGGTCAAAATTGTTGGCTAAATTTTTTATTTCATTTCAGGTAGATCATGAAACATGGCTCATCATCTATTGAATGCTTCTTGTTAGAGAATAAAATCTTCATAAGAGACAATCTCCATAAATTAAGGAATTGTATATCTCGTAATTGTTGCAATCCCATAATATATGGGACAACTTTAATTCTAGCATAACGGTAACTTTAATTCTGCTATAGCTATATATATCTGTACATTGAAATACATCAATATCAATTAATTCTTCAATTTTCACATGGTATCAGAGCGTACCTTTTGATAGCTCTTCTTTTTCCGCTGCAATTTTTGTCTTGTTTCTCTTTGATTGAAACAAATTTCTTCTTTATCTTCTTTTATCAGAGCTTACCTTGTGGTGGCTCTTCTTTTTCCGCTGCAGCTTTTGTATTCTTTCTCTTTGATTGAAACAGATTTCCTCTTTATCTTTTTTCATCATGGGCAATGACAATGAGTCTTCTCAAAGCTCCATCATTGAGAATCCTTTTTTTATACACTCTTCAGATCACCCAGGGCTCTTACTTGTTACCAAGCGCCTTAATGGTGATAATTATCCCACGTGGAAACGCTCAATGATTATTGCCCTTACAACCAAGAACAAAATTGGTTTTGTGAATGGCTCCTATGAAACACCTTCGCAAGCAAATAAACCAGCTGACTTCGCCCTCTGGGAAAGGTGTGACAAAATGGTGCTTTCTTGGCTACTCAATGCGGTCAAACCTGATTTGGCAGAAGGGGTTGTTTATGCAGACACAGCACGTGAAATCTGGAAAGACTTTGAAGATCGATTTTCTCAAGGCAATGCTCCACGAATCTACCAAATCCAAAAGGCAATTGCCTTCCACACCCAAGGTTCGATGCCTGTATCCAATTATTATACAAAACTTAAAGGCTATTGGGATGAACTAACCTCCTACAGGGGAACACCATCTTGCTCTTGTGATGGAATGAAAGAATACAACAAGTTTAAAGAACAGGACCAAATTATGCAGTTTTTGATGGGGTTAAATGATTCGTACAATGCCGTGCGTGGCCAAATCTTACTTATGAAGGAACTCCCAAGTGTTCGGGAGGTATATTCACTAATTATTCAGGAGGAGAAGCAACGGGAAATTGGATCACCTGTCATCGAAGGAGTTTCCATCGCTGCTGCCGTGAAAACACATAAAAGAGCCGGATCTTCTCACCATCGTTCTGGAAATCAGACCAGTTTCAGAGGCACACCAACCTCTTATGAACGCACACTGCACTGTACCTATTGCAATCAGGATCATCACACAATCGATCATTGTTACAAGCTTCATGGCTATCCACCTGGACATAAACTTTATCATGGTGGTTCCAACCCACCTGGGCATTCTAACGCAAGGAGTGCATCACACAATGAAAGCCGCAACAAATGGCGCACTTCATCTTCTTATGCACATCAGGTCCAAGCAAAACCAACAGCAGCTGCGACCCAAACTGAACAATCCAGTTCTCATGTGGATCGATCCACTCAAAATTTGAAAAATATTTTGGATGGTCTTTCTGTAGATCAATGCAAACAATTAGCAGCAGCAATGGTACACTTCTCTAAACCCACATCAGAAAATACAGATGATTTTGCCAACGCTGCAGGTCTGCCCAATTCCCCATCTGTTAATTCAATTTTATCTCACTCTTGGATACTTGATAGTGGTGCCACGGACCATATTTCATCTGATCCCACCCTTTTTATTCACTCTAATACTTCTCGTATGTCATGTGTTAATCTACCTACAGGTTCATCAGTGCCCATCGATTCCACTGGAACTATTCTCTTTAATAAAAACATTACCCTTGACAATGTTCTTCATGTGCCTTCTTTTCGTCTCAATTTAATATCTGCTAGTAAACTCACAAAATCTTTACGTTGTTGTATAATTCTTTTTCCTGATTTTTGTGTCATCCAGGACTTGGCTACGGGGAAGATGATTGGATGGGGTAAACAAGATGGTGGACTCTACTACATGTCATCTATCTCTCAGGTGCCACTTTCCTGTCATGTTTCCTCTTCGCCCACTCTTTGGCATCAACGACTTGGGCATCCTTCAGTTGCTCGCCTCAAATTGCTTTCTTCCTTTATTCCTTCCATGTCTGCTTTCTCTGATAATCATTGTCGTGTTTGCCCAATGGCCAAACAAACTCGAAGTTCTTTTCCCTTAAGTAATATTTCTACTACTGCACCTTTTTCCTTACTTCATTGTGATATCTGGGGACCACACCGGATTTCATCACATTCCGGTGCTCGTTATTTTCTCACTATTGTAGATGATTTTACTAGATGCACTTGGGTTTTTCTCATGAGTAACAAATCTAACACCCAATCCCTGCTCAAATCCTTCTTTATTTTTGTTTGCACTCAATTTAATGTTAACATTAAAACCATACGCACTGATAATGGATCTGAATTTCTTTCCATGAAAGACTTTTTTCTTAATAATGGGGTTGAGTTTCAACGTTCATGTGTGTATACACCACAACAAAATGGCATTGTTGAACGCAAGCATCGCCACATTCTCAATGTCGCACGTGCTTTGCGCTTCCAATCTAATTTACCCTTATCTTTTTGGGGGGAGTGTATTTTGACCGCAATCTACCTTATTAATAGATTACCCACCCCATTACTAAACCAAAAATCCCCTTTTGAACTGCTCTATAATAAACCACCAACTTACTCGCATCTTCGAGTTTTTGGTTGTCTTTGTTATGCTACTATAGTTCACCCTCACCATAAATTTGATTCTCGTGCCCGTCGTTGCATCTTTCTTGGTTACCCTACAGGTCAAAAAGGTTACAAATTATACGACCTTGATTCTCATCACTTTCTTGTTAGTCGGGATGTTACCTTTCATGAAAACATTTTCCCCTATGCTGAAAAACACTCACTGCCCTTAACACATCCTGTCCTCCCTTTACCATTAGACCCACCTCACCCAGATCCATTTCCCATTAGCTCACACTCCAACCCACTACCCTCATCTGAACCCAATACCCGATCTAACACACATTACCCACATGGGTCCTCCTCATTTGACCTTACGCCTTCATCACCTTCCTCTTTAGCACCTGCACTTGTTCCTACTCGACAATCCACCCGTCAAAAACGTCCTTCATCTTGGCAACAGTATTATCACCTCTCCAATGCTGTTGTCTCCCCACACTTCTCATCCGCTCCGACGCCATCTCCTTCAGGTACTCATCACCCTTTATCTCATTTTTTATCCCTTTCTCGATTTTCTCCTTCCTATAGAGTTTTCCTAGCTAACATTTCAGGCACAACTGAGCCCACTTCTTATACCCAAGCTATCAAAGATCCTCACTGGCGAGATGCTATGCAAGATGAACTTGATGCTTTGGAACAACAAAATACTTGGACCCTCATGCCGTTACCTTCTGGCCACAAACCCATTGGTTGTAAATGGGTTTACAAGATTAAATACAAATCTGATGGTACGATTGATCATTACAAAGCTCGTCTTGTTGCTAAGGGCTATACTCAGATTGAAGGCATCGACTATCAGGAAACCTTCTCTCCAACTGCTAAACTCACCACTCTTCGTTGCCTTATTGCCGTGGCCTCTGCCCGTGGTTGGTTCATTCACCAACTTGACGTCCATAATGCATTCCTTCATGGTGACTTATCTGAAGTCGTGTATATGGACCCTCCTCCTGGTCTTCGCCGACAGGGGCAGAATCTTATATGTCGTCTCAACAAGTCTTTATATGGTCTGAAACAAGCCTCTCGTAACTGGTTTTCTAAGTTTTCCACAGCCATTCAGACAGCTGGTTTCCAACAGTCCAAGGCAGATTATTCACTTTTTACCAGAGTTAATGGTACTTCTCTCACTGCCGTTCTTATATATGTTGATGACATACTTGTTACTGGCAATAGTTTGGATGAAATAAACAGTCTCAAATCATTCTTGCTTCGACACTTCCGCATCAAAGACCTTGGTGATCTAAGATATTTTTTGGGGCTTGAATTTTCTCGATCAAAACAAGGGATCTTTATGTGTCAACGGAAGTATGCCTTAGATATTTTACAAGATGCAGGCCTATTGGGTGGACGACCAGACTCTTTTCCCATGGAACAACATCTAAAACTTACTCCTACTGATGGTGTTCCACTTGAAGATCCAACCCGTTATCGACGATTAGTTGGGAGGTTAATCTACCTCACAGTCACTCGACCAGACATTGTGTATTATGTTCAGATATTGAGTCAGTTTATGCAACAACCTAGAAAACCACACTTAGATACAGCACTTCGGGTCTTGAGGTTTATCAAAGGCACACCTGGTCAAGGTTTGTTCTTTCCAGCGGATAACAACCTTGACTTAGTAGCTTATTGTGATTCTGACCATGCAGGATGCCCTACAACGAGAAGATCTACCACAGGGTATTGTGTATTCCTTGGTGGTTCTCTTGTTTCTTGGAAATCTAAGAAACAATCAAATGTTGCAAAATCAACGGCAGAAGCAGAATACCGCACCATGGCAACCACGTGCCTAGAGATAACATGGCTACGCTACATTCTAGATGATTTAAAAGTCATTCAAGATAGACCCACAATATTAAATTGTGATAATGAAGCTGCTTTGCACATTACAGCCAATCCTGTGTTTCATGAGCGTACTAAACATATAGAGATAGACTGCCACATTGTAAGGGAGAAGCTACAAGCAGGAATCATCTCTACTTCTCACGTTCGCTCACATGCACAAATTGCCGACATGTTCACAAAGGCATTGGGACGGGATCAACTAAAATTCTTAAGTGGCAAGTTGGGACTTCAAAACATTCACTCTCCAACTTGAGGGGGAGTGTTAGAGAATAAAATCTTCATAAGAGACAATCTCCATAAATTAAAGAATTGTATATCTCGTAATTGTTGCAATCCCATAATATATGGGACAACTTTAATTCTAGCATAACGGTAACTTTAATTCTGCTATAGCTATATATATCTGTACATTGAAATACATCAATATCAATTAATTCTTCAATTTTCACACTTCTTACTTTTTTCTTCCTTGTTCATGAATGTTACCTTCCATGGCTAGAAGGATCTACTGGTTCCTTTTGTTTTGCTTCCGTGCCTCTCACGTTTTGGCAGCAGACACACTGTACCAAGGTGGTGATTCCCTCAATTCTTCCAATACTGTAGTTTCCAAAAATGGGCTCTTCACTTTAGGATTCTCAAGACTTGGCTCTGCCGAGTCGAATGCTAGCTACTTGGGAATATGGAACAACAATGACACAAGCCACCCTTTTTGGCTAGCCAACAGAGCCAAACCCATAGCAGACAATTCAGGGGTTCTTGCAATAGATGGATCAGGAAATATGAAACTCACCTACTGTGGAGGTGATCCTGTTAGTTCTATTCAAGTCAATCTTCTACAACCAATATGACAGCTATTTTAGAAGATTCAGGCAATTTTGTTCCCATAGATGAAAATTCTGGCAGCCAACAGGTCTTATGGCAAAGCTTTGACTTTCCTACTGACACATTCTTGCCTGGAATGAAGTTAGGGATCAACCATAGAACTGGCCAAACCTGGTCCCTCATGTCGTGGTTGAGCGACTTAGCACCCACTCCCGCTGGTGCTTTCACTTTTGAATTTATTGGACTAGTGGACCATCCAGGAGCAATACAAGTTTCGAAATTCCTTCTCTGGATCAAAGTTTTATAACAGTTTCTAACGCAGACGAGGATTACTTTATGTTCACAGTTTCTGCAAATCAATTTACTGCTCAGGACCGGCATGCAGGAATTTTTCAATGTGGCAGTTGGAATATGATGGGAGCATAGCAGATCAAAGTACTGGACGAACATATGGGGGCACAGCATGTAAAGGAAATAACACAGATGGTGGTTGCGAGAGGTGGTCAGGACCGGCATGCAGGAGCAATAGGAACAGTTTTGAATTAAGATCAGGTTCCTTTCTTAACACAGTTCCTAGGAAGTACGACGATAATTCTAGTCTTAGCATTAGTGATTGCAGGGACATCTGCTGGAAAGATTGTCAATGTGTTGGTGTTAGTACCATAGGCAATAATGCCAACAATACTGGATGCACGTTTTTTTATGGAAGCTTTACACAAGACCTGAGTGGAAATGCAATTCAATACCACATCATTGTTCAAGGCTCTTCAGGTTAGCTGTTCCTTCGTTTTCTGCTTACCAATTTATAACCCAACAATGCAATTAATTTTAAATAAATTGCCACTGGATGTAGGGAAAAGGAATTGGAAATGGATTATTTTAGCTTCTGTGGGATTTGTTTCATTGATGGGGCTCGCGGGACTATTGTGGTATCTGAGAAGGAGAAGACTAAGAGGTAACATTTTCTAAATAACAAACAAATTTACTGATTTTTTTTTTTTTTTGCTTTTATAAGCATTAAGACTTGTTGAATTCCGGGATTAGCTTACTTTATCATATCAATCTGAGCAGAGAAGTATCTCAATGTGTTGCTGACATTGGATTCAACGAACGATACGCTTGAACTCGAAAATGACGGAAACAAGGACCATAATTTAAAGGTATATAGTGCAGCAACAATTATGGCTGCTACAAATTCCTTTTCTGCAGACAATAAACTTGGACAAGGTGGCTTTGGACCAGTTTACAAGGTAGTTTGTTAAAAATTACTTCAAGAAAAGGATAGAAGAACTTATTAACTTTTATCTCAGACCAAGTATTGAATTGAGAGCTGTTTTACTTCAGGGGAAATTGCCGGATGGGAGAGAGATAGCTGTAAAAAGACTGTCTAGAAGTTCAGGACAAGGGCTGGTGGAATTCAAAAACGAGCTTATACTCATAGCTAAATTGCAACACATGAATCTTGTCAGGCTCCTAGGCTGCTGCATTCAAGGGGAAGAGAGAATGTTAGTGTACGAACACAAGCCTAATAAAAGCTTGGATACATTTATATTTGGTAAGTTAATTATATCATCATACTATAAAGTGAATGGATCTCTGTTCTTGAAAGGTATGGACTTGGATGAATAACATTGCTGGAATAGTCACTGGTATGTTTTAAATGCAGATCAATCAAAAAGGGGGCTCATAGACTGGAAGAAGCGATTTGAAATCATTGAAGGGATAGCTCAAGGGCTCCTTTACCTTCATAAGTACTCGAGAGTGAGGATAATTCACCGAGATTTGAAGGCTAGCAACATACTACTCGATGGAAATGTGAACCCCAAAATTTCTGATTTTGGCATGGCAAGAATTTTCAAGATCAATGATTTAGAAGGAAATACAAACTAAATTGTTGGGACGCGGTAAGTATAGATTTACAGTTCTATGTGTCATTACTCTGTCAAGTGCTTAACATAACATTCACTTTATCCTTACAGTGGTTATATATCCCCTGAGTATTTCATGAAGGGCATTTTCTCTGTGAAATCTGATGTCTTCAGTTTTGGAGTTCTACTGCTGGAAATTGTGAGTGGTAGAAGGATCCAAGGCCTCCTTGAAATAGACGGCCACCCTCTCAATCTTGTGGGATATGTAAGTTCATAACTTATACATTGCTAGCAGCGGTTCTTGATTTCAGTTTTTTTAATGTTTCTAACGCAGACGAGGATTACTTTATGTTCACAGTTTCTGCAAATCAATTTACTGCTCAGGGTCAAAGGAATTTTTCAATGTGGCAGTTGAGATCTGATGGGGGCATAGAAGATCTAACTACTAGACGAATATATGGGGCCTCAGGGACGGAGCTAGGATTATTTGTTAGAGGGGGCCAAAATTAATATAACAAGATATAATATTTATTTTAATTTATTATACATGAGTTGTAAAACAAAACCTGTATAATTTAGTTTTATTCAAATAACTTATTACAAACATATAATGACATTTGTATAAGGTAAAATATTTGGAGCAATATCAAATTGAATCAAAACAATGAAGTTAATTTTATTTTTATAATGTATCTATCACTTTAATGTTGTTGATCTTTATACCAAAGTATATAAGAAACAATAGCTAAAGCGAAACATTATTTATGTTTGATAAACTTTAAAATAAAGCAAAAAATAATAAAAAATAATTTTTGCATATTTATTTTAATTGTGCTCGTCGTTCTTTTATAAAATAGAAATCATCAATTATTATATTAATTGTGAATCTTTCAGCAATTTCCTTTTCTATATAGACAATCAAATAATTCGCAAGAAAATCATACTCTATCCGATTGCGAAGTCTTGTTTTAACAACATTCATCACTGAAAAAGCTCGTTCAGTAGGCTGTGAGTTATTAATATTTTTTTAAAAAAATCAATTCTTCTTATTTTGTTCATGGTTCAACCAAAAATCAAAACATATATCGTAAGAAAAAAATTGATAATTTTGGTGGCTCTGCTAGAAACAAAATATATAAAAAAATCTAAGCATAATCAAAACAAACCAATAAAATATATATAATTAATTAGAAAAAAAATTTCACTATAACAAGAATTTAAAAAAACAATTGGTAGAACTAACAGATCTAAGGAAAAAAAATGATAGAATTATATAAGAAAAAATATCATCAAATTACTAACAAACATCTCAAAATAAAACAAAATTAGATTTTAAATTTAAATTACTTTATTTTGTTTGTGGAAAGATAAATTAATTGGTGGCTCTACTTTAATTTTTTTATAGAAAAATTTTACTCTTGATTTATGTTTTTATTTTTATTTTTAATCAATTACAGAATTTATATTAGGATAAAATTGATGGTTTTATTTTTTATTTCACAAAATAATATTTTTATATTTTTTTTCTTTCCCACGCAAGTCAAGAGTATATTTAATAGAA
Organism: Populus davidiana; assembly: GCA_030145905.1. NCBI lineage: Eukaryota > Viridiplantae > Streptophyta > Magnoliopsida > Malpighiales > Salicaceae > Populus > Populus davidiana. Next base: position 48,513,667 of record CM057789.1, read on the forward strand.
ATCAAAAATAAAAAGTCACACTTAATTGCTCACTTTTGCCCAGTAATTAAAAACCAAATATCCTGCAGGGGGGGCCCGGGGCCCTGCTTGCCCCCCCTGCTTCCGCCACTGTGGGGGCTCATCATGTAATGGAAATAATAAAGATGGTGGTTGCGAGAGGTGGTTAGGACGGCATGCAGGAGCAATAGGAACAGTTTTGAATTGAGACGAGGTGGCTTTGTTAACACAGTTCCTAGTAAGGACGACTATAATTCTAGTCTTAGCATTAGTGATTGCATGGACATTTGTCTGATGTTTTGTATTAAAAAGATTGGAAAATACAATAAAGCTCTTGGTGGCTTAAAGAGAGGGTATAAATGATAAGGGGTATTATGGTAATTGGATAAATAGTTGATAAATATAAATAGAAAAAGAAAGAAGGATCTGAAATTTTGAAGAACAAACCGTAAGAGAGAAGGGAGGAAGAAGAAGAAGAAGAGAAAAGAGGGGAAAATAAGGGAAAAAGGAAAAGGTTGAAGAAAACAAGTAAAAGGGTAAGAATTATGCTTGAATATGTATAATATGTTTTCTTTAGCTTTAAATTTCGGTTTTTGATTAATTTTCAAATTTTGAATTTTGAGTTTATTGATGAATTAGTTTGAATTAAGGGGTTGATTGATGTGGGTATTTGATTATTTAGTTGAATTGGAGAGATTGTAGAGAAATATGATGATTTTGAGTTATGGTTGAATTGAATGATGAAGTTGAGGTATAAATCTGGAACTAACAGTAGGTGATCTGTTGAAATTCTGGGTTTGAGGTTGAAGATGACGAAAATTCAATTTGGTCCCTCAATTTGTGAAATTGCAGTTTAGTCCCCGAACTTTGGAAATTTTACAGATTGGTCCCTGGGGCATAAATTGAGGTTCTGAACAGAACTGAGGATGATTGAAGGACAAAATTCCAGTATAATTAATATTTTCAGTTTGGTCCTCCAATTTGACAAAAAGTATAATTTGACCCTAAAAATTTGGTAAAGTTCCAGAATGGTCCTTGGAGCATAATGATATATCCTGGACAGAATTGAGGATTAATTATGGTCAGAATTTCAGTATGGTTATATATTTACAGTTCGGTCCTCAAAATTTGGTAAAATTACGTTTTGGTCCCTATTTTGGAAAATTGTCGTTTTAGTCCCTAAACTTGGGAGATTAAGCCCGGTTTATTTTATGCTTTGGGATCTTTTGTTTGATCTGTTTTTGAGTATATTTCATATATTTATTGTAGGTTCTCTTAACAATCCTTAATCGGATTTCCGGGTCTTTTGTCTGACATTCCTTTAGTTCAGTATTTTCCGGGTGAGTGGAATAATCTTTAATATGCATATAATATAAATAAATATGTATGTTGATTATACAATGAGTACAACTAGTAAATTTCTTGAATATTTATATATGTTGCTTTATTTTCCGAGTACTCATTTATTCTTGAATTTGCACTCGCAATCTGTTAAAGTAAATTCTATTTGATATGATATACGCTTCTTTGATGATTATGTGAATATCTGTTATGCCTTGATATGGGACTTGTCAGTACTCCATGCTAACGGAGAATAGTTAGCCTGTGTGCACATAGTATTCTGTTACCTAGCTGGTGAGAGAGGCATCAGCCTGTGGCGATTGATCATCCCACAGTGGTCACCGACGGGTGTCATCTGGTCACCTACGGGTGTCATCTGATCTCTGACATGTAATCCACTACGTTATGATAATATGCTACGTTATGATAATATGTTTAGTAAGTATATGTATATGTATATCAAGATAAATCATCTTGCAAATAATATCTGAAATATATGAAATGTATATTAAATGTTATTCCCTCATTGAGTTGGTTGAACTGACCTCTCATTTTTAATATTATTTCAGGTTCTTAGTTTCTGGGACTTTGTTGAGTGTTTCCGCTTCTTCAGTTCTGGTCGGTATGCCTTGCTTGTTCGCGAGGCTTTCCTTTCAGTTTTGATTTGATGTCTTAGACGCTCCACTGTTACCTTGGTTTAATTAAATTTGGATTTTGACAATGCAATGTGTCACGACCGGAATCCCGGGTCCGTGACCGGCAACGCAGGAGCGGTGCCGAAAGGACACCTCACCTGCGCTAAGCCTCAAAACGGACATATCAAAAGAACAATTTGTTCAAAAATACGCAGCGGCTCATGATATTCAGAAATATCGTATAATTCAAAACTGATAAAACCAAAAGATAGTTATTAAAACAAAAATAATAATTCATAATACATTTACATTGTCAAAATCCAAACGTAATTAAAATAAGGTAATAGTGGAGCGTCTAAGACATCAAATCAAAACTGAAAGGAAAGCCTCGCGAACAAGCAAGGCATACCGACTAGAACTGAAGAAGCGGAAACACTCAACAAAGTTCCAGAAACTAAGAACCTGAAATAATATTAAAAATGAGGGTGAGTTCAACCAACTCAGTGAGGGAATAACATTTAATATACATTTCAGATATTAATAATTTGTAAGATGATATATCTTAATATACATATACATATACATATACATATACTTACTAAACATAATATCATAACGTAACATATTATCATAACGTAGTGGATTACATGTCAGAGATCAGATGACACCCGAAGGTGACCAGATGACACCCATCGGTGACCAGATGACACCCGTCGGTGACCACTGTGGGATGATCAATCACCATAGGCTGATGCCTCTCTCACCAGCTAGGTAACAGAATACTATGTGCACACAGGCTAACTACTCTCCGTTAGCATGGAGTTACTGACAAGTCCCATATCAAGGCATAATAGATATTCACAGAATTATCAAAGAAACGTATATCATATCAAATAGAATTTACTTTAACAGATTACGAGTGCAAATAAGAATAAATGAGTACTCGGAAAATAAAGCAACATATATAAATATTCAAGAAATTTACTAGTTGTACTCATTGTATAATCAACATACATATTTATTTATATTATATGCATATTAAAGATTATTCCACTCACCCGGAAAATACAGAACTAAAAGGAATGTCGGACGAAAGACACGAAAATCCTATTAAGGATCGTTAGGAGAACCTACAATAAATATATGAAATATACTCAAAAACAGATCAAACAAAAGATCCCAAAGCATAAAATAAACCGGGCTTAATCTCCCAAGTTTAGGGACTAAAACGATAATTTTCCAAAATAGGGACCAAAATGTAATTTTACCAAATTTTGAGGACCGAACTGTAAATATATAACCATACTGAAATTTATCCATAATTAATCCTCAATTCTGTCCAGGATATATCATTATGCTCCAAGGACCATTCTGGAACTTTACCAAATTTTTAGGGTCAAATTATACTTTTTGTCAAATTGGAGGACCAAACTGAAAATATTAATTATACTGGAATTTTGCCTTTAAATCATCCTCAGTTCTGTCCAGAACCTCAATTTATGCCCCAGGGACCAATCTGTAAAATTTCCAAAGTTCGGGGACTAAATTGCAATTTTCGTAAATTGAGGGATCAAACTGAATTTTCGTCATCTTCAACCTCAAACCCAGAATTTCAACAGATCACCTACTGTTAGTTCCAGATTTATACCTCAACTTCATCATTCAATTCAACCATAACTCAAAATCATCATATTTCTCTACAATCTCTCCAATTCAACTAAATAATCAAATACCCACATCAATCAACCCCAAAATTCAAAACTCTAAAATTAATCAAAAACCGAAATTTAAAGCTAAAGAAAACATATTATACATATTCAAGCATAATTCTTACCCTTTTACTTGTTTTCTTCAACCTTTTCCTTTTTCCCTTATTTTCCCCTCTTTTCTCTTCTTCTTCTTCTTCCTCTCTTCTCTCCTGCCGGTTCTCTCTCCAAATTCAGATCCTTCTTCTTTCTTTTTTTTTTCTTCTTATATATATTTATCAACTATTAGTCAATTACCACAATACCCTTCAATCATTTATACTTACGATTTAAGCCACCAAGGGCTTTATTGTATTTTCCAATCTTTTTAACTCAAAATATTACACAATGAGTATTATGAATTATTATTTTTGTTTTAATAACTATCTTTCGGTTTCATCAGTATTTGAATAATATAATATTTCTGAAGATTATGAGCCGCTGCGTATTTTTGAACAAATTGTTCTTTTGATATGTCCGTTCTGAGGCTTAGCGTAGGTGAGGTGTCCTCTCGACACCGCTCCTACGTTGCCGGTCATGGACCCGGGATTCGGGTCGTGACAATCTGCTGGAAAGATTGTCAATGTGTTGGTGTTACTACCATAGGCAATAATGCCAACAATACTGGATGCACGTTTTATTATGGAAGCTTTACACAAGACCTGAGTGGAAATGCACTTCAATACCACATCATTGTTCAAGACTCTTCAGGTTAGCTGTTCTTTCGTTTTCTTGTTATCAATATATAACCCAACAATGTAATTAATTTTAAATAAATTCCCATTGGATGTAGGGAAAAGGAAAAGCAATTGGATATGGATTATTTTAGCTCCTTTGGGATTTGTTTCATTGATGGGGCTCGCGGGACTCTTGTGGTATCTGAGAAGGAGAAGACTTAGGGGTAACATTTTCTAAATAACAAACAAATTTACTGATTTTAAGACTAGTTGAATTCCGGGATTAGCTTACTTTATCATATCAATCTTAGCAGAGAAGTATCTCAATGAGTTGCTGACATTGGATTCAACGAACGATACGCTTGAACTCGAAAATGACGGAAACAAGGGCCATAATTTAAAGGTATATAGTGCAGCAACAATTATGGCTGCTACAAATTCCTTTTCTGCAGACAATAAACTTGGACAAGGTGGCTTTGGACCAGTTTACAAGGTAGTATGTTAAAAATTACTTCAAGAAAAGGATTGAAGAACTTATTAACTTGATATCTCAGACCAAGTATTGACTTGAGAGCTGTTTTACTTCAGGGGAAATTGCCGGATGGGCGAGAGATAGCGGTAAAGAGACTGTCTAGAAGTTCAGGACAAGGGCTGGTGGAATTCAAAAACGAGCTTATACTCATAGCTAAATTGCAACACATGAATCTTGTCAGGCTCCTAGGCTGCTGCATTCAAGGGGAAGAGAAAATGTTAGTGTACGAATACATGCCTAATAAAAGCTTGGATACATTTATATTTGGTAAGTTAATTATGCCATCATACTATAAAGTGAATGGATCTCTGTTCTTGAAAGGTTTGAATAACATTGCTCGAATAATATTCACTGTTCTGTTTTGAATGCAGATGAATAAAAAAGGTAGCTGCTAGACTGGAAGAAACGTTTCGAGATTATCGAAGGCATTGCTCAAGGACTACTTTACCTTCATAAGTACTCGAGATTGAGGATAATTCACCGAGATTTGAAGGCTGGCAACATACTACTTGATGAAAATCTGAACCCCAAAATTTCTGATTTTGGCATGGCAAGAATTTTCAAGATCAATGATTTACAAGCAAATACAAACCAAATTGTTGGAACACGGTGCGTATACATTTACAGTTCTATGTGACATTACTCTCTTAAGTGCTTAAAAGTAACATAACATTCACTGTGTCCATACAGTGGTTATAACTTATATGTCCCCCGAGTATGTCATTTTCTCTGTGAAATCTGATGTCTTCAGTTTTGGAGTTCTACTGCTGGAAATTGTGAGTGGTAAAAGAATCCAAGGCCTCCTTGAAATAGACGGCCACCCTCTCAATCTTGTGGGATATGTAAGTTCATTTCAAGCAACCTCATAAATTATACATTGCTAGCTGCATAAGCTTTTAATTTTAACTTTAAACGTAAACTTGATTCAGGCATGGGAGCTATGGAAAGCAGGTAGCCCATTTAACCTCATAAAGTAAGAGAATCTTGCTCCAAAGACCAAGTCTTGAGATGCATTCATGTGGGCTTGCTATGTGTAGAAGACAATGCAGTGGATAGGCCGATTATGTCAGATGTTATATCAATGCTAACAAGCGAAGCACAATTACCACTTCCCAAACAGCCTGCATTTTACAGTGCAAGAAGTATTGTGGAAGAAAAGAGCCTCAGCAAGCCTGCAGAGATTGGTTCCATAAATAATGTATCTCTGTCAACCATGGATGCGAGATAGAGGTTGATTAGAGCGTTAGATGGTTTATTTCTCCTCACATTTTGTATGTCATTCTCCATCAGTATTTTGCTTTTTCAATGCTTAGTATTTTTTGGTTGCAAAGAAGTTTTTAACAAGGTTGTATTTTATATTATATATATGTACCATTATTCGTTATGATATCCAATAAAATAATGAAGAGATTAGCTTTATATATATATATATATATATTTATATTTGATGATGTATAAAATCTAAGATATGTAAATAAAAGTTTATTTATATAATGGTTATTGGATTGTTTAATTATATGAGTATATAAGTTTTTTTTATTTACACTTAGGAGTTGTTTTTAGTGTGAAAAACATGTTAAAGAATTTTGTATATTCAGTTTTTTTTAATTATTTTTTGATGTTTAGGATTGGATGCTTATTCTTATCATTTATTTATTTTTATTGTAATTTTAACATTTATTATTTTTATTTTATCATTTTATTTTGGATATTTTTGTATTGTTTTTTTTTTTGTGATTTTAACCGCACGGTTTTCTCATACATGGTGCTTTTGATCTTATAACCAAGGTCATAGTTTAAAAAGTTAACAGTAATTGATTTTTTTGTCTTATTTTTTTTATTTGTTTTTCTATGAAAATTATCGTATTCTCATTTAATTTTTACTTTGTTAACAAATAAGATCATTGAGATGTTTTTGGAGTAATATGAAGATATATTTTCATAATAATAGCAAATGTTTATCTTTTGCATTGAATCTTTATCTTTTTTCCGCTTAATTGCAAAAATAACATGGAAAACTCCAAATTAATTGCAAAATGGTTCTTCAAAATTTTAAAAATAATTAAAATTAAAATAAGGTGTATTTGACAAAACACAAAAAATAAAAATAAAAAAATTAAGATTATAAAAAATAGTTTGTGACATATTTGCTAAACACACCCTGGCTAAAAAGTGCATACAAAAAACTTATCTTGATATTTTGTTTGCCAAACTCATCTTAAGATCCAAAAAAAACATTTTTTGTTTGGTAAATTTCTATTAGGCCAAGGGTATTAATTTTTGAACAACTAATTAATATTTTATTTATTTTATTTATTTTAAGATTCACAAACATTGAGGCCGCCTGAGAAATATCGAATATCTTGTTGTATGTTCGTTCAACTATTTTATTTATTGAATTGAAATGATGATTTCTTTTTTAATTTTTAGGAGACATATAACAGCCGGTTGAGAGAGAGATACGGGGATTTGTGGATGGAGGCATGATCATTTGGTGGACCCAATAAAAATTGGGTGTACGGGCTCTCCAACACTATGGCCGAAAACTTACGGGCGGTTCGTAGTGTCTCAACCGTTAGGAGCTCCCAATCAGTATCGAGCACCCAATCTTAGGAGTTTGTGGCCTTGCAGCAACACACGGCTCATCTCATCGAAAAATACGACCAACTCTCGATGGATTATAAACAACTCCGCCAAATGGTCATGGACTTGAGATCACAGATGGGTGGTACGTATGTGCTCCTTTTTTGGCCGTATAGTTCCGAAAACGACCAACCTCCTCCTCCTTCTCATCCATCTCCGTCATTGTTCTAGTTCAATTTTCTTTTGGAAACACTTGAAAATTGTAATGAATATTTGGATGAATATTCTTTAACTTTATTTTTATATTTTTAATGTTTTATATAATTTTATTTTCTTAATTGATTTTTTTTACTATTATTCTATAAAATTTTATATTATTTATTCTACACAATTTTATTTTTAAAATAATTTTTAAATTTGAACCGACAGATTTACAAACGAACTTAGTTCATTGGTATTTTACAGAAAGTTGCAAAATATTTACTGCATATACCATAATCAACGACAACCCTATAGACAAACATAGTCTATCGATATTATACAGAGAGTTAAAAAATAATTATTGCATATGCCACAATTACCGATGACCTTACAGACGGAAATAGTTTGTCAGTATTTTATAGAGAGTTGAAAAATATTTACTGTATATGCCACAATCACCGACGAACTAATTCCGTCTAGGGGTAAGCAAAAAAACCGAGAAAACCGAGAAAAACATAACTAAAAAAATCGAACTGTAAAAAAAAATCGATAAAAATTTTTGAAAAAATTTCCAGTTCGGTTTGGTTTCAAAAACCTGAAACCAGAAAAACCCGAACCGAACCGAACCGAACCGGTTTAGTTAAGGGGATACTATAAAAAAAAATGTGTTCTTATTCTTAACCCGAGCCTTCCAGACTCCAGTCGTTCTTCTCCTTGCTTCTAAGCCGCTCCCTCAACCCTCAGTCCCTCACAATTCACACTTTCACCCACATATCTGTAACAAAATCAAGTTAATCCATCTTCATCCACAGCCACAGCCAGCCACATCCCTCTCCCACACCCTCTTCATCTTTAAACTAGTCAGTCAGCCACATCCCTCTTTCACACTCGACCTTGGATCGTATAACACACACCACACTGGCACACCGAACCTCCAAAGTCCAACTCCAGATCTAGCAAACCAGTATGTCTTTGTGTCTTCTCTAACTTCCCCACTCACTTTCTGTATTCTCTAACTGGTCACATCCCACTCTGTCTCTGTGTCTTCTCTCAGTCTTCAAGATGAGAGCAAAGGCATTGCCATTCTTGATATTATTTCTCAGTGTTACTCACTGCAGTATCTCCCATGCAGCAGAACTCAATGGACCTTCAAAGCAGCCAGAGACCATTAGTTTCGGAACAGCCGGAGGGCTGAGACAGGGCTTCCCTAAGGGGTTTGTCTTTGGAACTGCTACTTCTGCTCATCAAGTTGAAGGCATGGCTGACAAGGATGGTCGTGTTTGGTTGCTTCATTAAAAAAAATTAAAGTTTTTTCTTTAATGACAATGATGTTTTTGTTGGCTTAATGCAACAGCTAGTGATAAAAGTTAAAAACTTAATATTGAGGCCTTAGATTATTTTGTTTTGGTAATAATATGAAATGAAATGTTGATGTTTGGGAGCAGGGATCACTATTAAGGAAATCCCCATGATTGAGCTTTCATTTTGATTTTAATTTCAGCATTTTGGATCACTACATTGCTAAGAATGAGAAGAATGCCCCAAAAATATGAACATCTAGCATACTGTTACTAAACATTACTATTACATTATCATAACTAGTGTAACTTTCATTTCTGCAGATTTTAAAAAATTGTGGAGTTCTGATGGCATTAAATGTCCATTCTTGGTTGTATCTGATTTCTATCTAGTTTCTCCCATTCAGGACACATGCTAGATCTAAACTCTTCCATTGATGTTGCAGGAAGATGTAGATATCATGAAAAAGTTGAACTTCGATGCATACCGGTTCTCGATTTCATGGTCCAGGATTTTCCCTGGTAATTGTTTCATCTGCAGTTTCTATTAAATTCAAATTTTGTTTGTGAGTTTGTATCGTTGGATTTCCTAGCCTTCTTTGACTTCTTTGATGCAGATGGAGCTGGAAAAGTGAATTGGAACGGAGCTGGTAATAGGTTGATCGATTACATGATCGAAAGAGGTATGTTTTTCTATGAAATTTTAAATGAGATGTATGTTGATCGCCAACTAATTGCTTTCACATTTATCAAGATATAGGGATATAATTTATGTCCATGAATATTTTGTAGGCATTACTCCATATGCGAATCTTTATCACTATGATCTTCCGCATTATTTAGTACATGTGGTCGTGTACTTGATTAATTTCGAAGTTCTTTATTTCCGGCAACTGTTCAAGCTCATTTGTTGTCAAAATTAGTTGCTTCATGGATCAATTCCAACTAATATTAGAAGCTTGATAAATGATCTTGAAACCTACAAAAACCTTGAGTAGGTAATATTTTTTATAAACTTGCATCTTTTATTGTGATTTATTAATTAAATCGTTTGCAATCATCTAACATGTCTAATTTTTTATTTTGTAGAATTTGATGGAAAGTTACATCTAGCAACAGATGATAATTAGTTCAAAAGTTACTTTGATGGCAAAATACTACTTTTTATTTTTATATATTCTAATTTATTTTATCATGTTATAATTTTAGATCTTGATTTCTAGGTTTTGATGTCAATGGTATTAAGGAATCAAAGTGCAATGTTCTTGTCATCTTGATGTGCTTTTCGATTGGGATGATGTGTACAATGAAGATTTATATTTTTTGCATGGAGTGTTTTATTTTTTATGGCAAGGTTATTTGTTATTTCTTTTTAAGCCCTTTTGAAGGCAATGCCTTGTAATTTAAATTTTAACTTGGTGTGTGTTCTTTAAACTTTGATGCAGGAGGAGTCCAAAATACAAATATTAGAAAGACTTGCAACATATTGAACACAATATTAGCACTAATAATTTAATATAAATAAATATTCAGTGACAAAAAATATTAAATATATTATAGAATCTTGTAACAGAATTAGATAATATTAACATTAATTATAAGCCTATCAAATAGCCCATAAGAAACCCATAAGAAAGATAAAAAAAAATCTCAAAACAAATACAGGTTTTTCGGTTTTTCTGTTAAAAAAACCATACCAAAACCAACATTTTACATTAACCTTACCCGTCACCTACATCATTTCCTGCTGCTCAAAGTAAAAAAAAGAAAAAAGATATTTCATTTGCAAATCCTAGGAAGTCTCATACGATTTAAAGCAAAGCATGCTCCCTACATCATCATCTTGACAAATGGCAGAGATGCATGCAAGAACATGCAAAAACCAACTTTACAGTGGAAAGCTTGAAAAGGAACAAAAAGAGAAACCTAGGGCAGCTGAGAGGGAGGTTTCTGGTTTGAATGGATAACTAGAGATCAGCTTGATACCCTCGCTAAACTCACGAGACTGGAAATAATGTATGTTTTCTGCTTTGTAATGACAACACTTTGTTTTTCTCCTTGTTACTAACACTGAACTTCTCTTTGGTCCCGACTATACGTCTGAAGTGCCCTCCCCGTAAGTGAAGTTATATATATATATATGGCGTGAAGTGTTTAGGGGGAACTAACAATGGCTGCTGTGGTGTGCACTGGTGTTCAGTGATCTGGAGTGGGTGATGCAGGATGTAAAGGTTTTCCAAAACTAGGAACTAGGGCTTGAAATAAGTAACGACAGTGTGGTTATCGGCCCTCCTTTCCAGGCTCTTGCTTCTTTGTGTCACAGCTTAATTATCCTCCCCCACTTTGGTTAATATTTGGTGGGAGTTTTATAGAACAATATTGCGAAAAATCTAGAGGCCATGAGCTGGGTGCATCTCATCCCTTGATAGAAAAAAACAGATCATAATCATTCATTGAGGCTAGGGATCAGCCTTTGCGTATATTGTAAGAGAGCTCGCAAGGGAGGAGGACACCAGTTGTTTCTGTTATTTTTGGTAGATATAGCTGGTTGGGTATGTGTTTTGTTGTCTATTGAGAGAGGCTTAGGGAGAAGGAAATGAATTCTGATGGTTGGATGACGGTGAAACAGTTCTTGAAAGGTCACAATTCAACCACGCTTTTCGGGTTTTTTTTCCGGGAACGATGATTAACAGTGGTTAAATAACATGTTGTTCGGCCTTAATTTTTTTTTTTTAATCTTAGATTTTAAAAAAACAAATCGTTATACTTAAATGGAACGGTGCTGTTTTGGCAACTCTAGGTTAATTTAGTTTAAATCCTTTTTTTTTATTGCAGCTCTTAAATTTTTGGATTTTTGCAATTAAACCCTTAATTGATCTAGAATTATAGGAATAATTTTAATTGCATCCCTAGAATGTTTCACTCAGATCCTCCAACTTTTGCACCTTTTTCTATATAGTCCTTGGTATTGGATATTTTCAATTTCATCATCAATTGACCATCCAGACTTCTAATTTCATCCAATTAAGCCTTTTAAACCAATTAGGCTCTCAAGAGTTCAACTAGATCCTTTATCTTTTAAATATTGCAAATTAAATCGAATTAGGCCTCCAAACTTAATTTTCTTTCAATTAAATCATTAAATAACTCAAATAAACTCATTACAAGTGTAATTAAGCCTTCTAACTTAATTAATTCTTCCGATTTTGGTCAAATTGATTTTCAAACTTAATTTTGCTTAATCAAGTTCTTAATTAAGTCAATTATACTGATTAAAATTTTATTAATATTAATATATAAAAACAAAAAACAAATTCCTTCTTTAAAAAATGCATTTATGTTTTAAATTGCATATGGCTAATTATATCCAAAAAAATCATGTTTCCATTCTAATACAAAAAATAAAAAATAAAATACATTGCATGATTTAACAATTTACTACAAGATTTTACAGTTTTACCAACGAAAATATTCCAAGCGGGAATTCATAGTTTGTCGGTAATTTTATTACTGACGACATCATCGACGGAAACTGTCCGTCGACTTTCCTTTCGTCGGTAATACCTCATTCCATTGCTAAAGTGGTTGGTAAAAAAAAACATTGCCAATGGTTTTACAGATGGAAATTGCATGCAAAAAAAAAAATTCCCGCTTGAAATATACAGATGAATTCATTCCGTCATATGCAATACCGACAGACTATTTCCATCGGTGATTGTGAAATGTGCAGAAAGTTACTGTGAAATGCCAATGAATTTATTCCATCTGTAACTTCGTCACTAAGATCCCTGCTCCATATCAAATGTCGACGGATACATTCTGTCTATAAAACCCTTTGTAAGTATTTTTTATATATTTTTTTATTTGTATAATTTTAAATATATAGAGTTCAACTTTTGACAAAACTAGCCCAGTCATGACCAACAGACTTGGCCGATTCAAAATCCAGAGGGAGTTTTTATTTTCAGCAAAATATTTTAGAAATTAGATTTAAGTATTTTTTTTTTAGATCAATCTAGATTTGATTAAGCTATTGGATATTTGGGTTTATAATTAAGATCTAGATCTTTGTTGTTTGTGTTTTAAAAATATTTTATGAAAAATTAATTATTTTATTTTAAATTAATTATTTAATGTTTTCATATTATTTTGATATGATTAAATTTCTAATGATATTATTAGAGGTTTATATGTGGTTAATATATTATTAAACTTATTTAAATCAATAACTAAGAATCTTAAGTTTTTATTAAAAAAAAAACATTTCCGTTCTTTTAATATATTTTCTATTATGAAAAAAAAAAAACACATGGCATAATCTAGTCGGTTATTAAGCTGCGAGGCGAGCATTTTTTGATTGCTAGTGGATCATTGAGGAGCAATGACAGTTTCGAAAATGTTGACTAGACTTTTAAACAGGTAAATAGTAAACCTAACCAAAAAAAAAAAAAAACATCTTTCAAGATTATAAACTTATTTATTTTTATGTTTTAAAATTTTTTAAAAAAAATTATTTATTTTTCTTCTTCAAATTAATATTTTTCTGATATTTTAAAATTATTTTTATGTGCTGATATCAAAAATAATTTAAAAAAATAAAAAAATTATTATTTATATACATTTTCAAAAACAAAATACTTTGAAAAACAACTATAATCATAATTATGATGTGTTTGAGAGTGTATTAATAGTTATAGTTTAAAATATTTTTTATTTGAAAATTTATAAAATAATATTTTTTTAATTTTTAAAAATTATTTTTAATATCAACCAATCAAAATAATCTAAAAATCTAAAAATTAATTTTAAATAAAAAAAATTAATTTTTTATAAAATACGGATTCAATCACCGGTCATTGTATTTTGTGTTCTATTAATAAATCCCATTATCAGCTCTGAAAAAGTTTTTTTAAAAATAATAATGTTATATATTTTTCAATAATTTTGATGGTCCATGTTTAAAATAAAATAAATAAAAAGTATTTCAATATCTTTAAAAATGCCAAACAATTATTTGACCGCATGTTATATCGCGATCTAGATGGCTACCATTGTGCCGGTGTTTCTAGGGGTCCACTGGAAAACTGCGGTGCCGGAAATATTGAATAAACTGCGCGCCTTCCGTTTTCAAAGAGGCAACAACCTATAAAATGTCGTCGGCAGGCAGGCAAGGAAGGTTTTAGTTCTTTTGAAGTTTTGAAGAGATCATGTGCTTGCATGGACACGTGGTGCTGTAGAAGAAAATTGCCTGCCATGGACATGCTTTGCACCGCACAAATCGTGTCTATAATGCATATTCACCCTTTTTTTCTACGATTATTATGCGTGTATACAGTTGTTTGGTGATCGATTGATCATCGTCCCGTATCAAGGGCAGAGACTTCTTTTTGGTGTCAGGGACTGGAGGTAAATATCACTCGGTTTTTTTTATCATTTGCAATTGATTATTTTCTTCTAATTAGCGCTCGCCATTGATTGAATCGAACACGGGATTTATAGAAAGGTTTTATTTTTAAAACATGTTTGTTTTTTATGTTTTAAAATTATTTAAAAAAAACTATTTTATTTATTTTATTTAGATTAATATTTTTTAGTGTTTTTTTTTATTATTTTGATATTATAATATAAAAATATTTTTAAAATAAAAATACTTAAATAATTATTATCACATCCATAAACACTGATAAATGCATTTATGCTTTTTTACGGGACAGTGAATTTTTTTTTTCTATATGAGAAAAAGAAGGAAAATAAATGAAACGAGAGGATTGGAAAAACCTTGTCTGCCCCTGTCGTTGTGTGAAAAGATTTTTTATGTCCAATTTCAATTGATCTTGAATCTTTAAACACAACAAACAAATACTGTCCTGTTCAAACCAGGAAGGAAAAAAAAACATGATTAACGCGTTCCCTCTGTTGACCATTTAACAACAAAACCATTTCTTGTTTGCCTTCTTTTCTTTATTATTTTTTATTTTTCTTATGAATTAGGAAAGAGAAAAGTCCAAATCTATTTCAATGATTTACGAACCGGCAAGTCAAAATTGATGGCTACATTTTTTATTTCATTTTAGGTAGATCATGACACATAGCTCATCATCTACTAAATGCTTCTTACTTTTTTCTTCCTTGTTCATGAATGTCACCTTCCATGGCTAGAAGGATCTACCGGTTCCTTTTGTTTTGCTTCTATGCCTCTCACGTTTTGTCAGCAGACACACTGTACCAAGGTGGTGATTCCCTCAATTCTTCCAGTACTCTAGTTTCCAAAAATGGGCTCTTCACTTTAGGATTCACAAGACTCGGCTCTGCCGAGTCGAATACTAGCTACTTGGGAATATGGTACAACAATGACAGAAGCCACCCTTTTTGGCTAGCCAACAGAGGCAAACCCATAGCAGACAATTCAGGGGTTCTTGCAATAGATGGATCCGGAAATATGAAACTCACCTACTCTGGAGGTGATCCTGTTGAGTTCTATTCAAGTCAATCTTCTCCAACCAATATAACAGCCATTTTAGAAGATTCAGGCAATTTTGTCCTCAAAGATGAAAATTCTGGCAGCCAACAGGTCTTATGGCAAAGCTTTGACTTTCCTACTGACACATTCCTGCCTGGAATGAAGTTAGGCATCAACCATAGAACTGGCGAAACCTGGTCCCTCATGTCTTGGTTGAGCGACTTAGTACCCACTCCCGCTGGTGCTTTCACTTTTGAATGGGATACTAATGGAACGGAGCTGGTCATTAAGCGGCGAGATGTAATTTATTGGACTAGTGGACCATTGAGGAGCAATACTAGTTTCGAAAACTTTTTTCTGAATGCAGGGGATCTTAATTTCAGTTTTATTAATGATTCTAACGCAGACGAGGATTACTTTATGTTCACAGTTTCTGCAAATCAATTTACTCCTCAGGGTCAAAGGAATTTTTCAATGTGGCAGTTGAGATATGATGGGAGCATAGCAGATCGAAGTACTGGACGAGTATATGGGGGCTCAACATGTAGAGGAAATAACACAGATGCTGGTTGCGAGAGGTGGTCAGGACCGGCATGCAGGAGCAATAGGAACAGTTTTGAATTGAGATCAGGTTCCTTTGTTAACACAGTTCCTAGGAAGGACGACTATAATTCTAGTCTTAGCATTAGTGATTGCATGGACATCTGCTGGAAAGATTGTCAATGTGTTGGCGTTAGTACCAAAGGCAATAATGCCAACAATACTGGATGCACGTTTTATTATGGAAGCTTTACACCAGACCCGAGTGGAAGATCAGTTCAATACCACATCATTGTTCAAGAGGAACATTTTCAACGTCACGACACTGCAGGTTAGTTCTCCTTTCGTTTGATGGTTACCATTTTTAAGCCCAACAAAGCAATTCATCTTAAGTAAATTGCCACTGGATGTATGTAGGGAAGGGGAATTGGGTATTGATTGTTTTAGCTTTTGTGGGATTTGTTTCAACGATGGGGCTCGCGGGACTCTTGTGGTATCTGAGAAGGAGAAGACTTAGAGGTAACATTTTCTAAATAACAAACAAATTTACTGATTTGTTCTTATTTTTTTGCTTTCATAAGCATTGAGACTTGTTGAATTCCGGGATTAGCTTACTTTATCATATCAATCTGAGCAGAGAAGGATCTCAATGAGTTGCTGACATTGGATTCAACGAACGATACGCTTGAACTCGAAAATGACGGAAACAAGGGCCATAATTTAAAGGTATATAGTGCAGCAACAATTATGGCTGCTACAAATTCCTTTTCTGCAGACAATAAACTTGGGCAAGGTGGCTTTGGACCAGTTTACAAGGTAGTCTCTCAAAAATTTCTTACAGAAAAGGATTGAAGAACTTATTAACTTTATATCTCAGGCCAAGTATTGAGTTGAGAGCTGTTTTACTTCAGGGGACATTGCCGGATGGGCGAGAGATTGCTGTAAAAAGACTGTCTAGAAGTTCAGGACAAGGGCTGGTGGAATTCAAAAACGAGCTTATACTCATAGCTAAATTGCAACACATGAATCTTGTCAGGCTCCTAGGCTGCTGCATTCAAGGGGAAGAGAAAATGTTAGTGTACGAATACATGCCTAATAAAAGCTTGGATTCATTTATATTTGGTAAGTTAATTATGCCATCATGCTATAAAGTGAATGGATCTCTGTTCTTGAAAGGTTGTGGACTTGGATGGATAACATTGCTGGGATATTTACTGTTATGTTTTAAATGCAGATCAATCAAAAAGGGAGCTCATAGACTGGAAGAAGCGATTTGAAATCATTGAAGGGATAGCTCAAGGGCTACTTTACCTTCATAAGTACTCGAGATTGAGGATAATTCACCGAGATTTGAAGGCTGGTAACATACTACTGGATGAAAATCTGAACCCCAAAATTTCTGATTTTGGCATGGCAAGAATTTTCAAGATCAATGATTTAGAAGGAAATACAAACCAAATTGTTGGGACGCGGTAAGTATAGATTTACAGTTCCATGTGTCATTACTCTCTAAAGTGCTTAAATGTAACATAACATTCACTTTGTCCATACAGTGGATATATGTCCCCTGAGTATGTCATGGAGGGCATTTTCTCTGTGAAATCTGATGTCTTCAGTTTTGGAGTTCTACTGCTGGAAATTGTGAGTGGTAGAAGGATCCAAGGCCTCCTTGAAATAGACGGCCACCCTCTCAATCTTGTGGGATATGTAAGTTCATTTCAAGCAACCTCATGAATGATAACATTGCTAGCTGCATAAGCTTTTAATTTTAACATTAAACGTAAACTTGGTTCAGGCATGGGAGCTGTGGAAAGCAGGTAGCCCATTTGAGCTGGTGGACCCACTACTAAGAGAATCTTGCTCCAAAGACCAAGTCTTGAGATGCATTCATGTGGGCTTGCTATGTGTAGAAGACAATGCAGTGGATAGGCCGATTATGTCGGATGTTATATCAATGCTAACAAGTGAAGCACAATTACCACTTCCCAAACAGCCTGCATTTTCCCCACTTCCCAAACAGCCTGCATTTTCCAGTGCAAGAAGTGTTATGGAAGGAAAGAGCTTCAGCAAGCCTGCAGAGACTGGTTCCATAAATTATGTTTCTATGTCAACAATGGATGCGAGATAGAGGTTTATTCCTCCTCAAATTTTGTTTGTCATATGTCTTATTGGAGCAGACACATTCTCCATCAGTATTCTTCTTTTTCAATGCTTGGTCTTTTTGGTGCTCTCAAAATTTAAGTTTCATTCGGAATATGCATAGAAATTCTTAACAAGGTGGTATTTTATATTATATGTACCATTATTTGCTATGATATCTAATAAAATAACGAAGACAATTAGTGTGCGCACGTGTGTATATATATTTGATGATGTCTCATAATTCAAGATATAAATAGCAAAAAGGTTATTAACAGAATGATTATTGGATTGTTTAATTATTAAGCTAGCGTTAAAGGGCTTTTTCTTATTTTCAACTTGGTTTTTGGTTATAATCAAGTGAAAAGAGGGACAATTTGTTATTCTAATAACTATAAATATTATTTTTTAAAAATAATTGGCGCGTGTGGATGGGAGACCCGTGCCATTTGGGCAACACATGAGACATCTTCTAGTGGCCGAACGGTGGCTTCCCAAGCGGCATTTGAATCATCTCAAATGCTCCTCCATTCCTACATGGCGCGTGTAAAAATCAAACTTTTAGTTTGGCATCGACAACCTTTTCTCTTTTTTCCTTTCTTTTCTCCCCCTCGATTTCTTTGTTTGCCCTTTTAATTTTTCAAAGCAGTCATTTAATTTGGTTTTTCTTCTAATTTTATCCATAATCTTTTATTTTATTTGAAATAATTTATAAAATTAATTGTTTTAATTTCATCCCCTTTCAATTTTTTTAATCTATAATATTTGATCCCCAATTCTTTTGATTGTTATTTTTGGTTTTTTAATTGTTTTCTTGATATATCTCGTGTTTCAATTCCATCCCTCATTGTTTTATTTCATTTAATTTTCACACCAATTTTAGTCCTCATTCTTTGGATTGCTATTTTTTCTATCATTTTCCTAGTTTAGTTTATTTTTAAATGTTGTCCCCCATTGTTTGATTTTATTTAATTTTTATACCAAATTTGACTCTCATTTTTTTAATTGTTATGTCTGGTTTTTAAACATTGAATGATTATGAATTTTGCTTCGTGAATTTCTCAAGTTAGCCTTCTATAAGGTGATCTGGTATCATGACCCAAGTCAGAGGTTTTGAAGATTAGCTTGATTTAATTTTAGTTTTTTTAAAATTTTATCATTCAAGATTAGGTTATTGGGCTTTCAGCTTTGTGATTTTTGTCATTTGTTTTCTATAAAATTATCTCGATCTCATATCCTAAATCACGTATTAGTTGAGTTAACTAGGTTTTTTTTTATATTTTTTTAATTGATTTTTTTTTGTGTGTTTCATTATTTAGTTTGATTGAGTTAAATTCCATTATTTTATTCAATTTCTTTTGTATGGGGTTGTCCTGACCTCACAAATGGATTGTGAATTCAGCATTTTGACTCAAGTCATGTTTTTTTTATCCTTTTTAAAAATGGATTTGTTTTGAATTCGTCCTTCAGCCTTTAATTTGCTGGTAATTGAGCTTCATTTTTTCCCTTCTTTAAAATGATATCCAATTCTCATTCAATTTATGATTTAACATAATGCATGCCACCTATCTACTCTCATCTAATTATTCACATACTAAACATAAAAATACTAGCTAAACACATATCATGAATGATACTTGGTATTCTATAAAGATATGATTCTTGACTTTACTTGTCTTTTCTTTTGAATCTTTTTAAATAACTTAATTGTTTTATAAAAAAAAAACTTAATTGAAAATAATTTCTAACTTGGCCATTTCATACATCTATTTTTGCCACCATCTACAATTTCATTTTTCATTTTGAAGAAGAAAATCTGCATTATTTCTCCTTTCTTTTCTTTTGTTTCCAATCGACTAAGAAAGAGGAATGAATGGGGTATTTATAGCCCCCATTCTTTCTAATTATACATTGGCCCCTATTCTTTACAATTTCAATCACATTCTTTACTTGTCAGTAACTTTAGAGCTAGAGGGGGTATAGATAAGACTACTCTCATGGTACACAATACAATGAGGGTAAAAAAAAGTAATGTTAAAAAAGAAAGTCAAGAGGCCAAAAGTGTGTTTTAAAAAAATAAAAAAAAGTATTATGATTTGGATCATAGACTTCGCTGGGTCAAATAAACTTGTTTTACCTTATAAGATGACAAAACAAATAGGTAACGACATCAAATGAATAAAACTAAGAAAATAAGAGTGCTCATGATTAAAAAAAAAGTGTTTATTAAAAGGAAAAAAAAAACAACAAAGATAAATTTCAATCTAATCGAGCACGGTAGAAAAAAAGTCAAAAAGAAAAGGAAAAAATGACCTAAGTTGTCGCATGTGTGCAACATTGCAGCGATCATCCTTTTGAATCAAGACTTTTATGTGAAAAGAAAGAACAAGGAATTCTTATTCTTTATTGGTTAAAAAGATTTGGAATCAGCCATATAGTATTTTGATCACTAAGAATCCTAAATGATTTTTAGAGTTTGGATAAGGAGACTAGTTGTGTAAAGAGAGGATAATATCACCCCTAGTACATCCTAACTAAGATAAGCTATGTTTTTTTATTTGTTTGATTATTACTAAAGCACTATTGCTTCTTTTTTTTTTCTAACTGTTGAGTCTGTTTATTGGATAAAACAGATCCACCCCTATAAAGCATGGCTTTACAGGTTAAGCATAACCATTCTAGAGTTGAAATATATTTTTGTATTTGTTTCTTTGAATACTAAGAATACATCTTACGTATAAGTTCATAATATTTAATATTAAAAATAATAAAAAAATATTTTTTGGTGTTTTGAAATTCAGGTCAAGTTCTCATGACTTTAATAAACTTGTTATTATATCTATGATGCATGCAAAATAAAGAAAAAAAAACTAATTTGTTTTTGTATTTCCAAGAACTACAATGTATTTTTTTTTTATTATTATTATTAGAATGCAAACATGATTTTTTTATATATACTTAGCAATATGCAATTTAAAGCATAAATACATTTTTGAAAGAAGGAGTTTTTTTTGTTTTTATATATTATTATTTTTTGACAAAACATTAACAAGTTTATTTAATACCGGAAATTAAACGCTTTATGTATAAGCTTATAATTTTAAATATTAAATATCAAAGGGTAAAAAAAATAGCATGGACAACCCAAAATTAATTGTAAAATAATTCTTTAAAATTTGAAAAATAATTAAAATTAAAATTAAAATAAGACGTGTTTGACAAAACATAAAAAAATAAATAAAAAATAAATGCTATGAAAAATAGGTTATGGCATATTTTCTAAACACACCCTTAGCTAAAAAGTATATACTTAAAACTTGTCTTGAGATAGTGTGAGCTAAACACACCTTAAAGATTTAAAAAAAAAAAAAAAAACATTTTTCCTTTGGTAAATTTCTGTTAGGCCAAACACAGCTTTAAGGTTTTTAAAGATTCAGCATAGCCACTTGGGTTGGTCTCCATGGCCAAGTCCAAAACTAGCACAAGCCTTGTGACTTGTCCGAAGGAAACGAATGGGTGTAAAGAAAACTAAATAGCCCAACCTTCTTTTTCTTTCAAAACAGATTAATTTCGGAAACCCAATCCATAAACAAAAGAACAAAAACACGCCCTTCACGTTTTAAGGATCAAAACCAACATTTTACATGAACATGCAAAAACCAACTTTACAGTGGAAAACTTGAACAGGAACAAAAAGAGAAGGAAAAACTATAAACCTATGGCAGCTGAGAGGGAGGTTTCTGGTTTGAATGGATAACTTGAGACCAGCTTGATACCCTCGCTAAACTCACGAGACTGGAAATAATGTATGTTTTCTGCTTTGTAATGGCAACACTTTGTTTTTCTCCTTGTTACTAACACTGAACTTCTCTTTAGTCCCGACTATACGTCTGAAGTGCCCTCCCTGTGAGTGAAGTTAAATATATATGGCGTGAAGTGTTTAGGGGGGGCTAACAATGGAGGCTGTGGTGTGCACTGGTGTTCAATGATCTGGAGTGGGTGATGGTGGATGTAAAGGTTTCCCAAAACTAGGAACTAGGGCTTGAAATAAATTACGACAGTGTGGTTATCGGCCCTCCTTTTCAGGCTCTTGCTTTTTTGTGTCACAGCTTAATTATCCTCCCCCACTTTGGTTAATATTTGGTGGGAGTTTTATAGAACAATATTGCGAAAAATCTAGAGGCCATGAGCTGGGTGCTGCTGGGTGATGTAAAAAATAGACACAAGAGGTAGACAAGTTTTGATGGCCCAAAAGTGCATGAACAAGGAATGTTGTGACAGCCATAAATAGGTGTGTGTACGGACTGTTTTGATGGCCTAAATGTGCATGAACAAAGGTTGTTGTGACAGTCATGAATGAGTGTGTGTAGGGGTGCATGAACAAGAGCTGTTGTGACAGATATGAATTGATGTGTGTAGGGGCTGTTTTGATGGCCTAAATGTACATGAAAAAAAAATTGTTGTGACAACCATGAAATTTGTGTGCATCTGAGTGGTTTTGATGACCCAAAATGGTACAAGTATGGGCTACCGTGGCAACCATAAACGAGTGAGACAAACATTGGGATGGGCGTTCTTACAAAGAGGTGGTAAACGAGAAACCAGTAAGGAATGTCACATACCAAACAAGTGAGGAAGATCGTGAATGGCTGAGTCGTAGTCTGGTTGGGTTTATTTCAAATGGTACGGATTATGCTAAGACTAAAAATAAGATGTTGATGACCTTGCACAACATGGAAGGCTTTTGGTTCCTAGGGGCGTCAAAAGCAATCCTCACCTTCAAAACACAACAAGATATGCAGCTTGTGGCAGATGAAGAGAAGGAATTTTGGGGACAATATTTTGAAGACTTAAGACCATGGTGCATCACGGATAAGGCCTCTGACATCTTCTCCTGGATACTTATCTCTGGTCTCCCCATTGTAGCTTGGAATATGGAATGCATTAAACGACTAGTGAGGGGAGACTGTAAAGTCCTTGGGTATGACTTGACTTCTGTTAGTAAAGGAACTATATCGGGGTTAAAAATCTTGGTAGGCAAGCCACCCATGGTTTCTATTATTGGAACAGTTGATCTCACGATAGATAAGGAAAAAGTGGAAATTAACATCTCGGAGATTAATTATGAGGCCTGCATGGATTTGACCTCGCTCATTTACTCCATTGGGGTTAATCAAGAGTTTGATTCTGAGCTGGATTGCACTTCATCACCAAGTGATTTAGAGATTGTGGCTACAAAGGAGCAAATGTCTGCAAACAAGAACTCCTCCTCTACGGACCTAGCATATGTCATAGAAGTGATTATGATGCAGTGTTTTAGCAGATGTGAGGCAGAGAAAGAAAGGGATGCACACGGTTTTGAAGCTCAGGTTTATTTCCCAGAAATCCTGGATGATTACATGATTCACAATATGACTGCAAGAGGGAACTGGCAGACATCTACCCCTACGATTTCTAATATTCCTCGTGTAGACAAGGAAAAAAGAACAGACAACATGTCTGTCATGGAAGAAGATCAGCAGAGTTGGCCTACATCAAACCTAGCCCGTAGCATGACTCTTAGAAATGGTAAACAGCTTGGTACCATTAAATGTTATGAGGGTCACAGGAAGGCAGCCATTTCAACTTATTCAAATAGTAGTGCTGGAAATGAAGACTCAATCGACTCTTGCATCAGAGCTGTCAACCGAAGACTCCAACTATCTCAGCCACCATCAGACCTTCCTACAGCTTGTGATGAGGTTGGGCTATGAAAGATATTGGCCAGAAATTGGGTATTGAAATAGGAACAACTGGAGAGCGTCTGGAAGTCATGATAAAAGAGGCCATTGACGCAGAGCAGGACCATTGGCACAGGTATGTCCAGTAGGTTATTATGCATCTGTGCATGGTTTTATATGCCTTTTATGATTCTTAGCTGGAATGTGTGTGGGTTGGGATCTAGTTCTAAAAGAAAGGCCATTAACAAATACATTAAAGATTTTAGTGTTATTGCATGTTTTATTATTGAAACTAAACTTTCATGCTCGGACTCTTTGGTCTATAGTTTGTGACATGGCCATAATATTAAATGGTTCAGTATAGAGGCTCAGGGTAGATCAAGTGGGATGAGGATCTTTTCAGGGTGGATTCAATCGAATATGCTGGGAGCTGGATTAGCTTATTTGGCTCCTTTGTTGATGATGCTTTCCATTGCGTGATCACTGGGTATTATGGAGCTAGCTCTAGAGCTGAAAGAGCAGCCTCCTGGTCAGAACTTACTGAACTTAAACATGCATTTTCGGATTACCCTTGGTTTTTAATAGGTGACTTTAATGAGACCTTATCCAAGACAGATAGAAGCAGTGGTCTACTAGATAAGAGAGGGGCTTCAGAATTCCAAACTTTTATTGATGGCTGTGAATTGGTAGAATACCCGATGGTGAATCATCGTTTTACCTGGTTTAGAGGTGGTTCTATGAGTAGGCTAGATAGAGCCTTTGCTCACACACAATGCCTATCTCACTTTAGTTCATTGAAGCTGATTAGACTGGATCATGGTCTCTCGGATCATTGTCCCTTGATTGTTGGTAAGGAACAAGTTAACTGTGGATGGAAGCCATTCAAATGTTTAGACTATTGGCTCATGGCACCATCTTTCCAAAACACTCTGAAGGCCTTCTGGCAGGAAATTGTGCATGATATCCCTGGTGACTTTCAGGTGATCAAACGAATTAGTGCTTTGCGACTGAAGCTAGGCTAGTGGAATAAAACTGAGTTTGGGAATCAAGACTGGGCTCTGCAAAATATCCACTCTTCTATTCGGCTCCTTGAGGATCAGGCTGAAAGTGGCAAAATTTCTAACTCAAAACGACAAAGGCTATATGAGCTAAAGGGAATGCAATGGAAACTCTGCAGATATGTTGAATCCATATGGCGACAAAAGGCAAGACAGTCTTGGCTTAAGCTGGGGGATAGAAACACTCGGTTCTTTCACATTTCAGCAAAAGTTAGGGGATGCAAAAACTATATTCGTCAGCTCACATACAACGGGAAGATTCTCTCCAGTCCAAATGAAATCAAAGAAGGAGCCAAAGCATATTTCTCAAGCATCTACTCTGAATCTTTGACTACAAGACCCACGATGGGCAGTGCAGACTTTATGAAGCTCAGTGCAAACCAAGCAGCCTAGCTTGAAAGAGAGAAGAGGTTCATCTGGCCATATTTAGCAGTGAAGGCTCCAAAGCCCCAAGACCTGATGGGTTCAACTTCAATTTTTATAAGAAATTCTGGGAGTTAATGCAACATGACCTGTTCACAATGGTTCTTGAATTCTTCAGGAGAGGCTACCTTCCTAAAGGTATTAACACAGTTATATTGCTTTAATTCCAAAAGTTACCGGCAGCTCCTCTTTTAATGACTATAGACCTATTAGTTTATTAAATGGTGACACGACCAAAAGATTGATATCTTCTCCCAAGTGCAGGAGTGTCGAAGTAATAAATAACCCGGCAAGACCGGGGTCGAACCATAGAGAGGTTAATTGTATAAATTATAAAGAACAAAACAACAACAACAACAACAACAATAATAAAAATAACAGTAGTAATAATAATAATAATAATAATAATACTCAGTACGTGGCGTTGTTATACCTGAGAATGATCTAAAAGATCGGGTCATAGGTTTCCAGCCTATATACTGAGTTTATGAAAAGATCAAAGAGATATATTATATAATATAAACAGAATGTAAATAAGAATAACAATAATAATAATAATAATAATAATAATAATAATATTAATACTAATACTACTAATAGTAATAATAATAATAAAAATACTAATACTACTAGTAGTAGTAGTAGTAGTAGTAGTAGTAATAATAATAATAAAAGAAGAAGATGAAGAAATTAATGAGAACTTTGAGATGGAAGATTAATGTAAGGATTAAACAATGATAAAAACAAATGTCAAGGTTAGAGGATCCACTAATGGTATTTCAAACAAGTATAGTGTAAACTCTTATTACTCAATTTGGAAACCTCACACGGAGGAGGTTCCAATCGGATGATTTATCATTAATAGCTCATTATAAATTATTAACATGATCATATTAATTATCTTATTTACATAACACCAAATTTTTAAATATTATCAGGAATTCATGATATTAACTGATGTTAACAACAAATCAAGTTCCTTTCATAGCCCAGGTGTAGGCAATACCATACTGTTGGGCTATGAGAGTGCCAAGCATTTGTTGTACCAAGTATTATACAACATAAATCTAGATTAACCATTTAACAAGCAAGGTATTAAGAATTAGTAAGATAAAAAGATAAGACATGTTAATATTAAACATTAAGGTCCAGGTTGAGTTTACACCATACTTGTTCTTACACCATTAGTGTAACCTTTTCACCTTGACATAATAAACTTAGCTAAACATAATGAAGAAGAGAAACATAAATAAACAAAACAAGAACATAAATAAGATACAAGTTAACTAAGGAAAGGAAAGGAAATGAAAAGCATAAACAAGATATTAATGAAAGCAAAACTTAAAAATTACAAAAACTATAAAGAGAGAAATAAAGAGCATGAACTTGATCTGAACAACCAAGCCCCCAAATACATGGTAAATGCCTCCTTTTATAGGCCAAAATTCGGAATTATTGATTTGATGACTAATTGTTGATTGGGTGGCCAACTTTTGACTTGGTGAAAATCCTTATCTTTTTGTCTGAATAAAACAAAAATGCTACCATCCGAACTGGGTCCACTTATAAACATGAAAGTTGCAGGAAATTGTCTTAACAATTCTGTTTAAAACTTTGAGCTCATTTGGACTTCTAGAACTCCAGATATGGGCCAAACACTGAACAGTGTTCGGGCTGTAGGACAGATTCGGACTTCTCCGTTGTTACTATAATTTGGACTTGAAAACGGCCTTCTTAGATCTTAATGAAAACATGAAAGGTGTAGGCCTATGTCTTACTGAATCTGTGTAAACATTTGAGATCATTTGGACATCTAGAACTCGAGATATGACCCAATTACCGAACAGTGTTCCAGTTTGGACTGCACCAACATCTCTTTTATAAGTTTGGCCCTCTCTTTGTCCTTTCAATTTCCATACTTGAACTCATCAATCAATCCTTTGATTTATGTGATAGGCCTGCATTTAAGATGAACATTTACCATTTATTAGGGCATTTTATAATATTAGACTTGTTATTATAAAACATGCTTTAGTTAAGGAGTTATTGATACTTTAAGTGCAAAATGATGATATAAACCCTTGATAAACATGCACTTTTAAGTACTAATCACACCCCCCAACCAGATTATTACTAGTCCCTAGTAATCAAAGCGTTAAAATAGAAAAACAATTTGCAAGTTCCACAAAGCAAGGCATTCATCATTCAACTTAGTTTAATTTATCCAGATAAACAAACTCTCATTAAATTCATATATCTACTCAATACCTCTTAAACAAGATATTACTAAACCTTTCTTTTGTGCTCAAAATATCAACAACATATAGTTATGGGGCTTTACTTGGAAGAAAAACAAATTTTTGTTCTAATGTTTAAGGCTAACTTCCTTAGGTTGGGATTATTATTTTCTTTTTTTCTTTTATTTATTTATTTATATACACATACAACTTGAAACACAATGCATCTTTAACCCATGTAACGAGTTTTAGGCTAATGACTCCCAAACTAGTTGGTCTTAGGGCATTAGATGTTGAGACACCCCTACGAGCTTAACAACTCGGGTTGCAGATACTGATACGTAGATAGTGTAATGTTTGATTCCCTTAAGCTTTCCTCCTCAACCCATGTAACAAGCGTTGGGCCAATAGCTCCCAAGTCAGTTGACTTTAGGGTATTAAGTGTTAAAACACCCCTTTGGGCTTAATTGCTTAGGTTAAAGAGGCTACGAAACCAAACTTATCTACCTTTTTATTATCATAATTTTTTTTAAAAAAGTTTTTTTTTTTTGCAAATTATGAGCTATCACTTTCCCTTAGTTGTTACCTTTAACAAAAGAACATAAATAATATAATAATCGAATGTTCAACCCACAATCATATGTTAAAGTGTGTGTGTGAAAATGAAGATTTAAAAATACTTGTTAAATGAGCATATGAGCAGAATCAAGTGCTACCAATACGAGAGTTTGTAAACCTGAATATTTTAAGAAGTATTCTGATAGACCCTGTTAAGAATGTTAACTAAGATGCGTCTCAAGAGTTACTTTTAACAAAAGAACTCCTTTTACTCTGTCATCCTAGTAACAACAGTTTTGCAAATAGTTTATGAAATAGAAAACACACAGTTTTTTTTTTAAAATATCAACCACTACCCTTTCCCCCCAACCAAAATGAGACATTGTCCTCAATGTCTTAAGGTAGAAAGATAGAGTATAGAAGACATCACCTGAAATAACAGACACTGACAAACCTGAAACACACTTAAACAAATATAAGAAACAACAAAACACAATAATAAAACCAAAAGACACAAAGTTTTTACAAACGAAGGCTCAAATCTTGTCTAAGCTTTTTACGGCTTTCCTTAGTTGACCAATTTATGCGACTCATGGAGGGATTAATTACAGGGATGAAAGATTGTAATTGGTCAATCAATTGTTTAGCAGTAGCAGCAGAGATTATGATTTGTCATGCTGAAGATGTTAAAAATTCATGTTCCACAGCATGATCAAGAAAAGACAATAACTTATCATAAAAACCATTAACATTTAACAAACCTATGGGTTTATGGTGAATGTGCAGTTGGGCCTAAGAGGAAATATGAAAGATCTCTTCCAATGTGCCCAGACCACCTGGTAAGGCAATGAAGGCATCAGCATGGTTAAACATTGCATTCAGTCGATCAGACATTGTGGGGACTTGAAATTCCTCCCCAATTGTTTTTCCAATGATGTCCCCTTGTGCTAAAGCTTTGGGGACAACCCCCAAAACTTGACTACCTCCTAAAAATGCAGCTTTTGACACTCCCCCTATTAACCCAAGGCTGCCTCCTCCATACACTAAATGAATCTTTCGCTCAGCTAGTACCTGACCAAGATGATTTGCTGATTCTAAAAACTCTTTTTCTTTCCCAGGACTGGATCCACCGAAAACACAAATATTGTTTATGTGATGACTTGAGGAACCTACCATTTCTACACACGTCTATATTTGATGAATGTATGGGTTGAGTAGAAATGAAGGGAAGGAAGAGAAGAATTTATAGATGAGAAATTGAAAATGCAATCATACCACCTATATCTAGGCTAGTTGTAGTCTGACTCTCTCTCTCTCTCTCTCTCTCTCTTTATTTATTTATTTATTTATTTTGAAAAAGCATGTGTATGTACAGGTAGTTGTGATTGTGGCTAACATCTTTCCTTGGTTTTACGCCCAAGAACGGCTTAAACGCCCTCTATGGGTCGGGGATAGGCTTCCCATCCAATTTTCTTAAAAACTGGCAAACAGGGTCTTTTTTAGTCAGATTCCCAAGACTAAGTCGAGCATGTTCTTTATGGAATTGTGGCCATAAATCATAAATTGCATGATGCACATCTCCACTAGGGTGCGTCTCAAGAGTCAATAGAAGATTATCTAAAGACCCCTTACTCAGGCCATCCTTAATGAATTGTATTTTATCTTCACGGTTTATAGATACCATTCCTAAAGAACGACATGTTGCATTACAAGTCCATCTGACACATCTGTGACAGACTTTCAGTCGTTTTGCACGACGTTTCTTTGCAAAAGTGTTTTTACCTGTTCCAGGCATGTGTGAAATGAAAGAATTGGAGGACTCACCTGATAACCGAACCTTTGCTTCAATCAGCCAACGAATATCTTCAGGAATTCCATGATTCATTAACAACCTTAATCTTTCACACCTAGCATGGTAAATCTTTGTAATCGCATTCTGAGGCAGAGCGGGAAAATACTTTTTCAATTTTTCAAGACTGGTGTCCATTTTCAAATGAGAATTGGGGGAGAGATTCAAAGAAATGAGAAAGAGCAAAGAATTTCACAAATATATACACAGATATTAGTTATCATGGGAAACTGAAAGAACCGACTTAAGAGTCACGGAGTACCATTATCCGCCATTTGACCGGGGTGAGAGACTAGCAAAACAAAAGTCACACCAAAAAGGAACACAAAAAAAAAATGTGAGAAAAACAAAATAATCAACCTTTATCTACAAGATCATTCAAATCAATGGATTCATTTTCATTAGGAAACTCATCAAAGTAAGCTTTCAAACAATGTCCATTTACCTTCAAAATATTGTCATTCTTTGAATTCTCAATATCAAGGGCCCATAAGGATACACATGTTTCAAAATAAATGGACCGCTCCATCTTGACCTTATTGTTTCAGGAAATAAATGGAGTCGAGAATTATAAAGAAAAACTTTTTGACCAGTATCAACTTTTTGATAATTTTCACAAGTTTTGCAGAATGCATGCGTGTCTTTGAACATGGTGGGCCAATAAAATCCTTTTTGTAAGATTTTTGCAGTCATCTTTCTTGATGAGAATTGACTCCCACATGCTTTAGAATGACAAAGTTTAATGACACTACTTACCTCATTGTCAAGAATGCATCTTTGAAATTTTTGATCAGGGCAATATTTGAATAAGTTAGGGTCATCCCAATAAAAGTTCTTCACTTCGTTCAAAAACTTTCCTTTGTCTTCAGTACTCCAGTGAGCTGGCAAATCTCTTGAAGCAAGAAAGTTGATATTTTTAGCAAACCAAGGCATTGAACTAAGAGAAAGTAAGGATTCGTTAGGAGAGTAATCATCGATTGGTGGGATGTCAAATGTCAAATCTATTGTCACTCTTGATAAAAGATCGGCATCAATATTTTTGGTGCCTTTTTCATCCGTGATTTCTTCCTGAGAATAAATCATTTGCAAATCTTCATATTCATCCAACTCAATTTTACTCAAAGTAGATTCAAGTTGATCATGAACTATTTCTTCAATATGATCTACTTCTTGTAAATCATTATCATCTCCAGGTTGCTTGTAAATGTTGAAAATATTCATCTCCAATGTCATGTTTCCAAATGATAGCTTCATGAGTCCATTCCTACAATTAATCAGTGCATTAGAAGTTGCAAGAAACGAACGTCCTAAAATAATAGGAAATGAATTACATGCTTCAACAGGTTGCGTGTCCAAGACAATAAAATCCACAGGATAAATGAATTTATCGACTTGTACTAACACATCTTCAATTATTCCTCTAGGCACTTTTACAGATCTATCAGCAAGTAAAAGAGTTACAGAAGTTGGTTTTAACTCACCTAGATTAAGACTTTGAAAAACCGAATATGGAAGTAAATTCACACTAGCTCCAAGATCAAGTAAAGCTCTTTCAATTTTATGTTCTCCAATAAAGCAAGAAATGGTAGGACAACCAGGGTCTTTATATTTCAAAGCATTATTCTTTTGAAGAATGGCACTTACTTGTTCGGCTAAAAAGGCTTTCTTTTTCACATTCAGTTTTCTCTTCACAGTGCATAGATCTTTCAAAAATTTAGCATAGGAAGGTACCTGTTTAATAGTGTAACGCCCTGTAATTTCGTACATTCATAAAAGAACTTTGAGCATTAACTTTTAAAAAAATGGGTTTTTTTTTTTTTTTTATCCACCGAACTTATCGGAGACTTGCCGAAATTTCCACTGAAATTTTGGCAGAGTTTCATTTATATCTAGAGGTCCCAAGTTATCGACAATCATCTTGTACAATTATACTTATTTCTCAATCACATCATAATCATGTAGAACCTCAACAACACATCATTCACGGTACATGCCTCACATTTCGCATGCTCATTTCTTTCCCATTAACACACGTAATTCATAATAATTGCAAGTAAGCAAACTAAGAATTACAAATACAGAATAATACATTTTTATGTCCCGACACTTAATGTAAAAAAAGTACTATTACATATTAAGTCATTTAGTTCCTTAATGACAAAATACATTAATGTTCATCTTCTTATTCAATCATGCAAAAGGAAACTAGAGGACCTGAAACGCTACTCCTGGTATGAATCTGAAGGACCTGCAATTTCATAATGTATATAATAAATATAGCATAAAAGGAAAATCACACAATACATGCACGAAGTTAAACATATATTCAATGATATGCAATCATAGTTCCTTGAAATTCGCATTTATCCTTCCATTATTACATCTCTATCCATCCTTCCTCGAATCATTCAACATTTTCATTTCGTGTCTTGTTTCACCTCATGAGCGCATTTAATTCATTATAATAATTCAACATTTTCATTTTGTGTCTTGTTTCACCTCATGAGCGCATTTAATTCATTATAATATCTACCATGTGATTTCTCTCCCTCTTACTCTATCTCTTTATATATCAATTTCAATCCCAACATCTATTATACCTATTATGGCTTTTCCATATAAGTTGTCAAACTCATCATTATTTCGGTCTAATTTTAGTTTATAAATATATTCCACTTACATATTTCTTGTGCCCATTTCAACACATTCCATGTTTCTTTAGATTTTCAGTAAAATCTCTCATTATCATGGAACCTGCCATCATTTTCACAATATTCACATCCGATCCATCTTTGAATAATATGACTATTATTGACATTTTATTACACTATTATAATTATCACTAAATTCTTATCATGCCAGTAACAACATGAAACCTTAATACAACATATTTACATTATTGGTCATAATTTCTTTGACATCCTCCCTGTGCGCAGGACATGATTCTCAAATTATATCAATTACAATTCTTTCCAATCAATTCAAAATACATCATATATATATATATATATATATATATATATATATATATATCATTGCATTCTTTAAGTGTATAACATCTACCATGGTTAATGAACTTCTGCTCTCACGTCCCAAGCGATACGATATTTGCCTCCATCCTTCACAAGAATTAGATCCTCATTAGTTTCTTTTTTTTTCTCCAATAATCCATGATATAAACATAAATTACCATTTTTGTTTAACAATTAGGTATCATCCAACATTCCATTTATAATCTAACAAGTCAGTCATCCTGACACTATTAACACCACACAAGTAAGTTTAATTCAAGTTGTATATTCCGGTCATTAGAAAACAAAACTAATGCCACTAGCCCATCACCGGGTAACTAGTTCCTCCGCCCATCTTATTCCATAATTTCCAATCAATATCCGCCTCTTCAAGGGCGAATGAATAATCCTATCAAGATGTCAATCCCTATTTCATTAATATTTTTAATTATTACCTCTCCCCTAAAACTTGGAAGGGAATGCCGATACTAATAAATTTTCATTAGTGTTATTAGTCTCTCATATTAGGATCGGCTAATCAAGTTCATTAGAAACGTCAAAATTAATACCATTGATTGATGTTATCGACTATTTCTAACATGAAATAGCCAATCAGATTTTTCTTTCCATAATATCTTGGAATATTTTCGGAAATGTTGATGTCAAGATTCTTGACATCATTAGCTTTCACTTCAGGAATAACTAGTCAAGTTTCGTGTGATTGCCGATATGGACAGCACCGGTCAATATCATTAACTATTCTCACCTGAATAGTTAATCAAGTTCAGTATCCCTCGTTTTCAGGGATAATTATGCCGATGTTAGTAAACCTTACTAACATCATTAGCCTCTGCATTCGGGACCGGCTAATCAAGTTTCGTGTGATTTCCGATATTGACAGCACCGGTCAGTATCATTAACTATTCTCACCTGAATAGTTAATCAAGTTCAGTATCCCTCGTTTTCAGGGATGATTATGCCGATGTTAGTAAACCTTACTAACATCATTAGCCTCCGCATTCGGGACCGGCTAATCAAGTTTCGTGTGATTGCCGATATTGACAGCACCGGTCAATATCATTAACTATTCTCACCCGAATAGTTAATCAAGTTCAGTATCCCTCGTTTTCAGGGATGATTTGCATCCGGGACCGGCTAATCAAGTTTCGTGTGATTGCCGATATTCACAGCACCGGTCAATATCATTAACCTTTCACTCACCCCGGTCATCCACTTCGGATGCCATTAGCCAAAGCTAATCATTCATTTGTCCCGCCCATCCATCCGGATGTCATTAGCCGAAGCTAATCATTCGTTGTCCCGGCCATCCATTCGGATGCCATTAGCCGAAGCTAATCATTCAGTTGTCCCGGCCATCCATTCGGATGCCATTAGCCGAAGCTAATCATTCATTTGTCCTGGCTATCCATTCGAATGCCATTAGCCGAAGCTAATTAGTCCTTCATCCCGGTCATCCATTCGGATGCCATTAGCCGAAGCTAATCAACCATTTGTCAACATTTAAGCCCGATGTTAGCAAATCTTACTAACATCATTAGCCTCCGCATTCGGGACCAGCTAATCAAGTTCGAGGAATGATCATCAATGAAGTCTATTAGTGTAATTCATATTCTTAACCCAGTCAAGTACTCAAATCCATTTTTAGTTTCTCGTTTATTTCACTTTATCCTCTCTCTTTGTGGTTTCATCCATAGACGCAAAGACCAAGAATTTACTAAGTGCATAAATTAACGCTACGTAAAAAGTGTAGGTATAGAACACCTACCAGCTGTAGAAGCTCAACTCGCTCTTCCTTGTTGTTGTTGTGTCCCTCCTGCAAAGCTCCTACTATACGAGCTCCTGAGAAGTCGAGTGAATGCTTCTCCTATATTTTTAATATAACATCCTGAATCATTATTGAATCTTCCCGATTTATTCATAATATTCATAAATTCACAAAATCAAATACTTCCGTAAACAATTTCCATGAATGTATTTTATTTTTGTACTTGTCATTTAAATTAAACAACCATTTAATTCAATTCTTCATCAATGATCTTCAATGTCCAAAGCGCATGACTTTTCGTCACCGATTTTCTTTTGTCCCAAGACATTTAATCTATCACCAAACAATGTAATTTAACTTAAATTTTATCAATGACTACACATGCCAATTTTTTCCAAAAGCACACTCAAAATGATTCCTTATATCATAATTCAACTTATAACATGATTTTCCATTCTAACACAACCAAAATATTAGTCAATCAGTATTCTTTATAGAATTTAACTATACCATCACTTATCAACACATCAAACATGACTCAAACATAACACAAACACAACCATCATCATTAAACCATTACCATTATCCTTAGTCCCAAAACATATTTTTTTTATGCTAACCCTCATATTCTCATTCAATATTTCTCAAACCAAACTTAAAACATCATTATTTAAATTTAGAGTTCAATACATCCAAACGGTGGAATTATACATCATCGTCATTAGAATAACATATCCAAAATTAACATACATCCAACGGTTAAAACTCCCGATATCAGAACAATACCGGACTGACCTGAAATTTAGAGACCTGCTGTTCAGGAAGTACATAACGGCTGACGAACAAGGCTGTCTTGAAGGGTGATTTTCCAGAACTGTTCCTCCGGTGACAGACCTCAAAAACCGTCTGATATTTACAATCCCTCCGGTCAGAATGTAGGTGACATTGACCATAATAACATATCCAAAATTCACATACATCCAACGGTTACAACTCCTGATATCAGAACAATAACGGACTGACCTGAAATTTGGAGACCTGATGTTCAGGAAGTACAATTTCTTGTAGGAGTGTTATTTTCCGATCTAAACCGTTCAGAATTTATATAACATCTGGATGAACAACATATCCAAAATCCAGACCAATCCAACGGTGAAATGATGATATAACAGCTGACGAACAAGGCTGTCTTGAAGTGTGATTTTCCAGAAATGTTCCTCCGGTGACAGCCCTCAAACGAAGTCTGATATTTACAATCCCTCCGGTCAGAATGTAGGTGACATTGAGCATAATAACATATCAAAAAATAAATTTAATCCAACGGTGGAAAGTCAAACTATGGCTGCCGAAGTGCCTGCCCTGTTGCAAATCCCAAAACCCATAGTTTCAAATCAATTGATTCTTTCTATTTTTCAGCAAATCAAGCCATTTTCATGCAATTAATCTCGAAATTCACATGAACAATTACTCCCTCAAAATATTTATATGAACCCTAGAATTTTAAACTTGGGGGTTTTCTTCTCCTCATGCAAGAACAAGAGAGAAAAACGAAATTACTAAAGGTATATTGCTTACCTTTGCTACTTTAACTTATTTCAATGAATTCTTGCAAACATTTACAAAAATCATGTCCTCCTCTTCCAATTTCCAGCTTCTTCTCTTTGTTTCTCTCAAGCTCTATAACTCTCTAAGTTGTTATTTAATTTGTTTTCTTGGATAGGATCCTCCTAGGAACACTCCCTTTTGATTTAGTTTGAAGAGATGAAGAGAAAATGAAGAAAATGGGACAAAACAAATGGTCTCCCTCCTGTTTCCTTTTTGATTTGCAGAGGAGGACGTGTTCTGGTTTTAAAGAGAGGAGAGGAGAGTATTTGTTTTGATAAAATTACAAAAATACCCCTTGTGTCATCTTCTTTCATTTACCCGATTTTCAGTATTCTTCGTAAATCTTTTCAACTCCGATTAACACGAAATTTGAACCTAATATAAAGCAATATGTCTGGAGATTCCTTACAAAATTTCAACCCGATCCAACGGTCGGATTGAGATATATCATCGATATCGTAAAACTAGACAATTAGTGTCTTTTACACAAAAATCTAAATTTCATGCATTAATTTATTTACTTAGATCCTCATGACATTTCCCCTTAATTTATACTCAATAAATTCAATATTACCACATTTATCATTAATTTGTCAAAATACGGGTTTTGACCGGGGTTTACATATCTTCTATTATTATTATTATTATTGTTTTCTTATTCTTTCATCCATTGAAACCTCATCACTAGTTTCACCAACGTTACAAGTTTTAAACTAAAAATCATGACTCTCTTTTCGACTTCAACAATATCTTTAAATTTGTTTATGGAGATCATTCTCTCTCTCACATGACACATTTATTGTCATTCCTACTATTTATTCATTTCTTTCATACCGAATATCCATTACTCATCGAAACGTCATTACTTCAATCCTATGTGTTGTTTTTTTTTTATTCTTTCTTTTTATTATTATTGTTCTTATTATTTATTTTTATTTACGGGGGTTTACAAATAGCATCCAACAAAGGTATATTGATCTTTACCTGTTTGAAAGTTTCAAGGATTTCTGAATTGTGATTTACTTTCCTTTGTTTGGTCATGGCATGAGGAAATGGAAGTGCTGGCGGAGAATCAGTCTTTTCTTCACAGTGTTCAAATTCAACCCCTTCCTTACCCTCAGGGATTGACTCGTTCAAGAGTGGGTTTTTCAATAACCTTACCACTGCGAAGAGTGATGACTGATTTGACTTGATCCATGTGTTGGCTTCCAGAACTACTTGCATTTGCATTGTATTGCCCCTTTGGATTTTGTTGTGGTTGAGATGGAAACTTACCTTTCTCTTGAAAACTGAGAGCAGATGTTAACTTTGCAAGAGTATCTTTAAAATCTGTCATGCCTTGAGCAAGTTGAGTGTTGATTGTCTCTTGCTTTTCAATGAATGCATGCAATGTTTCCTCAAGATTTCTTCTAGGAGGTGGAGCATAAGGAGGTGCATATCCATGAGAATTTTGAAAATTATGGTGTGCTTGGAACGGTGGCTGTGAAGTTTGTGCATTATTGTTATTACTCTTCCAACTGAAATTTGGGTGATTTCTCCAACCAAGATTGTATTTTTGCGAGTATGGGTTATGATTGGGCCTTTGGAAACTGTTTAAAGCATGGGCTTGTTCATGGAGGCATTCCTTGAAAGAAGGCAAAGTTGGACAGTCATTGGTTGCATGTTCATTTGTTTCACAGATTTGACACACAATGTCTTGAACAGATTTTAATTGACCACTCTTTTTCAATTCTAGTGCCTCGACTATTCTAGCTAAAGATGGAAACTTAGCTTGGAGGTCATGATCTTCCTTAAGGTTGTGCATACCTCCACTAGATGTATGAGTTTTACTTGGTGCCTCATAAGTACCTGTGGTGTCCCAATTTTGAGCATTTTCAGCTAGCAAGTCTAGGTACTCCATTGCTTCATTAGGGTCTTTATCTTTAAAAGTTCCATTGCACATCAATTCAACCATTTACCTATCTTTAGGTGTTAACCCTTTATAAAATTATGAAACCAATCTCCATGTTTCAAAACCATGATAAGGGCAAGTATTAAGCAAGTCTCGATACCTATCCCAACATTGATAAAATGTTTCACCTGGTTTTTGAGTGAAAGTGGTGATTTGTCTTTTGAAAGAGTTGGTTCTATGAGATGGAAAAAACTTCTTTAAAAATTGTTGTTGCATTTCATCCCAAGCATGAATGGATCCTGACCTAATATTTTGTAGCCATGTTTTAGCTTTATCTTTTAATGAAAAAGAAAAAAGCTTTAATCTAATGGTATTCATGCTACAATTTAAGTCATTATAGGTGTTACAAACTTCTTTAAATTCTCTCAAATGCAAGTATGGATTTTCTAGATCTAAGCCATGAAAAGAAGGTAAAAGTTGAATAATGTCTGGCTTAAAATTAAAATGGGATGCATCAAGAGGGAAAACTATGCATGAGGGTGCACTTGTTCTTGTGGGATTCATGTGGTCTCTAAGTGTCCTAACACGATTATTCTCATTATTCTCATTATGAAGTGACTGGTTATCTTCTTCGGCCATATTTTTTGAAAATGATGAGGATACCCTACAAAGTCTACCACTTAATGTACGTGACCAAACACTCATGCAAGTATAGAAAGAGAATAAAAGCAAGAAGAAAACAAAAGAAAAAGGAAACAAAACAAAAGAAACAAAGTTAGATACAAGAAAAGTGAAAACAGATAACAAAATAAATACTATAATTTGTACAAGAATTTACCTCCCCGGCAACGGCGCCAAAAACTTGACATGACCAAAAGATTGATGTCTTCTCCCAAGTGCAGGAGTGTCGAAGTAATAAATAACCCGGCAAGACCGGGGTCGAACCACAGAGATGTTAATTGTATAAATTATAAAGAACAAAACAACAACAACAACAATAATAACAACAATAATAACAATAACAATAACAATAACAATAATAATAATAATAATAATAATAATAATAATAATAATAATACTCAGTACGTGGCGTTGTTATACCTGAGAATGATCTAAAAGATCGGGTCACAGGTTTCCAGCCTATATACTGAGTTTATGAAAAGATCAAAGAGATATATTATATAATATAAACAGAATGTAAATAATAATAACAATAACAATAATAATAATAATAATAATAATAATAATAATAATAATAATACTAATACTAATACTAATAATAGTAATAATAATAATAATAATAATAATAATAATACTAATACTAGTAGTAGTAGTAGTAGTAATAAAAGAAGAAGATGAAGAAATTAATGAGAACTTTGAGATGGAAGATTAATGTAAGGATTAAACAATGATAAAAACAAGTGTCAAGGTTAGAGGATCCACTAATGGTATTTCAAACAAGTATAGTGTAAACTCTTATTACTCAATTTGAAAACCTCACACGGAGGAGGTTCCAATCGGATGATTTATCATTAATAGCTCAATATAAATTATTAACATGATCATATTAATTATCTTATTTACATAACACCAAACTTTTAAATATTATCAGGAATTCATGATATTAACTGATGTTAACAACAAATCAAGTTCCTTTCATAGCCCAGGTGTAGGTAATACCATATTGTTGGGCTATGAGAGTGCCAAGCATTTGTTGTACCAAGTATTATACAACACAAATCTAGATTAACCATTTAACAAGCAAGGTATTAAGAATTAGTAAGATAAAAAGATAAGAGATGTTAATATTAAACATTAAGGTCCATGTTCAGTTTACACCATACTTGTTCTTACACCATTAGTGTAACCTTTTCACCTTGACATAATAAACTTAGCTAAACATAATGAAGAAGAGAAACATAAATAAACAAAACAAGAACATAAATAAGATACAAGTTAACTAAGGAATGGAAAGGAAATGAAAAGCATAAACAAGATATTAATGAAAGCAAAACTTAAAAATTACAAAAAATATAAAGAGAGAAATAAAGAGCATGAACTTGATCTGAACCACCAAGCCCCCAAATGCATGGCAACTGCCTCCTTTTATAGGCCAAAATTCGGAATTATTGATTTGATGACTAATTGTTGAGTGGGTGGCCAACTTTTGACTTGGTGAAAATCCTTATCTTCTTGTCTGAATAAAACAAAAATGCTACCATCCGAACTGGGTCCACTTATAAACATGAAAGTTGCAGGAAATTGTCTTAACAATTCTGTTTAAAACTTTGAGCTCATTTGGACTTCTAGAACTCTAGATATAGGCCAAACACTGAACAGTGTTCGGGCTGCAGGACAGATTCGGACTTCTCCGTTGTTGCTATAATTTGAACTTGAAAACGGCCTTTTTAGATCTTAATGAAAATATGAAAGGTGTAGGCCTATGTCTTACCGAATCTGTGTAAAAATTTGAGATCATTTGGACATCTAGAACTCGAGATATGACCCAATTTGGACTGCACTAAACAGTGTTCCAGTTTGGACTGCACCAACATCTCTTTTATAAGTTTGGCCCTCTCTTTATCCTTTCAATTTCCATACTTGAACTCATCAATCAATCCTTTGATTTATGTGATAGGCCTGCATTTAAAATGAACATTTACCATATATTAGGGCATTTTATAGTATTAGACTTGTTATTATAAAACATGCTTTAGTTAAGGAGTTATTGATACTTTAAGTGCAAAATGATGATATAAACCCTTGATAAACATGCACTTTTAAGTACTAATCAAATGGGCTATATAAAATTATTGCTAAGATTCTCGCCACTAGATTAAAAGCAGTTATGCAGAGTGTGGTTAGTCCCTCCCAATCAGCTTTCATTGTTGGCAGAAACATTCTGGACTCGGTCCTTATTGCCAATGAAATGCTGGATTCCATGAAATCTCGAAGTTGTCAAGGTTTCCTTCTTAAACTTGATTTCAGAAAAGCTTTTGACACTGTGTCTTGGTCCTACCTTAATGATGTTATGGGTTACATGAATTTTGGTGCTCGTTGGAGGAAATGGATTATGGCATGTGTCTCGTCTGCAAGACTATCTATTTTAATCAATGGTTCCCCTACTTCTGAGTTTACAGCATCTTGTGGTCTGCAGCAGGGGGATCCCCTCTCCCCTTTTCTCTTTTGTTTAGCAGCTGAAGGCATATCAGTTCTCATCAGCAGGAGCCTAAAAATGGGTGCTTTGTATGATGTGGACTCTGCAGGAACAACATATATTCATCATCTGCAATTTGCAGATGACACTCTTCTCTTCCTTCCGAATGAGCCTGAAAATGGGTGCTTTGTATGGTATGGACTCTGCAGGAACAACATATATTCATCATCTGCAATTTGCAGATGACACTCTTCTCTTCCTTCCGAATGATCTTCAATGTTTGCTAAATACCAAGAGAATGTTATGTTGGTTTAGTTTATGCTCAGGGCTTAATTTTAACTTCCATAAGAGTAGTTTGGTGGGTGTAGGGGTGGATGGGATATATGCTGAAGGGATCTCTGGTGTTCTCAGGTGTAGATGTGATACTCTCCCAATCAAATACTTGGGGCTTCCTTTAGGTGATAGTCCCAAAAGGATTTCCACATGGAAACTTGTTCTCTCTCAGATTAGAGGACGGCTCAACTCTTGGAAGGGGCGGTTATTATCACTGGCGGGGAGAACAATTTTGATTAAAAATGTAATCTCTGCCATTCCTCTCTATTACATGTCCATCTTCTGCATTGCAAAGACAGTGGCCCGCAAGATCACAGCCATGCAGGCTCGGTTTTTGTGGGGTGGGAGTGTTCATAATAGGAAAATTCATCGGCTTGCTTGGGATACAATGGCAAAAGAAAAGGAAAGGGGTGGTCTAGGTGTTGGGAATATATCAGTAAAGAACAA
Source organism: Populus davidiana (assembly GCA_030145905.1). NCBI lineage: Eukaryota > Viridiplantae > Streptophyta > Magnoliopsida > Malpighiales > Salicaceae > Populus > Populus davidiana. Next base: position 48,555,890 of record CM057789.1, read on the forward strand.
AGCTCTCCTCTTCAAGTGGATTTGGAAATTGGGAAGCAATGATAAAGCTAGTTGGGCAGATTTTATTAAAGCAAAATACAGACCTCAGTTTATAAATGGGATGCCCACGTTCAAGAAAAAACTTTCAGGGATTTGGCGAGGAATCAGCTCTACTATTACCAGCTTGGATCTTGATAGCTCTCTTATTCGAGCTGCTTGTAAACTTAAAATGGGTAATGGTAATCATGTTAAATTTTGGTTAGATACTTGGTTGACTGGCTTTTGCTTAGCTAATTCTTATCCGCCCCTCTTCCATTTGTCCTTCTCCAAATCAGGGTTTGTTAGTCAGATGGGATACTGGTTAGAGGATACTTGGTATTGGAATCTGAAATGGAGAAGGCCCCTCAAAGCTAGTGAGACCCTGATGGTTCAAAGATTAAAGTCTGATCTTAATCTTGCAGCTATTGATCTATTGAAAGAAGACAGGTTGATTTGGGAGTGGGGGAAAGACAGAGACTATACTGTCAACTCTTGTATGCTCACCCTTGAAAGAATCAGGTATGCTAGTTCTACAACTTATGTCACAAATGTATGGAAATCCATTTGCCCTTCAAAAACAGAAATGACTTTATGGCTGGCCTTAAATGAAAGCCTTTGCACGAAAGCCTTCCCGGTGAAGAGGCACGTTCTAAGCCCTCAGAAGGATAGGTGTCCTTTTTATAAGCAGCATTCAGAAACTGTATCCCACATCTTCTTGCATTGCCAAGTAGTTTGGAAACTCTTGAACAAGATTGTACCTTGGAGAGGTTTGAGCTTGGTAATGCTGTATGGCCTTAACGACCTTCAATATCAATGGCTGGGTCTTTTGCAGGGCAACCATTATAAGTTTGAAAGATCTGTTTAGGGGGGCTTTATGTTTAGCATTGTCTGGACTATATGGAATGCTAGGAACAACTTGATATTTGAGGATCAAAAGCCAATATGGGAAGATATCTTCTGGCTTTTGTTTTACTTTGCTACAGGATGGATCAGGAATCTCAACTCTTCCTTTTGGTATACTAGTGCTGATCTATACAAGAATCATGAATGCATTCCGGCATGGTCTGCTTAATTTCTGATTTAGTGTGGGTTTGTTTTTGCTTGGCCTAATAGTAGGGTTATAGGTTTTCTTGTATTTATTTATTGTAATTAGGTTGATGTCTAGGCTACAATCTATGTAGCTAAAGCTAAAGCTCTACTCATACTATTCATGTTTTCTCTTTTTATTATATATCTATTCTCGATTTCACCAAAAAAAAAAAAAGAAAAAAGAAAACTCATGTCCTTTTCTAATGTCTTGTTCGGCCAAAAATAGAAATGGGGGAGGTTTGAGTTATGTATTGAATTATTTTGATGATTGCAAGAAATTATGTTAATTACTGTGTTTGATAATAGGATTTGGACACTGAAAATCATTAATGAAAAACTGAGTAGTTTGAACACTCAAAATCATCAATGAAAAGTTGAGTTGTTTGGACACTTAAAATCATCAACGAAAAACTAAGTTGTTTGGACACTTAAAATCAACAAAAAACTGAGTCATATGGACATTGAAAATTTTCAATGAAGAATAGAGTTGTTTAGACATCAAATTTTAGTGTAAATGGATGCTAATTTAGTGAATTGAAGTGATAATAAAAATAGTCTATCCATGAACTTGTTTACGAAACTAATTAGGTATGTTAATTAATATATGTGATGAATGGGTCTGAAAGATTTAAGTACTAATTTAAAATATTCTATTGAAATGTAGGAGAAACATTCAGAGTGGGACCCAACTTTTCAGGAATATGTATAGTAGAAGTTTAAGGTAAGGGTTGCTCGTTTGCTTCTGTAATTGTTTAAATTTTTATAATGCTAGAATATAATAAACACTTTTTGTATTTCATACTACTGTGTATCATGAGAAAGATTGTTATGTAAATATTGCCTATGAACATGAGAATATATTGATATGTGAATATTACTTATAGGCACAAGAATTATTGTGATGTTAATATTGCTTACAAGCAAGACAAATATTGTCATTGTGTAAATGTTGCCAACGGGCAGGATAAATATTATTATTGTATGAATATTACCTACGGGCATAAGAATTATTGTGATTATTGCCTACAAGCAAAAGAAATATTATCATGCATAAATGTTGCCAAAGGGCAAGAGAAATATTATTATTATGTGAATGTTGCCTACGAGTATAAATATATATGAGTTATGATCAACTGCAGTGATGGACATCTATAAAAAAAAAAATCAAAATTGATTGGATGACCTGTAGGGAGCTAGCAGGATCAACGAGGTTAATGATTGAGCTATTTAAATTGACTAGCTGATGACTAGTGGCATATATGTTCAGATGACCAAGATATTTAAATTGACTAGTTGATGGCTAGTGGCATTTGTGTTCAAATAAACAGGATGATTTACTGGACTAGCCAATGACTGATGGCATCTGTGTTCAGATGACCAAGATGATTTACTTGACTAGTTGATGGTTAATGATATGTGTATTTAGATGATTAGAATAATTTATTTTGACTAGCCAATGGTTAGTGGTATCTATATTTAGATGATCAGAATAATTTATCCGATGACTAATGGCATTTGTGTTCATATGACCAGGATAATTTATTTTAACTAACCAATGGTGAGTGACATCTGTGTTTAAATGACTGGGATAATTTATGTAGTTTAGCCAAAGGCTAGGGGCATCTATATTCAGATGACTGAGATAAATGACTAGTTGAGTTAATTCGAAAGGAATTAGTATTGCATGATTGTTAGAATTTTGAATTCATCTATAAGTCAAAATACAAACCATCCGTGAGCTATAAATAAGGAATTTAATCTATTATTTGTGATGACCAGATAAGTTAAATGGTCATGAACATGTTTTCTTAGATTAATTATTGTATTATAGTCTAATATGATGAAATAATCTAATTGTCAAGTTCCTCTCATGTTAGGGTTGACTAGTAGATCTTTATCATGCTACTTTTCAATATAAATAGGGATATTGTAAATCATAAATATTAAGTGGATATATATTAGGATTTTGATACTTTATCTTGGACCTGTAATTATGTTATTGTAATAACATTATTATTGACTTGTATTTCTTTTGTTAAGTTTATTAACCTCTACTTAAATCCATGGAAATGTAGATAAAACTCTATATGTATGTTTGTATTCAAATGCTAGTATTCCTTGTATTATATGGAACATATGTCTCGTAGATTATGATTTCATTAAATTCTTATATGCATTAAGTATGATTCATGAATATTTAAGGATATGCCATATCATGTTGTGCTAGGATGGGATGGGATACGATCCAAGATGATTGGACCTTGATAATAATGATGACTATGATATATAAATATAGAGATGTGGATAACTTGGTATCTTAAAAACAAGGAAAACTCTGTTGAATTAATTTCAGGCAGGGATTCCAAAAGAAAATGACCCTATTTTCAAGGAAGTGTTATGATTTATTTTGCTCAGTTTGCTTGTGAAAATTCAGGATGTTACACATAACTCACTTTAAAGAGCACACTTTACCTTTTTTCAAAACTTTGAAAAACATGTCCAATTTTGTGTGGACTATAGATTGTCAGATGGCTTTTAAGAAGCTCAAATTCCATCTTTCATTCCTCAAGATATTTTCTTAGCCAAAGGAAAGTGAAAATCATTTTTCTTAATTTGGGAGTGCCAGACTCAATGGTGAGCGTGTTTTGGTTAGAGATGATAAAAAAATATGTCATGTTTATTATTCCAACCATACCCTCCATGATGCTGAAACCAAATATTTAAAAGTGGAGAAAGTAGTCTTTGCTCTAATAAGCGCCTCTAGGAAACTTAAGTCATATTTCCAAGCTTACCAATTCATAGTATTATCATATCATCCTCTACGACAAATCCTTCATAACCTAGAGATGTTTGGATGCTTGGTGAAATGGGATATTAAATTGGGAGAGTTAGGACTTCATTATAGTCCCCGGCCGGTTATAAAGGGTCAAACCTTAATAGATTTCGTTGTTGAGTGCTCTTTTGAGGGTTCTATGAATACATCTAAATCCCCATATTTAATCACAACTTCTTCTACTACACTAGATGCACTAATAGAATAACATATAATAATCCCTTTTTAGAAATTGTATGTTGATGGCTCTTCCAATGTCAATGGAAGTGTGTTAGAGAATAATATAAATCATATCCTGGGACCTCACCTAAAAGCTTAAGTTTTGGGTTGAGATGGTTCTTTGACATAGTATCGGAGCCTTAATGACCAAGCGGTCACGAGTTTGAATCTCACCATCCCCATTTATTTGATAAAAATCAAGCACATGGTAATGTGGGCCTGTGCAAGTTTCAAGCCCAAAGGGCTTTCACTTGAGGGGGTGTGTTAGAGAATAATAAAAATCATATCCTGGGACCTCACCTAAAAGCTTAAGCTTTTGGGTTGAGATGGTTCTTTGACAAAGTGGAGCTAGGATAATACTAGTCAGTCCTGATAAATAAGTCTTTAAATATGGAGTTCGCTTTGAGTTCCTAACCACAAATAATATGTCAGAGTATAAAGCTCTCCTAGCACTGTATAGACTCTAAAGACATACCCATTTAAAGCTCATAATTACTCCTAGCTAGTGGTTGGTCAATGCCAAGAAATTTATGAAGCTAGAGAACCAACTATACAACGATATCTTTGAAAGGTACAATCTTATCTCTCTAAGAAAGATGGAGGCAAAAGTATTTTAATCAATCCCATTCCAATAGAGGATAACCATCGAGTGGATCTCCTGTCTAGCAAGCTCCAATCCTATAGATCTCCTAGTGGATGTTTAATGTCGCACGTGTGTGGCATCGCGACGATCGTCCACCCTCAAGGAAAATTGTAAATTTTCTATCTCTATCTGGCAAATGTGGAGAGACAAGGAATTCTTGTCTTTTATTAGTAAAATATGGACTGGGAGTCGCCACCTAGTATTCTGATCACTAGGAACCCTAACTAGTCTCAAAGATTAGATATGGAGACTGGTTGCGTAAAAGGTAGGTATTACCACCCCAACTACGCCCTACCTAAGGTATGCTGCATTGTTTTTTTGTCTGATAAAATCTAAAGTCTTGTTGTGGTTTCTAATTGTCAGTTTGTCTATGGTTCAAGAAAATTCCTTCTCTGTAAGGAGATCCTTATCTTATCGGGTAAAAACCTAACGGTTCTATGTCGTAAAACAAAAATACCTTTTTAATATCGGGAATTTATTTTACGTATAAATTTGTAATCCCTGATATTAAAACAAAAAAAAATAATTTTTTTGTTGTTTTTGAAATTTTGGCCAATGCTCTCTTAACTTTAATAAACTGGTTATTAAAGCCAAAATGCATGTTAAAACATTATTTTTTTTTTTTGTATAAAAAACACAATATGATTTTTTAGCTTTGAGACACTTGGTCGTATGCACAAAAACATTTTTTCTTTTTTCCAAATGTTTTTGTATTTTTGAAAGTTTTGACGAAAACCAAGTATTTTAATATTGGATTCATATTTTTACGGTGTATTTTATTGGAATGGGCCAGCACGGCCCAACATAAAGAAAATGAAATGGGCTAGCACCGGCCCAACATAAAAAATGAGCCACCACCGGCCCAAAAGATAATAATTGGTTGGTTACTATGCGCAGCCCAGTAACCAGCCAATTACTCATTTGCTACAGAACGTGAATTGCTCATGTTCTACATGCAAATGAAATGGAAAATATAAGACGGGGCAAAGAAGGAGAGAAGATTACCTGGCATGGAGAGGCATGGTTGTTTTCGTCGGAGGTGGCTTGCGGCGGGGAAGATGGTGGTTGGACCTGGTGGTGCTACTTCTTCTCTCCTCTGCTTCTCTCCTGCTCCACTTCTTCGTCTGTCTTCTTCATTTCTCTCCTTTCCCTCTTTGTTTTCTTTTATTTTTCTTTTTTTATTCGTCCCTCCTGCTCTCATTCTTCCTTTTTCTCTCTATATTTTCTTGCTCTCTCTCTCTTCCTCTGTTTTTTCTTCTATTCTTCTGTTTCTCTCCCTCTCTCTTTTTTCTGTTCTTTTTCTCTTTTGTTTTTTTTTCTCTCTCGCGTGCCTCTTCTCTACCTCTGTATTTATAGGCAGAGAAGGGCGATGAAAATGCCCTGCCTCTGTCCGGTCAGGGGACAGGGCAAGGTAGACGGGCGCCAACTGGGGGCTTGTCCCATCTATTCTTTCATCCCTGATAGGTCATCCATCAGTATTCAGGGAAGTGGGGTATTTGGATCAGCATCTTTTTGAGTTTTAGAAGAGAGAGGGAGAGGAGAAATGTCGGTGAAAATAGGGGATCAAAACCTTTTCTTCCCCTATTTTATGTGTGTCCAGGGGAAGAAGAAAGGTTGCAATGCCGTTCAAAATGGCACTGTTTTTTGCTTTTTCTTCTCTTTTTTTATAAACAATGTATGAAACGGCACCATTTTGGGCAAAACACGCCATTTCATATAAATGAAAACGACACCAAATTAATGTCAGATTTCACATTAGTCCTCAATTTATGATTTGTTCAATCAAGTCTTAAATTGCAATTTTGATTTAAAAATCAATGCAATTGCATCCTTGCAAAAAATCAAACAGCGGCCCTAAAGTTGACGGCCTTTTTCACTTTGGTCCTTGGTCTCGAATTAGTGCAATTTGACCCTCAATTGAGCAATAAACTTCTAATTTCTTCAATTTAGCCCCTGGTCCGATTTTAATTACAACCCTCTATTTATGCGCCTTTTCCAGTTTGGTCCTTGATTTCAGATTTCTTCAATTAAGTCCCTAATTGGCCATCATACTTCAATATTTATGCAATTAAGCCCCTGATTTGACCAAATTAACTCTCAAAAATTATAATTTGACCCCAGAACTTTAATTTCTTCATATTAAAGTCCAAATTAACTCCAAAATCAATTTTTCTTGCAATCAAAACCTCCATAAATTCAATTAAACCTTCAATAAAAATTAATTGAATACATAAACATCTGATTTTGGACTTTTCTTCAAATTGAATTTTCTTTGTCAACAGGGCTCTCATCAGTCAACAAATTACTGTCAAATTTTAATCCTTGAATTTTTGAACCTCCTCAACCAATTTTTGACCATTTTCTAAGCGTTCTGGCATCCTCTTTTCACTGTTATATTTTTTGATAATATATTTTTTATTTTTTTTTGTATTTTGTTTTTGTTAAAGAGAGAAAAAATGTGAATTGGGAATAACCCAAAAATGGGGAACTCAAAATTAATTGCAAGAAAATCTTCCAAAACAATTAAATTACACTAAAGACCATATTTGGAAAAACATAAAAATGCATTTAATCAAGCTATTTTAACCACAATATAAACTCCACACAAATCACTAACCAACTTCATAATCCGAAAATCAAATAATCAAACATCAAATCTTGTTAATTTCACAAATTATATTCAAATCTCATACTAATTCAAACAAATCAACACAAACCCAAGCATAATTCATGCATCAAGATTTAATGTTCAATTATCAATCATAATCCTAAAAAAAATAAACTTAGCAAATTAAGACAAAATTTCAAGTCATTTTAAATCAAAAACACATATTGCTCATAAATAATAATGTCCAAACTTAAACCCCTCATTTAAGAACTCTAAAACGCATGGGATATTCACTGCAGCAGGGTTTTTTATTTCAAAGCAGTTTCTTTTTGTGCTTTTGTTTTTTTTTTCTGGAGCATTTTTTTTTCCTGCTTTTGTTTCTTTTTCATTTTTTTTACATGTTTTTTTTTCTTTTCTTTTTTTACCCAAAATTGAATTCTTTTTTTTTTTAATTTTTTTTCAAAATTATCTTTGCTAATGTTTTTAAATATTGAGCTAGTTGAAAATTTAACTATGTATCTTTTTTCTTTAAAACATTATGGATTGCTATAATGTTCTCATACATTGTTTTTTTTTTCTTTTTTTTTTAAATGGTCTTTGTAGATTTTATTTTTTTTATATTGAATTGGTTGAGAATTTAGCTTTGTAGTTTTTTTTGTTTTTTTTTTAAAAAAACAATATGGATTGCTACAGTGTTTCCCCTACATAGTTTTTGTTTTCTGCAGTGTTTCCCCACATAGTTTTTTAAAAACATTATCTTTATCGAATTTATTTTTTCAATATTGAGTTGGCTGATAATCTAGCTTTATCTTTCCCCACATGTTTTTTTTTTATTTTTTTATTTCTTTTTCTTTTTTTCCACAATTGTCATTTTTTACATATTTTCTTTTTCTTTTGTTTTGTTTTTTTCAGAATTATTTTTGTTGATTTTACTTTTTTTGCTATTGAGCTGGTTGAAATTTTAGTTTTTTTTGTTTTTTCTTTAAAACACTGTAGCTTTCCCCGTGTGTTTTTTTTCTCGCTTTTGTTTCCTTTTTTTTACATGTTTTGTTTTCATTTCTTTTACCCAAAATTGACTTCTTCTTTTTTTTAAAAAAAAAAAATAGTCTTTGTGAATTTTTTTTATATATTGAGCTGGTTAAGAACTTAGCTTTTTAGCTTTTTTTTTTAATTAAAAAAAAAAAACTATGGATTGCTACAGTGTTTCCCTTACATTGTTTTTGTTTAGCTGCAGTGTTTCCCCCATATATTTTTTTTTAAATTATCTTTTTCAAATTTATTTTTTCAATATTGAATTGGTTGAGAATTTAGCTTTAGCTTTAGCTTTCCCCACGTTTTTTATTTCATTTTTTTAAATTTTTCCTAAAATTATCTTTCTTCTTTATATTTTCTTTTTTTTTCATAATTATTTTTGTTGATTTTTTTTTTACTATTGGGCTGATTGATAATTTAGTTTTTTAATTTTTTTTCTTTAAAACACTAGATTGCTGCAGTATTTCTCTACATGGTTTTTTATTAAATAATTTTTTTTTTCAGAATTATCTTTGTCGATTTTTTTTTCATATTAAGCTGATTGAGAATTTAATTTTGGAATTATTTAAAACACTATAGACTGCTACAGTGTTTTTCCAAATGATTTTTGCCTTGCTGCAGTGTTTCCCCACATATTTTTTTTATCGATGTTTTTTTTCCAAATATGTTTTTGTCAAATTTATTTTTTTCATACTTAATCGGTTAACAATTTAGCTTTTTTTTCTTAAAACATCGTTGATTGTTACGGTGTTTTCCCATATGCGTTTTTTTCTTATGTTTTTTTTTTAAATTGTCTTTGTCATTTTTATTGTTTTTGATATTGAGCTGGTTAAAAATTACAACTGTAGATTTTCTCATGAAACACTATAGATTGTTATAGTGTTTCCCTGGATGTTTTTTTTCCTTTCATTTTTTTTTTATATTTGTCAAAATTATCTTTATTGAATTTTTTTTTTATATTAAGCTGGTTGAGAATTATAGTTGTATATTTCCTCACAAAACACTATATATTGCTACAGTGTTTTCTTAAATGATTTTAATATTTAGCTGGTTGAAAATTTAGCTTTAACTTTCCCCACATGTTTTTTTTTCCCATTTTTTTATTATTTGTTTTTTGCTTTTTTTTCTTCCAAAATTGTCATCTTCGTTTTTTCATTTTTTTTTCATAATTGTTTTTGTCGATTTTTTTTTAATATTGAGTTGGTTGAGAATATAGCTTTGTAGTTTTTTCCTTTAAAATATTGTGAATGGTAACAGTTTTTTTTATATGATTTTTTTCACAAATCCACAATAATGCACAAGCATGCTACAAGCCCGCAGCATCGCGCGAGCATGTCACGCCTTTTACTAATATATTTACTTATTAATATATTATATTATTATAATTATTATATTATAATTATAATTATAAATATTATTATATTGTGTTATATTATATTGTATTATATAACTACTTTTTTCTTTTTTTCTCTTTTTATTTTTTTTAATGAATTTTTTTTGTTTGATTTAGTTTGTTAATGGTAATTTTTTTTTTATTTAGTTATCAGATTTTCATGATACGGATCTCGGGTTTGATGGGTTGGCCTGATTTGACAAGTTATTTTTTTCATTTAGTTTAGTTTGTTAAAGTTAATTTTCTTTCTATTTAATTATCAGACTTTCATATTTTCATGACACGTGTCCTGGGTTTAACGGGTTAACTTGGTTTGACGGGTGAAACCAGTTAATTCTGAGTAAATCCGTCATTTGTTTTTCTATTTAGTTATCAAACTTTCATGATGTGAATCCCAAGTTTTACGGGATAACCTGGTTTAAAGAGTTAACCCAATTAATTCAATTTTTTTTTCTTTTTCTTCATTAGTTTTTTCCTTTATGTTGATTTTTTTTCTTTGTTTTTTTTTAATTAATCTATTTAATTATCACACTTTTATGACACGATCTTATAGCTAGACCCACATCCAATATTCTTGGGTCCAGTATTGCAGTCAGGCTCACTTAAACTTGGGTCATGCAAGTTTAATTTTATTATTAATATTTAAATATTACTTTTAGGTCAGGCGTTGCAGCCAAACCCAAGATTCTTGAGTATAGCTTTACAGAAAAACTCCAAATTTTTAAATTTTTATTTGTTTTAATATTTTTATATAAAAAAAATGACCCGCGGTATCGCGCGTGGGTCAAGTATCTAGTTATGGCTATAAGACGAGGGGTTTAAGCAGTGCAATATAACTGACGTCCTCAGAGACAATAATAAATTATGCAGCCACGTAGCGAGTTTAAATTTTAAAGCCACCATTTAAGAGAATTTATTTGAATGTGCTAGAACAATATAAAAGGTGCAACTATATCGTCAAAGAAACTCCTCACCGAGATTTTTTAATATTTAATTTTTTTTCCAACTCGAATTAATTCAAGTTCCGAGTCGAGGACTAAGAAAGGTAACGAAGGGACCTAGTACTCGGAAAGGAACACTTTAGAATATAGAGTTCGACTTTTGACAAAACTAACCTCGCCAGGAGCAACAAACTTGGCCCATCACACACAATTCAAGACCCCAAGGCAGTTTTTATTTTGAACAAAATATTTTATAAATTGGACTTGACTGGTTTTTTCAGATAAATTCAAATTTGATTAAGCTTGTTTATTTTTAAAATATTTTTGAAAAAAATTTTATTTTTTATTTTTTTATCTTTCAAATTAATATTTTTAATATTTTTAGATCGTTTTGATATGATGATATTAAAAATAAATTTTAAAAAATAAAAAGTATATATTATTTCAATATATTATAGATAAAAATTATTTTAAAAAATAATAATTACTACCATACGAAATAGCCTCTTAATAACACTAGATTTACTTGTTTTTTGGGAAAGTATATTTCTTCCCTCCCCCTTGCAATTGGTAGGATATTGTTGTATAGAGAGAGAAAGCCATTAAGTCTTAGAAAGAGAGAGAGAGGAAGAGAAGGTCTAGTCCTCAAGAAAAGGAAGTGATGTTACCCGCTAAAACGCACACAGTTTTACCGAAATTCATGCTAAAACCGACGAAGTCTGCCACCTGTTTTTCTTTCTTTCTTCAATAGGGACTAGCACGTTGCACCAGTGTTATTGGATGGGTCGGTCGGTCGGTCAACAAGTTGATCTTAGTAATTTGTTGACCAAATATTTAATTTCAGCTAAGTCTTAAATTAAATTAAATAAAAAAAAATTAATTTGATATAATCTAGTTGATCAGACTGCTCAATCCCAGATGAATAAATTCTGACTTGATAAATATCTAATTTAACTTTTAATTTTGTAATGCATTATCATATTCATACGTATGCTTTTATCTTATATTTTTACCAGAAATTTTTTTTCTAATTCATAATTTATTGAAAAAAAATAAAAATGCCATTTAATTATAAGCAATATAAACAACATATATATTTAATATATAAAAACATATATTAAAATATAAGTCAATATAGTATTATTGAAAATTATTATTATAAGATGATCATAGTATAATATTAAAATCTGGTTGATATCCAATATTTATGGTTACAAGTCTCTATAAAACATCATTATTATTGTTATTGTTATTTTGTTTTTGCTTATTTATTAATTTTTTATAGGGTGGTATCTTAGTTTTGGTTTTTATAATTTATAAACAAGGTTAAAAAAAATTTAGCAATTGGATTTGAGTTTTTTTAGATCAATCAAGATCCGATTAAGTAATCGGATCTTTGGGTTTATATATAATTAAGATTTAGAGTTTGTTTATTTTTATTTTAAAAATAATTTTTTAATATATTTTAAATTAATTTATTTAGTATTTTTATATTATTTTGATATTATTAAATTTCTAAGGAAATTATTAAAGGTTTATATTTTTTAATGATATTATTAAATTTATTCAAATTAATAACTAGAATTTAGGTTTTTTAAAAAAAAATAATATTTTCATTGTTTAATATCTTTTTTATTATGAAAAAAAAAAAAAAAAACACATGGCATACTCTAGTCGGTTATTAAGCGGCGAGGCGAGCATTTTTTGACTGCTACTGGATCATTGAGGAGCAATGACAGTTTCGGAAATGTTGACTGGATGTCAGGACTTTTAAACAGGTAAAATTGTAAATATAACAAAAACATCTTTAAAGCTTATGAAATTGTTTATTTTTGTGTTTTAAAAATATTTTAAATTAATATTTTTTGATGGTTTTAGATAATTTTAATATGCTAATATCAAAAATAATTTTTTTTTAAAAATAAAATTATTTTGATGCATTTCCGAGTAAAAATCACTTTAAAAAATAATAATAACAACACTTTCAAAACATTTTAAGTTGAATGAACATTATTTTGCCTAAACAACATCAAGTTATAACCAACATTTAAGATGTGTTGGAGAATATATTAGTAGTTATGATTTAAAATATTTTTTATTTTAAAATTTATTAAAATAATATTTTTTTAATTTAAAAAAAATTAGTTTTAATATCACTCCATCAAAACAATATAAAAATATAAAAAAATAAATTTTAAATAAAAAAATAAATTTTTTTTAAAATACGGATTCAATCACCAGTAATTGTATTATGTGTTCTATTAATAAATTCCATTTATCAGCTCTGGCAAAAAAAAAATCTTAAAAAATTAATAATGTTAGATATTTAATGCAGGTATAAGACTAAGCCTGTCAAAATCCTTGTCCATCAGCTCTATCAACTTTGAAAAGCATAGTCGCATTTTTGTGTTTTCCAAGCCCTTAACATATTCTTGGTGGGTCTTAGGATACATTAAATATTCAGGTCTCATATGACATCTAAAAGAAGGACCAATCAAGATATTTTTGAAAGTTTGAGGTAATTTTTTAGTTTAAGGACAATAATATAATCCGAAGACTATCAACTTGAATGAATGGGTTTTTTTAGACAGTTATCTTATCTGATAGATAATATGGATATTATTAAATCCGATAATATAAATAAGTAAAATCGGATGAATAAAATATAAATATTTAGATTTTTTATTATTATTTTCATCCCTAATTTAAGTTGAAAATTAACTCAAGCTTGCGTCTACTTGTATAACATTATTTACATTACAAAATTGGCGACCATTATACTATAAGGAGAAAAGAGGATAAAATATGTTTAAGCTGACGTTAATTTGTTGTTATGTGTTTGTGTAGTTTCTTCAAGCTTTGAAGCACACAGCCAGAATGATTGCATGCACTTGCTCCTTGACATGCCTCGTTAATTACTCTGCATTGATGTGAATATATTAGATTTTTTAATATCATCAGCTAGCTGGCATCGTTTATGGAAAATACTTTTAAAAAATAATTAATTAGCCTACAGTTTTATTAAGATCCCTATTTATTATCAATAATGATAGATAACCAAGACACTCATGAAATAAAACGTGTACCTTATTTCACTGTCATGATAGAAACACCTTCACACCTAACCCTTTGATAACTTATTAATAATGTGCAACTCTTCAACATGTGGGAAGAGGTTGTCATGCTTTAACAGCATGTGCATCCTCTTCCGGTGGAGTTAAACCACCATATAACTTTTAAATTAAAGAGGATAAAATCCTTTTTTTATTTTTTTTATTGATAAAAGTCTTACAACTCTCTAACAATTTACTCGATTCATCTAAAACCGCCCTCCTATTTTAACGAAGTCCAAATCAAAACCTTTTTCCTTTTTTTTTTTTTTTTGTGTGTCATGGCCGAACTTCAATAAGGAAAAAAGGTGAGAATTTTTCTCCCTTCTTACAAAAATCATTATTCAATTAACTTATCAACATCAATTATCTACAATTTAGTAAGATTTCTAAACAATTTTATTAAAACTCAACTGTCTCAATTTTCTTCTTCTTAGATGAAATTCACCTAAACGAAGAAAGTGAGGATTTTTCCGCTCTTTGAAAACGCTTGCTCATTTTATCAATTAACATTTATAAATCTATATTTTCCCACAATTTCCAATACAATTGCATTAAAACCTTAAAACTCTTAAATCTTTCTCTTTAATCCAAACCTATGATAAAAAGGCGGAAAGATATTTTGTTTCTTCTATTTAAAATTAAACACTTACCCAATCATAATTCATCCTAACATGGTTCAATCATAATTTGCATTATTCTCATAATTAATGTCATAAACTCACAATTTCACGTGATCACAATAATTTAATTCCTTCATCAAAACATAAAATTATAGAAATTAATTACTTGAAGTATGTTTTTACAACCAAAATCTAGCTATTTTTTCTCTCCCTTTCTCAAACCAAAAACTAAAAAATAAAAAAAATAAAGTTTGGGATCAAAATTGAATTTCATGAATTTTTAGGGACTTAAAGTTTATGATTTGAAAAGTTAGAGAACCAAAGTATATGTTTAGCTCCAAGTTTAAAAAAACCACCTCTTTTTATCTATTTTTTAGTTTAGTCCTCTATCTTTGTATCTTGTCCTTAATAAATATGTTATAATCGACCATCAATTTGGATATTTAAGGGTATAATCATGAAAGAAAAGGACTGAAAGAATAAAAAATAAAAATCATTGTGATAATTCATAATAATTTGTCTTTCTTGAACAGTTGCGTGTAAAAGGATATTTTTGCCACGTTTTTTAGAGTATTTTTTATTTACGATAATCTAAAACTTAGTGCGTTGTCCTTAATAAGCGTTCCCTCTGTTGACCATTTACAACAAAACCATTTCTTGTTTGCCTTCTTTTCTTTATTATTTTTTATTTTTCTTATGAAAATAGGAAAGAGAAAAGTCCAAGAGAGGTAGGTCAATTTCAATGATTAACGAACCGGCGGGTCAAAATTGATGGCTACATTTTTTATTTCATTTTAGGTAGATCATGAAACATAGCTCATCATCTACTAAATGCTTCTTACTTTTTTCTTCCTTGTTCATGAATGTTATCTTCCATGGCTAGAATGATCTACCGGTTCCTTTTGTTTTGCTTCTGTGCCTCTCACGTTTTGTCAGCAGACACACTGTACCAAGGTGGTGATTTCCTCAATTCTTCAAGTACTCTAGTTTCCATAAATGGGTTCTTCACTTTAGGATTCACAAGACTCGGCTCTGCCGAGTCGAATGCTAGCTACTTGGGAATATGGTACAACAATGACACAAGCCACCCTTTTTGGCTCGCCAACAGAGGCAAACCCATAGCAGACAATTCAGGGGTTCTTGCAATAGATGGATCAGGAAATATGAAACTCACCTACTCTGGAGGTGATCCGGTTGAGTTCTATTCAAGTCAATCTTCTCCAACCAATAGAACAGCTATTTTAGAAGATTCAGGCAATTTTGTTCTCAAAGATGAAAATTCTGGCAGCCAGCAGGTCTTATGGCAAAGCTTTGACCTTCCTACTGACACATTCCTGCCTGGAATGAAGTTAGGGATCAACCATAGAACTGGCCAAACCTGGTCCCTCTTGTCGTGGTTGAGCGACTTAGTACCCACTCCCGCCGGTGCTTTCACTTTTGAATGGAATACTAGCGTAAAGGAGCTGGTCATTAAGCGGCGAGATGTAATTTATTGGACTAGTGGACCATTGAGGAGCAATAATAGTTTCGATAGCTTTTCTCTGAATTCAGGGGTTCTTGATTTCAGTTTTATTAATGATTCTAACGCAGACGAGGATTACTTTATGTTCACAGCTTCTGCAAATCAATATGCTTCTTTGAGATTTGATGGGATCATAGCAGATAACACTGTTAAATAATATTTATGTTGTCTTATTTATTAAGGGTAGAATAGTACTTTCAGTTTAACCTATATATATTTTATTTGTAATTAGGTTAATACTATGCATTCATAATATACAGTTTATTCAGAATTCTAGCCTCCTTTTTGTGTTTGATCTCAATTAGTTTAACATGGTATCAGAGCTGGTTTTATGGAACGAAGCTTAATCCCAAATACAGCTTCGCGGATCCAACTGAATATTAATTATTCAGATTTGATTACATTAAATAAATGAGTTTTACGCTTAATCCCAATTTTTTTTTGGAGTGATGTTTTGTCTTCCTCTTCTGCAAAATTAGGTATTTCGACAGTCTCTGCAATTATTTTGGTATTTCGACAGTTTCTGCAATTATTTTGGTATTTCGTCTTCCCTTTAGCTTCTGCAATTTGGTATCTGCGTTCAGTTTTTGCAAATTTGTTTTGTGTTTTGGGAGTAATCGTATAATTTCGAGAAGATATTTGTTTAGTTTCTACAATTGAATATTTTTTCTTCCGCTGCTTTTGCATTCTGGTTATCTGTGATTGTTGATTATGGCTACTGAAAGAGATGATTCGCTTCAGTCTGTGAGTGTGAGGTTGGATGGGAAGAACTATTGATATTGGAGTTATGTAATGAGAAATTTCCTTAAGGGTAAGAAGATGTGGGGGTATGTTAGTGGAACTTATGTGATACCTAAGAATATTGAGGAGGGGGATGCTGGTTTGATAGATACATGGGAAGCAAATAATGCAAAGATCATTACTTGGATCAACAATTCTGTTGACCATTCAATAGGTACGCAGTTAGCGAAATATGAGACAACAAAAGAGGTTTGGGATCATCTGCAAAGGTTATTCACACAATTAAATTTTGCAAAACAATATCAATTAGAGAATGACATACGAGCTCTTCATCAGAAGAATATGAGTATTCAAGAGTTTTATTCTGTTATGACAGATCTTTGGGATCAATTGGCTCTTACAGAATCGACAGAATTAAAGGCATGTGGTGCCTATATTGAGCGTAGAGAGCAGCAAAGATTGGTACAGTTTTTAACAGCACTTCGCAGTGATTTCGAAGGACTTAGAGGTTCAATTCTGCATCGTTCTCCACTGCCTTCTGTTGACTCTGTTGTCAGTGAGTTATTGGCTGAAGAAATACGTTTTCAGTCTTATTCTGAAAAAGGAATTCTTTCTGCTTAAAATCCTTCTATACTAGCAGTACCTTCTAGGTCATTCTTTAATCATCAGAATAAGTCTCACACAAGGGTTGGCTTCGATGAGTGCAGTTTTTGTAAGCAGAAAGGTCATTGGAAGGCTCAGTGTCCTAAGTTGAGACATCAGAATCAAGCTTGGAAGCCTGGCAATCAGTCACAATCTAATGCTCATAGACCACCTCAGGGTTATAAACCACAACACCACAATACTGCAGCAGTAGCTTCCTCGAGTTCTATTACCGATCCTAATATTTTGGCTGAGCAATTTCAGAAGTTTCTCTCCTTGTAGCCACAAGCAATGTCCGCTTCTTCTTCCATAGGTCAGTTGCCTCATAGTTCCTCAGGTATGTCACATTCTGAATGGGTCTTGGATTCTGGTGCTTCTCATCATATGTCTCCAGATTCCTCATCTTTTACCTCTGCATCCCCTTTGTCCTCCATTCCTATTATGACTGCTGATGGCACTCAAATGCCCTTAGCAGGTGTTGGTTCTGTTGTCACACCTCACATGTCTTTCCCTAATGTTTATCTTATTCCACAACTCAAATTGAATCTTGCGTCTGTTGGTCAAATATGTGATTCTGGTGATTATTTAGTCATGTTTTCTGGTTTCTTTTGTTGTATACAGGATCTGCAGTCTCAGAAGCTGATTGGGACAGGCCGTAGGGAGAATGGACTATATATTTTGGATGAGTTAAAAGTGTCAGTTGCTGCTGCTGCCGCTGCTACTACTACAGTTGATTTGTCTTCCTTTCGTTTGAGTATTTCATCTTCTAGTTTTTATTTATGGCATTCCCGTCTAGGTCATGTTTCGTCTTCTCGTTTGAGATTTTTGGCATCCACAGGAGCTTTAGGAAATTTGAAAACTTGTGACATTTCTGATTGTAGTGGATGTAAATTGGCAAAATTTTCAGCCTTACCTTTTAATCGAAGTATTTCTGTTTCTTCTTCACCATTTGATTTGATTCATTCTGATGTATGGGGACCTTCTCCTGTTGCCACAAAAGGAGGGTCTCGATATTATGTCTCTTTTATTGATGATCATACTCGTTATTGTTGGGTTTATTTAATGAAACATCGTTCTGAATTCTTTGAGATATATGCAACTTTTCGAGCTCTTATCAAAACTCAATATTCTACTGTGATCAAATGCTTTAGGTGTGATTTAGGTGGAGAATACACTTCTAATAAATTTTGCCAATTGCTTGCCCTAGATGGAACCATCCACCAAACTTCATGTACAGATACTCCTGAGCAAAATGGTGTTGCTGAAAGAAAACATAGGCACATTGTCGAAACTGCTCGTTCTCTCTTGTTGTCTGCTTTTGTTCCTAGTGAGTTTTGGGGAGAAGCTGTTCTTACTGCTGTAAGCTTGATTAATACAATTCCATCTTCTCATAGTTTGGGTCTATCTCCTTTTGAAAAGTTATATGGGTATGTCCCTGATTATTCCTCATTTAGAGTCTTTGGTTGTACTTGTTTCGTTCTTCGTCCTCATGTAGAACGAAGTAAGCTATCCTCTCGATCCGCTATTTGTGTCTTTTTGGGCTATGGTGAAGGTAAAAAGGGTTATCGTTGTTTTGATCCAATAACTCAGAAACTTTATGTGTCTCATCATGTTGTCTTCCTTGAGCATATACCTTTCTTTTCTATTCCATCCACTACTCATAACCTGACTAAATCTGATCTTATTAGTATAGATCCATTTTCTGAGGATTCTGGTAATGATAGCTCTCCCCATGTTCGATCAATTTGTACTCATAACTCTGCAGGTACTGGTACTTTACTCTCTGGCACACCTGAAGCTCCATTCTCATCTACAGCCCCTCAAGCTTCATCTGAGATTGTGGATCCACCTCCACGTCAGTCCATCCGTATTCGTAAGTCCACAAAACTACCAGATTTTGCTTATTCTTGTTATTCTTCATCATTTACTTCCTTTTTAGCCTCTATTCATTGTCTTGTTGAGCCCTCTTCCTATAAAGAGGCAATTCTTGATCCGCTTTGGTAGCAAGCTATGGATGAGGAACTTTCTGCATTGTATAAGACAGATACTTGGGATCTGGTTCCTCTACCTCCTGGTAAGAGTGTTGTTGGTTGTCGTTGGGTGTATATGATCAAGACTAATTCTGATGGGTCTATTGAGCAATATAAAGCTAGGTTGGTTGCCAAAGGATACTCTCAACAGTATGGTATGGACTATGAGGAGACATTTGCTCCGGTTGCAAAAATGACTACTATTCGTACTCTTATTGCCGTAGCTTCGATTCGTCAATGACATATTTCTCAACTTGATGTTAAAAATGCCTTCTTGAATGGAGATCTTCAAGAAGAAGTTTATATGGCACCCCCTCCTGGTATTTCACATGACTCTGGATATGTTTGTAAGCTTAAGAAAGCATTATATGGTCTCAAACAAGCACCCCGTGCTTGGTTTGAGAAATTCTCTATTGTGATCTCGTCACTTGGCTTTGTTTCTAGCAGTCATGATTCTGCTCTTTCTATTAAGTGCACTGATGCAGGTCGTATCATTCTGTCTTTATATGTTGATGACATGATTATTACTGGTGATGACATTGATGGTATTTCAGTTTTGAAGACAGAGTTGGCTAGACGATTTGAGATGAAGGATTTGGGTTATCTTCGATATTTCCTGGGTATTGAGGTAGCATACTCACCTAGAGGTTACCTTCTTTCTTAGTCGAAATATGTTGCAGATATTCTTGAGTGGGCTAGACTTACTGATAACAAGACTGTGGATACTCCTATTGAGGTTAACGCAAGGTACTCTTCTTCTGATGGTTTACCTTTGATAGATCCTACTTTATACCGCACTATTGTTGGGAGTTTGGTATATCTCACCATTACTCATCCAGATATTGCATATGCTGTTCATGTTGTTAGTCAGTTTGTTGCTTCTCCTACTACTGTTCATTAGGCAGCTGTTCTTTGTATTTTGCGATATCTTCGGGATACAGTTTTTCAAAGTCTTTTACTTTCATCTACCTCTTCCTTGGAGTTGCGTGCATACTCTGATGCTGATCATGGTAGTGATCCCACAGATTGCAAGTCTGTTACCGGGTTTTGTATCTTTTTAGGTGATTCTCTTATTTCTTGGAAGAGCAAGAAACAATCTATTGTTTCTCAATCATCCACCGAAGCAGAATATCGTGCCATGACATCTACTACCAAAAAGATTATTTGGTTACGTTGGTTACTTGCTGATATGGGAGTTTCCTTTTCCCATCCTACTCCTATGTATTGTGACAACCAGAGTTCTATTCAGATTGCTCACAACTCGGTTTTTCATGAGCGGACTAAGCACATTGAAATCGATTGTCAACTTACTCGTCATCATCTCAAGCATGGAACCATTACTTTGCCTTTTGTTCCTTCTTCATTGCAGATTTCTTTACCAAGACGCATTCCATATCTCGTTTTCGTTTTCTAGTTGGCAAACTCTCGATGCTTGTAGCTGCCGCATCATGAGTTTGAGGGGAGATGTTAAATAATATTTATGTTGTCTTATTTATTAAGGGTAGAATAGTACTTTCAGTTTAACCTATATATATTTTATTTGTAATTAGGTTAAGACTATGCATTCATAATATACAGTTTATTCAGAATTTTATCTTCCTTTTTGTGTTTGATCTCAATTAGTTTAACAAACACTACTATGCAAGCACGCGGAGCATGTAAAGGAAATAACAAAGATGGTGGTTGCGAGAGGTGGAAAGGACCGGCATGCAGGAGCATTAGTGATTGCATGGACATCTGCTGGAAAGATTGTCAATGTGTTGGTGTTAGTACCATAGGCAATAACAATACTGGATGCACGTTTTTTTCTGGAAGCTTTACACCAGATCGGACTGGATTTGAAATTCCATACCACATCATTGTTCAAGGCTCTTCAGGTTAGCTGTTCTTTCGTTTTCTGGTTACCAATTTATAACCCAACAATGTAATTGATTTTAAACAAATTCCCATTGGATGTAGGGAAAAGGAATTGGATATGGATTATTTTAGCTTCTGTGGGATTTGTTTCATTGATGGGGCTCGCGGGACTCTTGTGGTATCTGAGAAGGAGAAGACTTCGAGGTAACATTTTTGAAATAATATTTTTTCTATATGCACTAAGACTTGTTGAATCCAGTGATTTACTTACTTAATCATATCAATCTGAGTAGAGAAGTACCTATTTGAGTTGCTGAAAATGGATGCATCGAACGACACGCTTGAACTCGAAAATGACGGAAACAAGGGCCATAATTTGAAGTTATATAGTGCTGCAACAATCATGGCTGCTACAAATTCCTTTTCTGCAGAGAATAAGCTTGGACAAGGTGGTTTTGGACCAGTTTACAAGGTAGTCTAGTTAAAAATGTTTTAACGAACCTTGTTAATTTTGTATCTCAGACCAAGTATTGAGTTGAGAGCTGTTTTACTTCAGGGGACATTGCCGGATGGGCGTGAGATAGCTGTAAAAAGACTGTCAAAAAGTTCAGGACAGGGGCTGGTGGAATTCAAAAACGAGCTTATACTCATAGCTAAATTGCAACACATGAATCTTGTCAGGCTCCTAGGCTGCTGCATTCAAGGGGAAGAGAAAATGTTAGTGTACGAATACATGCCTAATAAAAGCTTGGATTCATTTATATTTGGTAAGTTAATTATGCCATCATACTATGAAGTGAATGGATCTCTGTTCTTGAAAGGTTTTGGACTTGGATGAATAACATTGCTCGAATAATATTCACTGTTCTGTTTTGAATGCACAATTCTGTTTTCTTATACATCTTCCCCTAATGATTTCAGATTATTCACAGTTGCAAAGAATTTAGCTAGATATCCATCTAAGCTTTCACCTTCTGCCATTCCCATGTATTGAAAGTCTGTTCTAACTGCTTGAAGTTTCACAGCTCTCACCTTTTTATCTCCTCTGAATTCTCTGCTCAAGATGTCCCAAGCTCCTTTTGTAGTCTTTTCATTTCTTATACGTGGGAAGAGGTCGTCTGTTAATGCTCCTTGTATGAGGCTTAATGCCTTTGCATTCTTGATTTTGTCTTCTCTGGATGTAGTGGATGCATGCAATGTAGTTTGCTCAGCTTCACTCTCTTCATCGCCTGATCCAGTTGCAACCTCAGGTGATTTATGAGATTGTATTCCAACTTCTATTACTTCCTATAGATCGAATGCTATGAGGATTGTCTCTATTTTTACAGCCCAAAAATCATAGTTTGTGCCATTGAACTGTGGAGTTCTTAGATCTCTTCCAGCAGAGCTTGATCCTACTATTTTTGAGTAATTAACACTTTAATCAATCTGTTTTTAACAGTTTACGCCTCTTAGGAATCAGTTTGTGAGCTCTGATACCATATTTGTTTTCTAAAGGTGTAGAGAAGAAAACTATATTTAAGTTTGCAGAGAAGATTGAGAATAAAATTCTTGTATATTTCACTATTTTCTTAATGCAGCAAACTCTGCATTTATATACATTGCATGTAACTGATTCCATCATTTTAGGAGCCGAAATCATCTCATCCATCCATTAATGGAGGGTCACGATCCTTACACATGTACAAAACGGTTTGTAACAGTGAAAACAACTATAACTGCCACAACAGTTTTAACTGCCTTCTTAACCAACAGAACAAAATTTCTTCTATTTCTTCATCCTTCTTCCTTCAGTCTGCGTAGTCTTCTATCACAAGTAATTAGCTTAACTTTCAACAGTTCATGAATGAGACCTTCCATGGCTAGAAAGATCTACCGGTTCCTTTTGTTTTGCTTCTGTGCCTCTCACGTTTTGGCAGCAGACACACTGTACCAAGGTGGTGATTCCCTCAATTCTTCCAATACTCTAGTTTCCAAAAATGGGTTCTTCACTTTAGGATTCACAAGACTTGGCTCTGCTGAGTCGATTGCTAGCTACTTGGGAATATGGTACAACAATGACACAATCCACCCTTTTTGGCTAGCCAACAGAGACAAACCCATAGATGACACTTCAGGGGTTCTTGCAATAGATGGATCAGGAAATATGAAACTCACCTACTCTGGAGGTCATCCTGTTGAGTTCTATTCAAGTCAATCTTCTACAACCAATATAACTTCTGTTTTAGAAGATTCAGGCAATTTTGTTCTCTTAGATGAAAATTCTGGCAGCCAGCAGGTCTTATGGCAAAGCTTTGACTTTCCTACTGATACATTCTTGCCTGGAATGAAGATAGGGATCAACCATAAAACTGGCTAAACCTGGTCCCTCATGTCGTGGTTGAGTGACTTAGTACCCACTCCCGCTGGTGCTTTCACTTTTGAATGGGATACTGATGGAAAGGAGTTTGTCATAAAGCGGCGCGGTGTAATTTATTGGACCAGTGGACCATTGAAGTTCAATACTAGTTTGGAAATTCGTTCTCTGGTTCAAAATTATGTAATACTTTCTAACGCAGACGAGGATTACCTTATGTTCACAGTATCTGCGAATCAATTTACTGCTCAGGGTCAAAGGAATTTTACAATGTGGCAGTTGACATATGATGGGAGCATAGCAGATCAAATTACTGGACAAACATATGGGGCCACTGCATGTAAAGGAAATAACACAGATGTTGGTTGCGAGAGGTGGTCAGGACCGCCATGCAGGAGCAATAGGAACAGTTTTGAATTGAGATCAGGTTTCTTTGTTAACACAGTTCCTAGGGCGTACAACGATAATTCTAGTCTTAGCATTAGTGATTGCAAGGACATCTGCTGGAAAGATTGTCTATGTGTTGGTGTTAGTACCAGAGGCAATAATGCCAACAATACTGGATGCAAGTTTTATTATGGAAGCTTTACACCAGACCCGAGTGGAAGATCAGTTCAATACCACATCATTGTTGAAGAGGAACTTTTTCAACGTCACGACACTGCAGGTTAGTTCTCCTTTCGTTTGATAGTTACCATTTTTAAGCCCAACAATGCAATTCATCTTAAGTAAATTGCCCATTGGATGTAGGGAAAAGGAAAAGCAATTGGATATGGATTATTTTAGCTCCTTTGGGATTTGTTTCATTGATGGGGCTCGCGGGACTCTTGTGGTATCTGAGAAGGAGAAGACTTAGAGGTAACATTTTCTAAATAACAAACAAATTTACTGATTTTAGGACTAGTTGAATTCCGGGATTAGCTTACTTTATCATATCAATCTTAGCAGAGAAGTATCTCAATGAGTTGCTGACATTGGATTCAACGAACGATACGCTTGAACTCGAAAATGACGGAAACAAGGGCCATAATTTAAAGGTATATAGTGCAGCAACAATTATGGCTGCTACAAATTCCTTTTCTGCAGACAATAAACTTGGGCAAGGTGGCTTTGGACCAGTTTACAAGGTAGTTTGTTAAAAATTACTTCAAGAAAAGGATTGAAGAACTTATTAACTTTATATCTCAGGCCAAGTATTGAGTTGAGAGCTGTTTTACTTCAGGGGATATTGCCGGATGGGCGAGAGATAGCGGTAAAAAGACTGTCTAGAAGTTCAGGACAAGGGCTGGTGGAATTCAAAAACGAGCTTATACTCATAGCTAAATTGCAACACATGAATCTTGTCAGGCTCCTAGGCTGCTGCATTCAAGGGGAAGAGAAAATGTTAGTGTACGAATACATGCCTAATAAAGGCTTGGATTCATTTATATTTGGTAAGTTAATTATGCCATCATGCTATAAAGTGAATGGATCTCTGTTCTTGAAAGGTTGTGGACTTGGATGAATAACATTGCTGGGATAATTACTGTTATGTTTTAAATGCAGATCAATCAAAAAGGGAGCTGATAGACTGGAAGAAGCGATTTGAAATTATTGAAGGGATAACTCAAGGGCTACTTTACCTTCATAAGTACTCGAGATTGAGGATAATTCACCGAGATTTGAAGGCTGGTAACGTACTACTTGATGAAAATCTTGATAGGATTCAAGATAATATTGACAGATTGTATAGCTAGAATCAAGGCAGTAGAATAGCTAATGTTTAGGCTATAAATCAGGAAATTGATATGTATAACGTCTTTGTGATTTACATGACACTATAATATAAATACATCAAATCCAACCCTTAAGTGGTTGACAGATTCTTCTGCTAAACCCTTTTCTTCTCTATTTCTCTACAATATTTTCTCCACTCTTTCATGGTATCAGAGCTAGACTGCGTATTCACCAATTAATTAAAATCTCCCTCTTACAAAATGACCACTCCAGCGTCATCATCGTCCTCTGTCTCTGTCACTTCTTCCAATCTTCCCATCTCCCTTGCTGCGTTAACAAACAATTTCTCAACCCATCTCAATTCTGATAATTATTTGCTCTGGCGAGATCAAATCACTCCTCTTCTCATCTGCAACGATCTCTATGGCCATATTGATGGCTCTGATCCGCCACCTTCAAAAACAATTATTAATGAGGGCGTCGTTACCCCAAATCCTGATTATACCCATTGGTTCAAAATAGACCAACTTGTTGTGGGAGGAATCAAGAATACGCTGTCTTCAACCGCTTGCGCGGAGGTCCTCGGTAAACACGTTGCCAAAGATGTTTGGGACACACTTGAAACACTCTTTCATCAACAAACTCTCTCTCGTGCTGATATTCTACATGATACTCTTCTTGATACATATAAGAATGATATGTCCATTGAAGCCTACCTTGCCAAAATCAAAGGCATCGCATACCAACTTGCTGCCATCAGCCAGCCTGTTCCAGACAGTGAACTGGTGAAAAGAACACTGCGTGGTCTCCCTCACACACTGGAATACCAGCCATTTGCCCAGGGTATTGCCAACAGACACACTCCAATCACCTTCACAGAGCTTCGTGCGCGACTTCTTGTTCATGAACAAGAGCTTGAGCGTATTCGTGGACGTGCAGCTCCACCACTGTCCTCACCCTCACATCATGCTTTTGTTACACAACAACACTATCAGCAGTCCCGTAATCCTCACCATGGAAACTATCGTCGATTTAATCGACCAAAACAAGGTACTGTGTCTCAAAATTTTGGGAATTCCTCTGCTAGCATACTTGGTCAGTACCCCACTCAAAATTCTCCCTCTTTTGCTGATTTCTCTAATAAATCATTCAATAATAATGGGCAACATGGTAGAAATCGTTTCCAGAATGGAAACAATTATGGGAATCGACCCCAATTTGGCAGATCACGCTATCGTGGTCGCTGCCAAATATGCAAACAGGAGGGACACTCAGCCTCCAATTGCAATTATCGTTACACACGGTCTGATTCCACCAATTCTGATAATTTATCTGCTCAGTTTGCTGGTGTTCATGTTTCTGAATTGACAGCACCACTAGAGGGCACTCTTGATTGTGTATCTCCACACTGGCTTGGAGATACCGGTGCCACAAATCATATGGCATCTAACACTGATTTGGTGCAACAGCCTCTCCCCTTTAATGGCACTTCAGGTGTGTATGTTGGTAATGGTGCTTCTCTTTCTATTTCACATATCGGTAACTCATCAATTAATCTGGGTTCAACATCATTGTCTCTAAAGGATATTCTTGTGGTGCCGCAATTAAAGGAAAATCTTATATCTATTGCCAAACTCACCAAAGATAATTACTGTGTTTTTGCTTGCTTTCCATGGGGCTTTGTTATAAAGGATTTGGCAACCGAGGTAATACTTTTGAAGGGGCCAGTTAAAGACAATCTTTATCCAATACCAGCTCATGCACTGTCTGTAGCCTTTCGCAAATTATCATGCCATAGCGCAATTGCTCGCACTGCTAAAATTGCTCCGTGTTCAACATGGCACCGTCGGCTTGGACATCCGGGTTCGAAGATATTGCAACAGTTGGTTACCGATAATTTAATTTGTACTTCGGATAAACTTTCTTCTATGATGTTTTGTGATGCTTGTCAAGCTGGTAAAAGCAAACATTTACCCTTTCATTTATCTGGAAGAATTTCTAGTCATGTTTTGGAATTGGTACATTGTGATATTTGGGGACCCTCTCCTGTTATTACTGCATCTGGTTATCGGTATTACATTATTTTTGTTGATGACTACAGCAGATTTTGTTGGCTTTATCCCTTGAAACAACGCTGGGATAGTCTTGCGTGTTTCACCAATTTCAGAAATATGGGTGAGAATCAATTTAATCAGCGATTAAAATTATTCCAATGTGATGGTGCTAAGGAATTGATTGAAGGACAGTTTCGTTCCTTCCTGGATGCTAATGGTATTTCTCTAAGGGTGTCTTGTCCTCATACTTCGCAACAGAACGGTATAGCCGAAAGAAAACATCGGCACATTCGGGAAATTGGCTTGTCTCTCTTGCATCAGGCATTTCTGCCAAAAAGCCTCTGGCTTGAAGCCTTTTCTACTGCTATATTCCTCATTAACAGGCTGCCAACTCCAGTTCTTTCAGGAATATCCCCTTATGAGGCTTTATTTGGTACTCACCCAGACTATACATTGCTTAGGACTTTTGGTTGCTCATGCTACCCTTTTCTTGGTGATTACGGTCAAGACAAATTAAGTCCTAAGTCCTGTCGCTGTGTTTTTATTGGATATAGCACTATCCATAGAGGCTATCGATGTTTAGACTCTACCAGTGGCCGTGTCTTCATCTCTCGGCATGTTGTTTTTAATGAAGCCGAATTTCCTTATGAATTGAAGTCTGTCATGCTGTCTGTTGCTTCACAACCAGCTGCCACTCCATCTCCTGCTGCAACCAAGACTCCTTTGGCTATAGTTTTTGAACCTCTGCTCAGTCATTCATCATCAATGAATGACTCTCCTACTACATCCACATGCCAAATGGCACCCTCATCTTCTGCAACTCCAACTACTTCGACTGCTGATTTTTCACCCGTTCTCTCATCACCTGTGTCGCACCCCAAAAAAACCAATATTTTCAATTGCGGGTTCGACTGGCGAAAATTTTTTTATTTTTATTTGATTTGGTTCTTTGGAGTCGCCACCTAGTATTTTGGTCACTAGGAACCCTAACTGGTCTTAGAGATCGGGTACGGAGACTGGTTGCGTAAAGGGAAGGTATTAGCACCCCAAATACGCCTTACCTAAGGTAAGCTGCATTGTTTTATTGTCTGATAAAAATAAAAATAAAAAAACTAAAGTGTTATTGTGCTTTCCTAGTTGTTGGTCTGCCTATGGTTCAAGAAAAATCCCCCTCAGTAAGGAGGTCTTTATCTTATCGGGTAAAAATCCTAACCGTTCTAACGTCCATACCAAAATTTTATTAATAATATTTAGGAATACGTTTTACGTATAAATTCGTAATCCCAAATATTAAAAGAAAACAAAAATATTTTTTTAGAATTTTTGAAATATTGGCCTAGTTCTCATGGCTTGAATAAACTGGTTATTAAAGCCAAAATGCATGTTAATACATATATTGTTTTGAAAATTTTCTTTGTTGTGTGAAAATATGATGTTATAATATTTATGTATATATATTGGAGAGACTAGGCCGTATTTTAAAACAAAAACAATTTTTAGAAAATATTATTTTTTATGCTTTGACGAAAATCGGGTATTTTAATACTGAGCTTGTATCCTTACGGTATAAAAATACAACCCAATATTAATCCGCCTTTAAAAAAACAAAATGCAGAAAAATCAATAACATTTTTAGGGAATTTTTAGAAATTTTTTTGAAAGCGAAAAAAATTTTTTTATTCTAAAAATCTTTGATGTTTTGACGAAAACCGGATATTTATAACACTGGTTTTGTATCTTTACAGTATAAAAATACAAACCAAAATTAAACCATTTTGATAAAAATATGCAGAAAAATCAACAACATTTTTAGGGACTTTTTAGAAATTTTTTGAAAACAAAAACATTTTTTTATTCTGAAAATATTTGATATTTCGACGAAAACCGGGTATTTATAACACTGGTTTTGTATTTTTACAGTATAAAAATACAAACCAGAATTAAAACATTTTTTGACAAAAAATATGCAGAAAAAATCACAATATTTTTAAAGATTTTTTTTTTTATATTTTTTTTTTATAAATATATTTTATATATATATAACATATATACACACATATATATATATATTATAATAATATATAATATATTATAGGGCTGGGCCGGCCCAAATAAATGGGCCAGGCTCAGCCCAAAAAAAATAATAATAAAAGGGGGGGCGGGCCGGTCTCGGCCCGCAATGATATTGGGCCGGTCTCGGCCCGTAACTAATGTGGGCCGGTCTCGGCCCGTAACTAATGTGGGCCGGTCTCGGCCCGTAACTTCTACAGTCTGGGCCAAGACCGGCCCAGACTTACAAGGCTGGGCCAGCATCGGGCTGGCCCAGTGTCTTAAAAAACCAGCGGGGGGGGGGAGAATTATTTTTCTCCCCCCCCGCCTCCTGCATGCAACATGCAGGAGGCCAGGCGAAAACAAAAGAAAAAAAATGCAAAGGGGGAGGGGATGTGCACCTGGCGTGGAGGCGACCGTTGGGGGAGCTGCGGTGTCGTGGCCTCGAGGACGGCGGCGCTGTGATGTTGCTGCGGCAGAGAGAAAAGATTTCCTTCCTTCCCCTCTTCTTTTCCTTCCTTTCTCTTTGTTTTCTGTTTTCTTTTCTTTTTTCTTTTTTTCGTTTTATTCTTTTCTCTTCTCCTCTATCTCGCTGGTTCTATCTCTCTCTTCGGTCTCGTCTCTCTCTTTTTTCTTCTCTCTCTCCGGTCCCTCTCTCTCCTCTCGGCCTCTCTCTATTTATAAGCAAAAAGGAAACGGTTAGTGCGCCTTCAATCACGCAACGGCTGGTCGGCCACTCTTGCTTTCGGTGGTGGTGGTGGGGGCGAGGAGAGAGAGAGAGGCGGGAAGTTTTGAAAAAAAGAAAAAAAAATGGTT
Organism: Populus davidiana; assembly: GCA_030145905.1. Classification (NCBI taxonomy): domain Eukaryota; kingdom Viridiplantae; phylum Streptophyta; class Magnoliopsida; order Malpighiales; family Salicaceae; genus Populus; species Populus davidiana. The sequence continues at coordinate 48,586,182 of CM057789.1, forward strand.
TCGTCTCTGTTTCCGCGGGGGGAAAGGAAGAAGATGAACGGTGTCGTTCAAAACGACACCGTTCTGTCTTCTTCTTTTTTTTTTTTTTTTTTTATTATTATATATATATATGAAACGGCGTCGTTTTGGATAAAACGCGCCGTTTCATTTAAACGGGTCAAACTTCAAATCAGTCCTCCAAATCGGTCCCTGCCTCTCTTGTTGGCCGCCTTTTTCATTTTGGTCCTTGGCATCTGATTTATGCAATTTAGCCCTCAATTGATTAATAAACTTTCAATTTCTTCAATTAGGCCCCTGAATTGAAAAAATAGCAGCCCCTCCATTTACGCGCCTCTTCCAATTTGGTCCCTGGCTTCGGATTTTCTTAATTAAATCCCTAATTGGCCCTTAAACTTCAATTTTTATGCAATTGAGCCCCTGATTTGACCCAATAAATTCCTAAAAAATATATTTTGGCCCCAGAACTTAAATTTCTCCAAATTAAAGCCCAAATTGACTTAAAAATTAATTTTTCTTGCAATCAAATCTTCTATAAATTCAAATAAAAATCCGATTAAGTCCATAAAAATCCAATTAAGTCCATAAAAATCCAAATTTGGGCTTTTCTCCTCAAAATTCAAATTTTCCTTCTCAATAGGGCTTTCATCCTTCAAGAATATACTGTCAAAAATTTAATCCTTGTATTTTTGAATTCCTTGACCAATTTTCTGACTGTTTTCTTGGCGCTTCTGCCTCCGGTTATTTTTCTAACCTCTTTTGGCTATTTATTTTATTTTTCAGGGGGACCCAAAAATGGGTTACAACAGATGCCCCCTCTTTATAATACTTACGGAGCCTGGGTTTTGCGCAGTAAGTGTTATAAAGATAAACCCAAAACGGAACTCCCGAAACTGATCTGGTCGAAGCTTGATTGATCTGAAACTTTGTCCTTTATAACAATCCTCCTTAGCCCCAAAAAAAACATGATCGAAACTTAGTCATCTCGAGATCGCTGGAACAATGAGCAGGGTTATTTCTGATATTGATGTGTACTGGCTGTACTTTGTGCCCAAAGTCTATCTTGGCCATAGATGCTAGTGTGGCCAAAGCATCTGCAAACTGGTTCCCTTCTCTTCCCAGATGGGTGAATTCTATTTCCTCAAATTCTTTAGCTAGCTGAGACAGGTATTCTTGGTAAGGCCTTAACTTCTCTTCTTTGGTTTGCCATTCTCCTTTTACTTGGCAAATGATCAACATTGAGTCTCCATACACATCTATCTTTTTGATGTTCATCTCTAATGCAGCCTCTAAACCAAGAATGCAAGCTTCATACTCAGCCGTGTTGTTGGTGCACCCGAACTGCAGCTTAACTGAAACCGGATACTGCTTCTTATCAGGAGAGATTATCACTGCCCCCGCTCCGTTACCACATACATTTACAGCACCATCAAAGTACATAACCCACCAATCTGACTTCTCTTCTTCGATTGCAAACACATCTTCATCGGGAAAGTCAAAGTTTAACGGCTCATAATCTTCCATAGCATGGTCAGCCAGGTGATCGGCAATAACACTCCCTTTCACGGCTTTCCTCGTCATATATACTATGTCATACTCAGCCAAAAGAACTTGCCATCTTGCAATTCGGCTAGATAGATAAGGCTTTTCACAAATGTACCTTAATGGGTCTAACTTGGAAATTAACCATGTAGTGTGATACAACATATACTGACGTAATCTCTTTGTAGCCCAGGCTAGTGCGCAGCACAGCTTCTCAATCACAGTATACCTAGACTCATATTCCGTGAACTTCTTGCTTAGGTAATAAATTGCCCTTTCCTTCCTTCCGGTTTCATCATGTTGCCCAAGCACACATCCCATTGCTGTTTCGGTTACTGTTAGGTATAAAATCAATGGCCTTTCTGGTACGGGAGGAACAAGCAGAGGTGGATTTAGCAAGTACTGCTTGATTTTCTCAAAAGCTTTATCACACTCTTCATTCCATATTCCAGGGTTCTTCTTCCTCAACAAACGAAAGATCGGGTCACAAGTCGCGGTTAAATGAGATATAAACCGAGCGATGTAATTCAACCTTCCTAAGAACCCTCTCACCTCCTTCTCAGTCTTGGGGGGGGCATAGATTGAATAGCTTTTACTTTTTCAGGATCCACTTCTATCCCTTTGTCACTCACCACAAATCCCAACAGCTTACCGGATTTCACCCCGAATGAACACTTTGCTGGGTTAAGCCTCAACTTATATTTCCTTAATCTTTCAAATAACTTCTTTAATACTTGGACATGATTCTCTCCCTCTTTAGATTTGGCAACCATGTCATCCACGTATACTTCAATCTCTTTGTGCATCATGTCGTGAAACAAAGTCACCATAGCCCTTTGGTAAGTGGCCCCAGCATTCTTTAAACCAAATGGCATGACTTTGTAGCAAAAGGTTCCCCATGGTGTTATAAAGGTTGTCTTCTCCCTATCCTCTGGCGCCATTCTTATCTGATTGTAGCCTGAAAACCCATCCATGAAGGAATATGTGGAACTACGTGCTGCATTATCAACTAACATATCTATGTGTGGTAAAGGGAAGTTATCTTTAGGGCTAGCCCGGTTTAAGTCCCTAAAGTCCACGTAAACTCTGATTTTACCTTCCTTTTTGGGTACCACCACTATGTTTGACACCCATTGTGGATACTTCACTACTTCCAAAAAACCAGCGTCCCATTGTTTTTCAATTTCCGCCTTTACTTTGATTAAGACCTCCGGATGAGTTCTCCTTAATTTCTGCTTAATCGGCTTGCATCCTCCCATCAGTGGTATTCTATGCACTACAATGTCCGTATCCAGACCAGGCATATCTTCGTAGGACCAGGCAAAGACATCCACATAATCCTTGAGCAGTGCAATCAACTCTTCCTTTGCTTCGGGGGTGATCAAAGTCCCTATCTTCAGCTCTCGCTTGATTTCTTCATTGCCTACATTTATGGTTTCAAGTTCCTCCTTAGCGGGCCTCCAAGCCTGTTCGTGTTGTTCTATTAATTTTGTGAATTCCCATATGTTTTCCTCCTCCCATTCCTCATCTTCTACAGCCACTATGTATTCTTTAAATTTTGGCCATTCATTCTCAATGTGAAATGCAGGTGTTGTTGTGGAGGATCCGCTTTCAGAGTTCCTGAAAGCGGAAAGTGATGTGTAAATGCATAGTAAGACATCAAGATGAATTTTGAAAATGCATGATCTCATTAAAAATAAAAGATTGGCTCACAACAAAATAAAATCCAATTGACATCTTGAGCCTCGATTGTCAATAAAAACAAAACAGAAAAAGACAAACCACATAGATAAAAATATAATCCAACCATCATTGTTGATTACATTTTAAAAACCAATGGAGCTTCTTGGGTCTCCCAATTCTGGAACTTCTCCCCTTCGGCTAGCTTCCGGACAAAAGTCTTGATGGTGACTTCTTCCAAAGTGTGGATGGTCAATTGTGGCATCTCTTCAATCCTCCTTTCGGACTCGATTTTCTCCGCAATGTCCTTGACTGGATTTTCCTCCAGAGTGTTTATGTCCATTGAAGAAAGATTTTGAAAGAGGTCTCCATGTCCCCCATCAGGTTGTATCACATATGCGGCCTTTGGAAATGAAAACCTGATTGGAGGGATGGCTAAGCTTTCTTCTACAGGCTTCCTTCCTTCCATCCTAGCCATTCTCTTCTCCCTTCTTGCACCAGCAGCTCGTTTGTAATCCTCTTTCTTGGGCTTATATCCAAGCCCAAACCTCTGTTCTGCAGCTTTCAATTTGATTATACCCCTCCATTCCGGCCTTCTTTGCCCCATATCGTATGAGAAAGGAATCTTGTTTTTCAAACAGATTTTAGCGGCCATTTTAGTGGCTTCAGAGATTTCTGGCTTCCTCAACACAGTGTTCTCGGGCACCCACTCGGTATTCACAATCTCAAATGCATGAAGGTTTCCGTCCCTACAATCTTCTGCTTCAATGAATGGAACCGCCACATTTCTTACCATCGATATAGTCTCCTCAGCCTTAACAGTAACCAGGACACCGTTGGCAATGTACTTTAAACATTGATGTAGCGAAGAGGTGACAGCTCCCGCAGAATGTATCCATGGCCTTCCTAACAGCATGCTATAAGAAGGGTGGATATCCATCACTTGAAGGGTTACTAGAAAGACTTGTGGACCCACAACTAGTTCAACATCAATTGACCCTACAACTGGCCTTGATGAGCCATCATACGATCTCGCCGTTATCACACTGGGTTGCATATGTGAGGGATCTATCGGCATTTCATCCAGCACATGCCTTGGTAACACATTCAGGGCCGAGCCGTTATCAATGAGAACCTTGCCGACGAGGCAATCCTTGCATCGGACCGTGACATACAAAGGCTTGTTATGTCCAGTTCCTTCAGCATCGAGTTCATCTTCCGTGAAATACAAGTAATTGGCAGCATGAATCCTCCCTACTAGATGTTCCATAGTCTTTTGCTCGATATCTTGGGGCACATAAGCCTCATTCAATACTTTTTGCAAAGCATTACGATGTGGCTCCGAGTTGAGTATTAAAGACATGATGGAGATCTTAGCAGGGGTTTTCTTTAACTGATCTACTATACTGTACTCACTATGCTTCATTAGTTTCAAGAACTCGTTTGTTTCTTCCTCGGTCACAGGTTTATTCACCTCAAACTCTTTATCGAGGTCCAGCACCTCCTTGCCTTTAGCCTTTCTTTGTCTTTCTAGCTCTTCAGGTGTGTAACAACGACCACTCCGAGTTAGCCCACTTATCTCCGTTCGGAACAGCGGCAAAGGAGCTTCAACATTCGAGGTATAACCATAATCTCCAGGCATCGCTCCATAGTTTACTTTGCTTGCATAGGAGGGCCTAGCTAATACCAGTTTTGAGCGACCATTAGCTGTGGATTGGATTCTACATTTCTCTATCATCCCTACCTCTTCATTGTCACTTACGTCCTCAATCCTCAACTCTCCTAGAGCCAGCATTCTTGCAACTTTTTGATGAAATTCACTGCATTCATCAATGTGATGCCCTTCCTTTTTATGGAAAGGGCAAAAGTTACTTTCCCATGTGCAGTACTCAGTCGTTTCTTCCAAATGTCCAGACTGTACCAACATCGAGTATAGCTTGGCCATAGTCACTTTCAACACCTTCTTTTTGCTACCAATCTCCATGGTATTCACTCCTCCCCTACCATCGACATGTTTAGGTAAAGGGTTTGAATTCTGATTAGGTGAATCCTCAAAAGTGACCCATCCCACTTTGATCAGTTGTAATACCTTTCTTTTAAAAGCAAAGCAAGCCTCAATGCTATGGCCTGCGTGACCAGCATGGTATTCACAAGTTACCTCGGGGTTGTACCAGGCAGGGAAAGGTGGTTGCATAGGTGGTATGGGTAGGGGAGCTATCTGCCCAATACTCAACAGCTTGGCATACAACTCTTTTAAGGTTATGGGTAGAGGAGGTAGTTGTTCTTCTGACGGTTGCTTATCTCTCCTTTGGTAATTGTTGTGGTTATTTGCAGGGAATTTTATTTGATTGGGCTGATTTGGAGTGGGGGGTTTGGAAAAGTTAATACTAGTGACTCGGGGGGTAGGTATTTGGTAGTTTTTGCTTCTTCTTTCTAGGTTGTTCACCTCAATTTCTTTCTTCCTTCCAATGAAACCTCTCTTCTCTAGAGGTTCTGCTATTCTCCCGCTTCGGATCCCTTGTTTAATCCTCTCGGCGATCCGCACGACATCATAGAAATGTTGTGCTGAACTACCCATAAGGTGTTCATAGTATGGAGCCCTGAAAGTATTGGCAAACAAAGTCACCATTTCTGTCTCTATCAGCGGAGGTTGCACATTGATAGCTTGGTCTCGCCACCTTTGAGCATAAGCCCTTACGGACTCTTGACTTCCTTTCTCCATGCTGATTAGACTGGTCCTATCAGGAGCAATCTCTAGGTTAAACTTGTATTGCTTCAAGAAAGCGTCCGCTAAGTCTGTCCACTTCCTGATCCTCATATTGTCCAACCTCATATACCAACTGAGGGCTGATCCGGTCAAGCTATCCTGGAAGAAGTAAATTAACATTTTGTCGTCGTGGATAACTTCTGCCATTTTGTTATAGTAGGAGCGGAGATGGGTCTTCGGGCATTCCATCCCAGTATACTTAACAAACTCCGGCACTCTAAACTTCTTTGGAATGACAATATTAGGTACTAAACATACCTCAGCGGCCCTAATTGGGTCAAACAAAGCATTTCCTTCAATTGCCCTTAGCCTCTCTTCTAGGGCAGTCCACTTATCATCTCCTTCATGATTAGAGAATTTAAAGTCATGTGGATCTTCGTTTGTTAAATCCATTGTAATAGGGATTTGGATGGGCCGAGCAGGACTCTGCTTAGTTGGTGTATTTGCCCCTATATTTATAGGTGCGACAGGAATTTGAGATGCTGCTGGTGCTTCATTAGGTTGAGTAGATGTTCCCGCTCCATCTCTGGCTCTTAATAATTGCTCTAACATACTGGTTAAGTGTGCCACATCATTCCGAACTCCTTCAAGTTCTCTTTGGTACTGAGATTCCGGTTGTGACCTTCCTTCGTTTTCCATTCTTGCTCTTTGCCGAGTGTAGTGGACTTTGGAAGGGGGACCTATGTTTCACGATCTGGCGTGCATATGATAAATTAAAAAAACAAAAGATACGTGATGCGAATGTGATGCATATGTAATGTGTATATATGCATATTTTACGAGCTGATTCATGACTTTCGTAACCTTTAAGCAAGATTTCTGAGTTGACCTGATTACCATAAAGGAGGGGTTTGCCAAGTTCTTATCATAGTGGCTTACCAAACTCATCAAAAAAGGAAATACGTCATGGACTTCTTATAAATAACAAAAATTGCTCATACAAAAACAAACAATGGGAAAGAGAGTCCTATACATTGCTACCTCTAAAAAGCATTTCCTCTATTAGCTAAATCCCCAATAAAACCGGCCATGGCCACCATGTATTCTCGATACTTTGAAGCATCATTTCCAACTTGGGTGGCTTGTTGTTGCAACCTTTCTGCGTAACGGGCTACTTGCTCAACCTGTTTTTCCATATGTCTTATTCTGGCATGGAATACGGTGTTATCTTCGATTATTGCTTCGTTGCTGGCTCCTAAAGCTTCGTTGCTTCTTTCCAATACTCGCACCATACCCTCTGATTGTGCCAACTTATCTCTTGTCCTTTGTAGCTCTTCCTTGGCGATATCCAGCTCCGCTATTTTGGAATTGATCTGAACTGCAAAGCTGTCCATGTAGTCTTGGCATTCTTGACGCTCTTGCTTAGCCTTACTCATATCTTCTTCCATCTCGCAGTAGTGGCTTCTCAACTCCCTTAACTCTTCTTCTCGTACCTCGCTCTCCGCTTGTAAAGCCCTCATCCTTCCTTTTGAAGACTCAGCTCTCTTCTGGTAATCTCTCATGTCAGACTCAGCGGCCATTCTCGCATTTCTTTCTTCCTCTATCTTCACCATGTATTGAGCTCTAACCTTCCTTTCTTCTTCTATGTCGAGGTTGGCTAGACGATTCTTCTCCTTCTCAACTTCTATTTTCTTTAAAAGAAGTTTCCTTCCCTTCTTCAAAGAATCCATCGTCTCCTTATCATCATTCACGCCTTTTGTTGCCCTCTTAACCTTAGCCAATTCTTTTTCTGCTATCCCATTCTTCTTGACCAACTCATCATAATCGGCTATTCGATTCCTTAACTCAGCCTGAACCCCCGTTGTTATGTCTTCAGCTACCTCAGCCTTTTTCTGCCATTCCTTTAGAGACATTAGCTGCTTCTCTTGTTTTTCTAACCGTTGATTCAAGAAAACCCTCATCGTATTTTCCTCCTCTAGCTGGTTCTCTAACAATTGCTGCCGCCCCTTACTTTTGCTGAGTTCTATTACACACTGATCTAGCTGCTTTCTTAGATCTTCTTCGTCATCCTTTCTTTTCCTTTTTTGTGTTTCTATCGCTGCCTCTGACTGTTCTTGTGTAGAGAGACCCTTTACTTCAGAAAAATCCTCATTCCTCCAAACTATATAATTATGGCTGAATGAGGTTTCAAAATTGCTTCCTTCTTCTCTTTTCACCTTCACGGGTCTTTCCCAATCCTGTCGGATAAGCTCCATTTCTTTGATGAACGGTTGGTGCTTGAATAAACCAAGGAAATCAGCTAAACCCAAGGTTCTTGGCGTATATTGCATTCCGCCTAACTGCCTTGTTACGAGGGCGGGCGCATAATTGATGTAACCAGTTACACCAATTAAAGGAACCCATATCTTGCTTCCGCAGCTCATTGTGCAAATAGCGTTGCTCATCCACGGTGCTTTCCATTTGAAGTTGCTACTTGGCAATGCTGCATACTTATCCCTCCATGCCTTCTCATCCCAATTCTTCCAAGTCTCATCTATGGTAATCTTTAACGGTCGCAAGTCAAACCACCAAAAGTTGTTAAAGATGTCTCTTGGTGCTTCGATATGACTGATTATCCATAGGTAACATAGGGACGCAGCACCTCATAGCTCCTTTTCCATGTGTTCGGCAGTGATTAAGAGATAACATGGTTTCCCCCAAGATGGCTGAGGAAGGATTGATCCGGTCATGCTCATATTCGATGAAGACACTTGCTGCTTCTAAACTGATGACCCCAATTTCAGAAGGGAACAACACTAGCCCAAATATGGCGAAGGCCACCAACCTATATCGTTCGTCTCCCAACTTGCCTTCTTCGGCATTTTTCTTCATTCGAGCTTCAATGATCTTCCATTTAAAACCCCCTTCAGCAACTCTACACTGGCTGATCTTTCCTAAGCCTAATAAACTGACTACTTCCGAAGCTGTATCTTCAAATCTGCGTCGGCGGTAGATTCGGCAGTTGTCATTTGGAAAATCCAGGATTCTCTCATATTCTTCCAAGGTGGGTGTCATATCGATGTTTCCAAAGGTAAAGCAACGATAACTGGGATCCCAAAAATTCAGAAGGGCTTTGATCGCCGCTGCTTGTACAGGCAACTTCATTATATGTGCAATCCTCCCATATCGCCTTTCAAACAGGGTCTCGTCAACATATTCCATGATAGGCAATAACTTTCCTAAATCGTTTACCATGTGATTTACCTTGGTAATGCATGGTAACCCACTAGCATCGATTCTTGGACATTTTCCTTCGGCGATCTGAGCCAACTCAGACTCTTGCCCATATTCTTGGAAAGAGAGGTACTTAGTCATGATTTCAGCTCAAAACCTGGGTTGATGAAATTAACAATTAATCGTGATGCAAATGAAAATAAGATTCATAACCTAAAGACAAGCTCTATTTATTAAGTGAGAGAGGGTAGTTTTTTCTATCTGGTCTCGAAAGGTCTCATACCCAGTGACATTCTTCGTAAAGAAGTATGGGGGCGTTGCAAGGAACAGTTAAGACACGTGTGCCCACCATTACCAAGCAGGCACTCAGATATGAGTTGGGTGTTTCACGCATTTAAACCCTGACCAATAGTCTTAGGGTAAATCGCTAATTCCCCACTTAACTTAAAGTTTGTGTGTGCTTTTCAAAATTAAGGCAAGTGATGCATGAAACAATTATATACAATGCATGAATAATATGCGTGTAAAATAAAAACAAATACGCAAATAAATAACATGAAAGGAATATATTAAAAATAAGCACAGGAAAACACAAATAAATCAAACAAAAACAAAGCTTAGTCTACAAAGTCCCCAGTGGAGTCGCCATTCTGTCGCACCCCAAAAAAACCAATATTTTCAATTGCGGGTTCGACTGGCGAAAATTTTTTTATTTTTATTTGATTTGGTTCTTTGGAGTCGCCACCTAGTATTTTGGTCACTAGGAACCCTAACTGGTCTTAGAGATCGGGTACGGAGACTGGTTGCGTAAAGGGAAGGTATTAGCACCCCAAATACGCCTTACCTAAGGTAAGCTGCATTGTTTTATTGTCTGATAAAAATAAAAATAAAAAAACTAAAGTGTTATTGTGTTTTCCTAGTTGTTGGTCTGTCTATGGTTCAAGAAAAATCCCCCTCAGTAAGGAGGTCTTTATCTTATCGGGTAAAAATCCTAACCGTTCTAACGTCCATACCAAAATTTTATTAATAATATTTAGGAATACGTTTTACGTATAAATTCGTAATCCCAAATATTAAAAGAAAACAAAAATATTTTTTTAGAATTTTTGAAATATTGGCCTAGTTCTCATGGCTTGAATAAACTGGTTATTAAAGCCAAAATGCATGTTAATACATATATTGTTTTGAAAATTTTCTTTGTTGTGTGAAAATATGATGTTATAATATTTATGTATATATATTGGAGAGACTAGGCCGTATTTTAAAACAAAAACAATTTTTAGAAAATATTATTTTTTATGCTTTGACGAAAATCGGGTATTTTAATACTGAGCTTGTATCCTTACGGTATAAAAATACAACCCAATATTAATCCGCCTTTAAAAAAACAAAATGCAGAAAAATCAATAACATTTTTAGGGAATTTTTAGAAATTTTTTTGAAAGCGAAAAAAAATTTTTTATTCTAAAAATCTTTGATGTTTTGACGAAAACCGGATATTTATAACACTGGTTTTGTATCTTTACAGTATAAAAATACAAACCAAAATTAAACCATTTTGATAAAAATATGCAGAAAAATCAACAACATTTTTAGGGACTTTTTAGAAATTTTTTGAAAACAAAAACATGTTTTTATTCTGAAAATATTTGATATTTCGACGAAAACTGGGTATTTATAACACTGGTTTTGTATTTTTACAGTATAAAAATACAAACCAGAATTAAAACATTTTTTGACAAAAAATATGCAGAAAAAATCACAATATTTTTAAAGATTTTTTTTTTTATATATTTTTTTTATAAATATATTTTATATATATATAACATATATACACACATATATATATATATATTATAATAATATATAATATATTATAGGGCTGGGCCGGCCCAAATAAATGGGCCAGGCTCAGCCCAAAAAAAATAATAATAAAAGGGGGGGCGGGCCGGTCTCGGCCCGCAATGATATTGGGCCGGTCTCGGCCCGTAACTAATGTGGGCCGGTCTCGGCCCGTAACTAATGTGGGCCGGTCTCGGCCCGTAACTAATGTGGGCCGGTCTCGGCCCGTAACTTCTACAGTCTGGGCCAAGACCGGCCCAGACTTACAAGGCTGGGCCAGCATCGGGCTGGCCCAGTGTCTTAAAAAACCAGCGGGGGGGGGGGGGGAGAATTATTTTTCTCCCCCCCCGCCTCCTGCATGCAACATGCAGGAGGCCAGGCGAAAACAAAAGAAAAAAAATGCAAAGGGGGAGGGGATGTGCACCTGGCGTGGAGGCGACCGTTGGGGGAGCTGCGGTGTCGTGGCCTCGAGGACGGCGGCGCTGTGATGTTGCTGCGGCGGAGAGAAAAGATTTCCTTCCTTCCCCTCTTCTTTTCCTTCCTTTCTCTTTGTTTTCTGTTTTCTTTTCTTTTTTGTTTTTTTCGTTTTATTCTTTTCTCTTCTCCTCTATCTCGCTGGTTCTATCTCTCTCTTCGGTCTCGTCTCTCTCTTTTTTCTTCTCTCTCTCCGGTCCCTCTCTCTCCTCTCGGCCTCTCTCTATTTATAAGCAAAAAGGAAACGGTTAGTGTGCCTTCAATCACGCAACGGCTGGTCGGCCACTCTTGCTTTCGGTGGTGGTGGTGGGGGCGAGGAGAGAGAGAGAGGCGGGAAGTTTTGAAAAAAAGAAAAAAAAATGGTTTCGTCTCTGTTTCCGCGGGGGGAAAGGAAGAAGACGAACAGTGTCGTTCAAAACGACACCGTTCTGTCTTCTTCTTTTTTTTTTTTTTTTTTTTTATTATATATATATATGAAACGGCGTCGTTTTGGATAAAACGCGCCGTTTCATTTAAACGGGTCAAACTTCAAATCAGTCCTCCAAATCGGTCCCTGCCCCTCTTGTTGGCCGCCTTTTTCATTTTGGTCCTTGGCATCTGATTTATGCAATTTAGCCCTCAATTGATTAATAAACTTTCAATTTCTTCAATTAGGCCCCTGAATTGAAAAAATAGCAGCCCCTCCATTTACGCGCCTCTTCCAATTTGGTCCCTGGCTTCGGATTTTCTTAATTAAATCCCTAATTGGCCCTTAAACTTCAATTTTTATGCAATTGAGCCCCTGATTTGACCCAATAAATTCCTAAAAAATATATTTTGGCCCCAGAACTTAAATTTCTCCAAATTAAAGCCCAAATTGACTTAAAAATTAATTTTTCTTGCAATCAAATCTTCTATAAATTCAAATAAAAATCCGATTAAGTCCATAAAAATCCAAATTTGGGCTTTTCTCCTCAAAATTCAAATTTTCCTTCTCAATAGGGCTTTCATCCTTCAAGAATATACTGTCAAAAATTTAATCCTTGTATTTTTGAATTCCTTGACCAATTTTCTGACTGTTTTCCGGGCGCTTCTGCCTCCGGTTATTTTTCTAACCTCTTTTGGCTATTTATTTTATTTTTCAGGGGGACCCAAAAATGGGTTACAACAACCTGCTTGTGCTCCACCCGATCAGCCTGCACTTCCATCTACTGCCTGTGTTCCCACTCCTCCACCAGCTGCAATTATTTCAAATAATCACCCCATGATCACTCGTGCCAAAGATGGAATTCGCAAACCTCGTGCTCTTTGTGTAAGTAATTATCCATTACCTAACAAATATATAGCACTGCTTGCTACTTCAATTTCCCATGAGCCTGCTTCTTTCAAGGCTGCCAGCCTTGATTCCAACTGGATTGCGGCCATGAAGGATGAATACCGTGCACTCATTGATAACCAGACATGGTCCTTAGTACCCCGTTCACCTTCAATGAATGTTGTGGGATGTCGCTGGGTTTATAAACTCAAAGAACGTGCTGATGGTTCCATTGAACGACACAAGGCACGCCTTGTTGCAAAGGGGTTCAACCAAGAACAAGGCGTTGATTTCACAAACACCTTCAGTCCAGTGGCAAAAGCAACAATAGTTCGCATCCTTCTCTCTATTGGTCTCTCTCGGCAATGGAGTATTCGTCAACTTGATGTCAAAAACGCCTTCCTTCATGGTGCTCTAGCCAAAGAGGTTTACATGTCACAACCGCCTGGGTTCATTGACTCTTCATGTCCTGACTATGTTTGCAAACTACATCGTTCCATCTATGGCCTGCGTCAAGCTCCAAGAGTATGGTTTCAAAGTTTCAGTCAAGCACTACTCTCCCTTGGCTTTCAATCCAGCCAGGCCGACAACTCCCTCTTCACACTACATTCATCTGCTGGTTCAGTGTTACTACTTGTTTACGTTGACGATATTATTATTACAGGTTCCACAGATTCCCTCATCAATCACATTGTCAATCAACTCTCTCGACGCTTCCATATGAAGGATCTCTGTGATCTACATTACTTCCTTGGCCTTGAAGTTCATCGGTCTTCTGGTCACCTTCGGCTCACACAAACTAAGTATCTACTTTCTATACTTAGTTCTGCCAATATGATTGACTGCAAACCTCAGCCCACTCCTGTCACCTCTGGTCGCAAACTCTCCATGTCTGATGGTCTTTTGTTACCTAACCCGCATGAATATCGTCGGCTTGTTGGGGCTCTTCAATATCTGACATTCACAAGACCAGATATCTCCTATTCTGTGCAACAAGTCTGCCAATTCATGCACTCTCCACGTGATGCTCATCTACAAGTTGTCAAACGTATTTTGCGTTACCTCAAAGGAACACCTGGTCTTGGCATCAACTTCTCTGCCAACTCTCCTTCCACTTTATCCTGTTTTGTTGATGCTGATTGGGCAGGATGCCCTGATACTCGTCGCTCCACAATGGGACACTGTGTCTTTATTGGCCACAATCTCATCTCTTGGAGTGCAAAGACACAGATTACAGCTGCGCTTTCTAGTACTGAGTCCAAATACAAGGCACTCTCTCATGCTTCTGCCGATCTCTTATGGATTTCTTATCTTCTTCGTGACATTGGCTTTCCTGCACCTCTGCCTTGCAATCTTTTCTCGGATAACATGGGTGCTACTCAGCTGGCTCACAATCCTGTCTTCCATGCTCGCACCAAGCATGTTGAATTGTCTTATCACTTTGTACGTGAACTTGTCTCCAAAGGCTTCCTTCAGGTCTCCTTCGTTCGCTCCAGCAATCAACTTGCTGACATCTTTACCAAAGGATTACCTTCGTCCCAATTCTGCTACTTTCGTGACAAGTTGATGTGGCATCCTCCCCATCACCTTGCAGGGGGATGATAGGATTCAAGATAATATTGACAGATTGTATAGCTAGAATCAAGGCAGTAGAATAGCTAATGTTTAGGCTATAAATCAGGAAATTGATATGTATAACGTCTTTGTGATTTACATGACACTATAATATAAATACATCAAATCCAACCCTTAAGTGGTTGACAGATTCTTCTGCTAAACCCTTTTCTTCTCTATTTCTCTACAATATTTTCTCCACTCTTTCAAATCTGAACCCCAAAATTTCTGATTTTGGCATGGCAAGAATTTTCAAGATCAATGATTTAGAAGGAAATACAAACCAAATTGTTGGGACGCGGTAAGTATAGATGTACAGTTCTATGAGTCATTACTCTCTTAAGTGCTTCAATGTAACATAACATTCACTTTGTCCATACAGTGGTTATATGTCCCCTGAGTATGTCATGGAGGGCATTTTCTCTGTGAAATCTGATGTCTTCAGTTTTGGAGTTCTACTGCTGGAAATTGTGAGTGGTAGAAGGATCCAAGGCCTCCTTGAAATAGACGGCCACCCTCTCAATCTTGTGGGATATGTAAGTTCATAAATTATACATTGCTAGCTGCATAAGCTTTTAATTTTAACATTAAACGTAAACTTGTTTCAGACATGGGAGCTATGGAAAGCAGGTAGCCCATTTGAGCTGGTGGATCCAATACTAAGAGAATCTTGCTCTAAAGAGCAAGTCTTGAGATGCATTCATGTGGGCTTGCTATGTGTAGAAGACAATGCAGTGGATAGGCCGATCATGTCAGATGTTATATCGATGCTAACAAGTGAAGCACAATTACCACTTCCCAAACAGCCTGCATTTTCCAATGCAAGAATTATTGTGGAAGAAAATCCAGCAGAGACTGGTTCCATAAATGATGTTTCTATGTCAACCATGGATGCGAGATAGAGGTTCATTAGAGCGTTAGATGGTTTATTTCTCCTCACATTTTGTATGTCATTCTCCATCAGTATTTTGCTTTTTCAATGCTTAGTCTTTTTTGGTGCTCTCAAAATTTCAAATTTCATTCGGAATATGCATAGAAGTTTTTAATAAGGTTGTATTTTATATTATATGTACCATTATTCGTTATGATATCTAATAAAATAATAAAGAGAACTAGCTTTATATATATATATATATATATATATATATATATATATATGATGATGATGATGATGATGCATAAAATGTAAGATGTGTAAATAAAAGTTTATTTATAAAATGGTTATTGGATTGTTTAATTATATGAGTATATAAGTTCTTTTTATTTATATTCAATAGTTGTTTTTAGTGTGAAAAACATGTTAAAGAAATTTGTATATTCAGTTTTTTTTTTTAATTATGTTTTGATGTTTAAGATTGGATGTTTATTCTTATGATTTATTTTTTTATAACAATTTTAACATCTATTATTTTTAAAATTGTGTTGTTTTTTTTTTTTTTTGTGATTTTAACCTCACGGGTTTTTTTATATATAGTTCTTTTAGTTTTATAATCAAGGTCATAGTTTAAAAAGTTAACCGTAATTCATTTTTTAATTTGTTTTCTTATAAAATTATCCTATTCTTATTTATTTTTTTTTTCTTAACAAATAAGATCATTTAAATGTTTTTTTGGAGTATTGTAAAGATATATTTTCATAATAATAGTAAACATTTATTTTTTGAATTGATTTTTTTTTTGTTTAATTGCAATAATAACATGGAAAACTCTAAATTAATTGCAAAATAGTTCTTCAAAATTTTAAAAATAATTAAAATTAAAATAAGATGTGTTTGACAAATGGCAGAGATGCAAACAAGAATATGCAAAAACCAACTTTACATTGGAAAACTTGAACTGGAACAAAAAGAGAAGGACAAACTATATACCTATGGCAGCTGAGAGCGAGGCTTCTGGTTTGAATGGAAAACTGGAGACCAGCTTGATACCCTTGCTAAAATCACCAGACTGGACTGAATGTTTTCTGCTTTGTAATGACAACACTTTGTTTTTCTCCTTTTTACTAACACTGAACTTCTCTTTGGTGCGACTGTCTGAAGTGCCCTCCCCGTAAGTGAAGTTAAATATATATGGCGTGCTAGCAATGGCTGCTGTGGTGTGCACTGGTGCTCAGTGATCTGGAGTGGGTGATGGAGGATGTAAAGGTTTTCCAAAACTATGAACTAGGGCTTGAAATAAGTAACGACAGTGTGGTTATCGCCCCTCCTTTTCAGGTTTTTTTCCGGGAATGATGATGAACAGTGGTTAAATAACATGTTGTTTGGGCTTCTTCTTTTTTTTAATCTTAGATTTAAACTATTTTTTTTTTCGTCTAATATATGACTATTTCATCATCATCTGCACTTTCTTTCTTTTGGGTTATTTTCTTTTAAACCTTTAAACCCCACGAAAAAAAAAAGGGGGCTAAACTCTTAATCCAAAAAAAATAATCCTAAATCTAACAAAACAAAAGCTCTGAATGCTAAAAGCCCTTAAAAGGGTTTTTCTTGAGAGAAGGACTACAACAATAATTCATGCTGGTTAATTAAACTATAAAGTGTTAATTTTTTTTTTTCCCGAGACCAGAGATGAAGGTTTGGCTGTGAGTGGGGTAGATCGAGAGAATAGGGAGACAGAGACCAGCAATGCAGGATAGCAAGCTAGGGGACACCGAAAGACACAGATAGTTTTTTTGAGGGTGCAGCTTAATTTGTGAGTTCTTGAATTTACTTTTAAAGATTATCAATTTAAATATTATAAATCTTAAGTTATTGAAGATTTTTCTGTTATTAATTTTAAAACTTTAAAAAATTAATTAAAATATACGTAAATTGATCAAGAGAGCTTCGACTACTTTAAAAAACAAAGCAGGGGAGATAGAGGCGGTTGCTTTTGGTTTTGCTACTACTAATTCGGGTTGACAGCTATTTGCTATTTAAACAGTTTTTTCATGTCAGTTAGTGCTGGTTGAACCGGTCTCGTATTGTTTAACATGTTTCAAACTTTTGAAATTGAAATCAATCAGCACTATATTGTTTTTTGGAGTTTTTTAATTGGATGATTAAGTTTTTCTGTTAATTGTTTTCTAATATTCTTAATTTAATGGGTTTTTTCACCCTTTTATTTAACTCCGATCAAATTATAGAATTTATAAGGTATTTGAAAATATAAAAGTAATATTTTAAAAAATATGTTTTCATTCTAAAACATATCAAAATAATATATATTTTTTATTTTTTAAAAATAATTTTTACAATAACATATTACAAAGATATAAAAATAATTTGAAAAAAATTAAATTTTCAAGAAATTAACTGAACGTGAATAGAAGAAATTCATACGGTTAAATTTAGGGAATCTTTAATACTACGGTTAAATTCATACGGCTTTGATCATCCTACTGACGTATTCTTGCCAGGAATGAAGTTAGGGATCAATCGTAGGACTGGCCAATCCTGGTACCTTACGTACTAGTGCCAGCTTCGGGTGCTTTTACGTTTGAGTGGGACCCCAATGGACAGCAACTGGTTATTGAGCTGCGAGGCGAGCTTTTTTGGACTAGTGGATCATTGAGGAGTAATGGCAGTTTCGAAATCTTGACTGGATGTCAGGACACTGAACAATGTTTGGACTGCAGGACAGATTCGGACTTTTCTATTGTCGCTGGAATATTCACTGTTCTGTTTTGAATGCAGATCAATTAAAAAGGGAGCTGCTAGACTGGAAGAAACGTTTTGAAATTATCGAAGGCATTGCTCAAGGACTACTTTACCTTCATAAGTACTCGAGATTGAGGATAATTCACCGAGATTTGAAGGCTGGCAACATACTACTTGATGAAAATCTGAACCCCAAAATTTCTGATTTTGGCATGGCAAGAATTTTCATGATCAATGATTTAGAAGGAAATACAAACCAAATTGTTGGGACTCGGTAAGTATGGAATTACAGTTCCATGTGTCATTACTCTGCTAAGTGCTTAAAAATAACATAACATTCAGTTTTTCCATCCAGTGGATATAGTTCTATGGAAAGCAGGTACCCCATTTGAGCTGATGGATCCAATACTAAGAGAATATTGCTCTAAGGACCAAGTCTTGAGATGCATTAACGTTGGCTTGCTATGCGTGGAAGACAGCGCCTTAGATAGGCCAACCATGTCAGATGTTGTATCGATGTTAACAAGTGAAGCACAGTTACCGTTGCCCAAACAGCCATGACGTTTTCAAATCCAAGAACTGCCAAAGACGACGCAGCAATGAGTTTAAGGATTTCAGAAAGTAGTTCCAGGAATTACTTATCCACTTCAATTATGTATGGACGATAGTTATATGATATTTTCAAAACTCGAGTCCTCAAGGACCTTCTCTTGCGAAGAAGAAAAAAGAAGGGAATTCGTAGATTCATCTGAGAAGTATGACTGTTTCTTAGAAAAGATGAATCTGCAAAGTGCAAATTATTACAGAAGCATAGATTTAACTTATAACTCACAGGAAAGAAATATATCACAAATCATACTCTAGATTGAAAACAATATAATATGGTTCGAGGATTTAAGAAAATAAGATTAGAGGGTTTGACAGTACAAGAAGGTTTTGTGTTATGCTACGGACAACAATATAATTCTAACGTGAATGAGTTTTTTTTAGACATTTACTTTATCCAATGGATAATAGATATTATTAAAACTAATAATATGAATATCTGAAACTAACTCAATTTTTTTTGTTTGATTGTTCATGTCGATTAGTTTTTTGACTACTCTGCATTGATGTGAAAGCTGACTTCAAATTGGCCTTGGAATATACAGGCAACGTGGATGGTTCTCTTCTTTCCATTGATCAGCACATCTCCTCCGAAATTCTCTTGGATTTTGACAGTTCCTTTCAATTAAACTTTGTAGCTAGTAAAGCTCTAACATCGGTTAGTTAAAGAATTTTTACATATCTATGTTAGGGAACAAATAATAATAAGAGAATATGCAAAAAAATAATAATTATTAGAAGGATCAAACAAAACTTGAAAATTAATAAAAAAAATATTACACAAATTTAATTAATTAGAAACTCATGGTCAAAAAAGAAAATAATATATTTTCCTAGCAGATTTAAAATAGAATAATTAATCAAATATTTTTATAATTAATATATGTTAAACATTGAGTTTTATGCATTGATCTTTTAACTTAACCTTAATAATTTATTAATATTAGGTTGGCTTCATGGTACGGGAGGGTCGAAAAGCTACATATGTGCTTTGTAATATTGATGAAGAAAATAAAGGATACACCAAAATGTCTCGGTGGTTCAATGTTTGTTGCATTAGACTTGAAACCTTTGAAGAAAGGTTAACTCTTGATGATGTTGTGGCAGAAGACGAGGCCACTCAAAAAAGGGCAGGAGATGGATCAAGCGATGCTATTGATGAGCTCGAATCATTCAGTCGATTGGTTTTTCTTCTTAAGAGTACAAAAATTAAATGATGTCATGGTTGTGAACTATGACATCAATTAAAATTGTATAGTGGTTATGAACGGTGATATTTAATTGATGTTGTGGTTCACAACCATAATATTTAAATAAATATTAACTTTTTGAATCGCGACATCATTTAAATCACTACTAGAATTTTTATATTTACAGACGGAATTTTTTGTTAGTATTTATACTATTATTCCAATAATAATTAATTTATCAAAGAAGAAGAAGAAGAGGCTCACCTTTTTTAATTAATAATTAAGTTTCTGATATGTTAATCCTTCTTCAAGCGGCAATGTCTCAATCCCAAGCCTAGGACAACAACAGAAAACATCATGAAAAAAAGACAGAAGATTTTACAGTAATGCACCCCGTGCCAGAGCATATAATTAGAAAAAATGGCCAAGTAATATACATTAAGCCATTTCTTTTTGGTAATAGAAGTGCTCCTTAACCTTTTTGAAGTTATTTTGCAATGAATCACTAGAATTAAACACCAAGTTATGACTCTAAATTTCCATATAAAAGATGCCCCGAGTTTTAGAATTTACCCCGGGGGCAAGTCTCTCCAAGGGCACAAGGAGACGAAGGATGTGACAAGGGCTGAGGGGTGGGTGAGATGTTATGTCAAGAAATGATTTTGGAAAATTTCTTCATATTTGTTGAATAACTAAGATAAGAGTCTTTATTAAGGCAAGAACATAAGCTCTACCAATGATCTTAATAGGTTTTATAAGTAGTTATGAGTGACAAAAAAGAAGAAGAAGAAAGATGGACAAAGCAAGCCCCAAAAGTAGTATATGAAGAAAGAGAAAGATGAGAGAATAGATGCGGACCAGTTTTTATTAACTAAATAAATGAGGTTATAATTATTAAAATTAAATTCAAAATACATGTTGTACATATTGAAATATGTTACATAGTTTAAAAAACTAGGTTTTAACTAAGTTGTCTAGGTTGTAGATTAATTTATCTAGTTGATTAGGTTTTATTAAGTTAACTCTCATTCAGTTTTTCCAAACCTGAGTTAGGCTGGTTCTAGATTAAATTGCTAGGCTTAAATCGAATTTAATAACGCTGATTAAAACCATTTTATATGAAAAAAATTGAATTGCATAAAAGTAATTAATCGAAAACTTGTATTCCTTCTTATAAAGTTGAACCCATGTCGGGTTTTTTTATGGAAAAATATGAATAAAAGGTTAACGCTAGAAAGCTCACTTTGCATGACAATGGTGGATATAGAAAACTTGCTACTTTTTTATGGAAATAAGTGTGGAAAAATCATGTTTTAATTTTGATAGCAATATCATAATCAAACAGAACCACAAATGATAATATTTATAAAATACTTCATGTCATTTTGATTGTGATTGTGATTGTCATTGTGGTGACAATAAATATTCTTCTTTTTCTTTCTAAAGTAGGTTATTAGTCTATTTTTTGTATCACAGTCAACAATTATACTTTTCAATTCTTAGATTTTTGTGCAGCAAATATAGTAAAAGGCTATTCAAAACTTCCCTTTAAATACATACAATTTTTTCCATTTAAATCTCTAGTCTGTCAAACATTGCCCATCTGGGACCATAACAAAGCACATACTGGGAATATTATGGACTTGTTCAGCAATAACTAAGGCAAATGGCTCAAACTTTCTTAGCTAGGAAAACCAAGGCTTAAAATAACCGAATCGTCTTAAACTTCGAAAGTTTTCTGAATTAGCAAGTCCTTAACAGTAGAAAAGGTCACATTGTTTTATTAATTTAGCATGCACAAGAAGACATTTCGTGCATCAATGCTTAAAAGAAAGGTAAACTTGATTTGTGAATAATAGTCAAATCTTGATTTAATTTCCGACGCAACTCCTTTGTCGCACCCCAAAAAAATCCTGAGCGCGCATCGACTGGCGATTATTCGTTTTGTTTTGTTGATTTGGTTCTTTGGAGTCGCCACCTAGTAATTCATTGAGGGCTACTAGGAAACCTGATATACTGGTCTTGTCAGAGATCGCGGGTAAGGGACTGGTTGTGGTTAGGGAAGGTATTAGCACTCCTAACGCACCTTACCTGAGGTAAGCTGCTTTGTGGACTTGATGTGTTAAAGAAGTTTTAAAAATTCTGTTCTTTCATCGAATTTTAGAAAATACAACTTACATGTAAGTTCATGATTCTTTATCCGTGATTAAATCAGAATATTAAATTCTTCTTTATTCTTGCAATTTTATCATAATAAAAAAAACATTCATAAACAAAAATACACACCACATTCACTTTCAAGCTTCGTGGACTTGATGTGATATTAAAAATAAAATTTTAGCCCAATTCTAAGGCTTTGATAAATCAGTTATTACTTTTCCAGACTATATGTAGATACATGTTCTATATTTTCATGGAAAATTCAACATGATTTTTATATGTCCTTTAGATATTTGTGCATATAAATTAAATTCATTTTTTTTTATTCAATAACATACATAAAAAAATACAAGCACACACAAACATTTTTTTTTTATTTATCACTTTCTCTTTTCTTTTCTTTTCCTTTTCTTTTACATCAACATTTACATAATACAAATAAAAAATTCAAAACCAAATACAAAAATTACATCAAACAAATTTTAAATTACAAAAACAGCCCCTAAAAACTCCAGGAATTGCAGGGGAGTCCTTCTGGAATGCAGCAACAGTGACGACGCGTCTGTCTCACGCGCCCCCGCCACTGGCGGCGCGTGGGACAGACGCGCCGCCGCGTGAAACCAGTTCAAACGGGTGGATTTGGCTCAGCCTTTCCTCCCCTTTCTTTCCTCGCCGGAGGTGACCTGCAATAACAACAGAAAACCCAACAAAGCAGTCGATTTTAATTTTTGTTCTTTGTTTTCAATTTATTTTTCTCTTCCTCTTCGTTTCGGGTCTGCTTCCCTCCGATCTGCTCTTGTTTCTTCTTCTTCTCCGGTGGAAGATCGGTCGTGGAGGAAGATGGCAGACAGATCTAAGTCTGTGAGCGCCGCTGTGTTCGGCTGGTCATGAAGAAACAAGCGGAGGCGGTGGCGGTGGCTTGCTTCTATGGAGGAGACGCCGCGGCAAGGCTGGTCGGACGAAGATGAAGAGGACAGCAGGGTTGCTGCTGGAGGCCGATCTACGCCGATGAACGAAGCTTCGTCGTGTCTGTGCTGGCGTGGAGACCGTGGCCTGCGGCCGGTGGAGAGAAAGAAGAACAGATCGGGGGGGGAAGAGAAGGAAAGTGCAGGTCTGTGGGGATGGAAAATCAACAGCCTCGGGGAAAGAAGGAAAGAATAAATCAGAGAGGGGGATCGTCCGGGGGAAGAGAAGGAAAAAAATCGGGTGGCCGGGGGGAAGGAGCTTAAGTCCGGCTGGGAGTTGGGTTTTTTTATCTTCTTTTTGTTTTTCTTTTTTTTTTCGGGGGCACGGCGTTTCAAATATCCAAACCGGAGAGGGTGGCTGTCTGGTTCGGTTTTCAAGGGATGGTGGGTGGCCGGTTCTGATTTGTTGTGGGTGAGGGGGGAATGAGCGGCTGGAGAGAAAAAAAACCAGGGGTGGGGGGCGGCTGGTCCTTCCTGAGAGAGAGGAAGCTGTTTAGTTTGTTTTTTTTTTTTAGGGTTTTCTCCCTTGTGTTGCTTCCCCTAATTACCAAATGACCCCCCCCCTTTTTTTGAGTTTTCAACCTATATTTATAGGTAAAAGTTTGTTCAAACCTCCAAATTGGTCCCTCAACTTTCTTTTTTTTGTAAATTTTGATTTTTCTTGTTTTTTTAAAAACGAGCAAAATCAACATCAATTCTATGAGAAAAATTATGATTTTAGAATGACGCGTGAAAAGTCGAACGCGTTCGAAAAAAACAATTGAAAATTAAAATTATTTTTAAAAGACGTTGAAAATGCTAAAAACATTGCAAATATATTAAAAACATATTTTTTTTGGATTTTTGTTGTTTTTCACTATTTTTGGATTTTTTAAAAAAATTATTAAAAAGGTGGGTCAAAAATTGGGTAACAACAGATGCCCCCTCTTTACAATGCTTACGAAACAAAACTCCTGAATGTTTTGCATAGTAAGCTTTGTAAAGAAAAGAAAAAAAAAATGATCTTATTATCTTGGGCGACATGCCCCTTTTGAAGAAAAGTGGTCTATTTTCACGGGCGACCTGCCCACATATACTCAAAGTGGTCTATTTTCAGGGGCGACCTGCCCACACATTCACATTGGTCTATTTTCACGGGCGACCTGCCCACACATACTCACTCTGGTCTATTTTCTGGGGCGACTGACCCACACATACTCACTCTGGTCTATTTTCAGGGGCGACCGACCCATACTCTCACACTGGTATGTTTTCAGGGGCGACCTGCCCACACATACTCACTCTCACACTGGTCTATTTTCAGGGGCGACCTGCCTACAAACTCACACTGGTCACAAAAATCGGTGTGTAGCTCGATCAACCTGAAATCCCATCTAGTGATTCTGCGTGATTAGGCTAAACTGAGATCCCTTCGCCGATCCCCTTTAACCATAACCAAGGTCTGTGTGGTTAGACTGAACTGAGATCCCTTCGTCGATCCCCTTCAACCCGAACCGAAATCCTTTCCAATTAGGTTAAACTGAGATCCCTTCGCCGATCCCCTTTAACCATAATCAAGGTCTATGTGGTTAGACTGAACTGAGATCCCTTCGCCGATCCCCTTCAACCAGAACCAAAAATCCTTTCCAATTAGGTTAAACTGAGATCCCTTCGTCGATCCCCTTTAACCGTAACCAAGGAATGTGTAGGGTTGGGCTAGACTAAGATTCCTTTCAGCAATCCCCTCTAACCAGAACTAAAATCCTTTCCAATTAGGTTAAACTGAGATCCCTTCGTCGATCCCCTTTAACCATAACCAAGGAATGTGTAGGGTTGGGCTAGACTGAGATTCCTTTCGGCAATCCCCTCTAACCAGAACCAAAAAATCCTTTCCAATTAGGTTAAACTGAGATCCCTTCATCGATCCCCTTTAACCATAACCAAGGAATGTGTAGGGTTGGGCTAGACTGAGATTCCTTTCGGCAATCCCCTCTAACCAGAACCAAAAAATCCTTTCCAATTAGGTTAAACTGAGATCCCTTCATCGATCCCCTTTAACCATAACCAAGGAAATGTGTGTAGCTCGGTCAACCTGAAACCCCATCTGGCGATTCCCTTTAACCAAAGTTACATGAGATCCCATCTAGCGACCTCATTCAACTAGAACAAAAGAATGTGTAAAAAGTGGTCTCATTATAATGGGTGACCTACCCAAGTGGAAAGGAGGAAGAGTGGTCTCATTCTTATGGGTGACCTACCCAGGGGGAAAAAATATGAAGTGTGGTCTCATTGTAATGGGTGACCTACCTAGATGGACAAAATATGATGAAGTGGTCTCGTTGTGATGGGCGACCTACCCAAATAGAAAGAATGTGAAGTGCGGTCTCATTGTAATGGGTGACCTACCCAAAAAATGGAAAAAATATGAAGTGTTGTCTCATTATAATGGGTGACCTACCCAGATGGAAAAAATATGATGAAGTGCGGTCTCATTGTCATGGGTGACCTACCCAGATGGAAAGAATGTGAAGTGCGGTCTCATTGTAATGGGTGACCTACCCAGATGGAAGATGTGATATGACAAGTGTGAAAAATAGGACTTACCTGGTGAAGTCCTGAGGGGATGACGGAAGACGGGCTGGAAAACTTGGTGCTTCTTGATAATCCCCGATCATAGGGTTGGAAAACTCGGTGTTTCCTGACTGCAAGGGTGATCTTTTCATTTCTTTAGGATTTCCCTAATGGTAGAGTTCATCCCATCTTCCCTTTTATTCCATGATCAAAGCCGATTCTTTATTATCATCACCACAATGCTTCTTTCTTTTTCCACCATCTTGCTGGACCTCATTAAGGATTTTCCTGTAACAATTCAAAAATATATGCAAATGGTTTTTTTTTTTTTTTTTTTTTTTTTGAGGTTAGATGATATGCATGCATCATTACCTGATTTGAAATATAGGTCCCCCCCTCTTTGATGCTCCATCGTCATAGGGTGCCCTTGTTTGTATCCCAAAGCTTTCTTTGTTCTTCCGATGCATTGGCTCATTCATGTGCTAGCCATCCACTCAGCTGTAAATGCAGTGCCCATCCCGAGCTGTCTTCGACAATTACTGCTTGCATCGTTCATCAAGCTTGACCCTGCCCCCAAGTGTGGTACTGCTTGATTCATCATGAAGGATTTTTTCTCCTAGCTTCTTCTAAGAATTATCCTCTGATTGATTGTGTGCATCATGCCACTACCCATCAAGATTGTTAATCAGTCATGAACTTGCCTCTAGTTGAAACAATACTCTTCAAGTACATGTTATCATCAGCCTTCTTGGAACTCATTCAGTCATCCAGGCATGCATCTCATAGCTTGCAGTACAAAGGCTCATGGTTGTATGCTCAGTGTTCTTCTCAATAGATTCCCTTCAACTCTTCTAATCAGATTTGTGAAAAGATATGTCTCGGCCTCATCAATGATGCTGCTTTTATCACCCATACTCATGCGGTGAAGTGCTCATCTGGCTTTAAAACAAATTGTCCCACACAGTCAGTCTTCGGGGTGGGTGCCTTTCTGACATTCATTCAATGCAGTTGCGTGGTAACGTCTGTCGATAACCATGTTTCATAGGATGACAATATGAGATTGTCCTTCAAGTGCAGCATTGTTCCATAGTCAGTCTTGGTGGTGTGCATATGTTCGATGTTCATTCAAATGCACTCACCCGATAACATCTGTCAGGAGTCATAGCCATGTTTCAGAGGGTGACCCAAGATGAAGATATGAAAATATCCTTCAAGTGCAGCGTTGCTCATCAATTGCTGCTGAAGTTCACTAAATCATGGATTGTCTTTGAACAACATTGCCCCTAGTTGATCTGAACATGCTCATTCTTCTGTTTACAACCAAATGGCTTTTGTGAATGCCAGGAATGACTTTGATGGACTTTGATGGACTTTGATGACTCATCATGTGATTCTTTCTTTGCCCCTAGCTGATCTGGATACTGTTTGTTTTTCCTTTTCAAGGTCTACTGTATTGCCCCCCAGCTGCTCAACTTTTCAAGGAGTGTCGAGGACTTCAATGTCATTTCATTTCTATCAATGATTTTGCATACTCAATCAATGTTCTTCTGTGTTTGATAATCTTCCTTGTTCTGAAATCAACTCTCATATTTCACAGATCATGTCTATTCAAAGTCTAGTTTGTTGAAATGAAATCAGAGATGTCCTTTTTGAAAATCTTTTGAAAATCAAGCTTTTTGATCAAAGACCCAACACACCTTATTCGAAATATATAGTCCTTTGATTGTCATGCATTTTGAAAACAGAAATTGACCCAATGTAGGATTAAAAATGGCTTTTTCCATGGTTCTTTATATCAATTTGAATTCTTGATATTGGGTATATCATTTGATAGTCTATGATGAGGTGACCTTTGCATGACTTTCAAAAAAACAAAAATGCTCAAGTCAAAACTCAGGCTTTATCAAGAAAGGTTGTTTCTCTTCTTATAACTTGTTTTATCAGCATGCATAATAACCAATAGCTTAATTCATGAAGTCACGACCCTTATGGAAAAACTCTTCAAATTTTGAGAGCGTCATTTATCGGTTCAAATTGCTTGCTTGATTAAAAAGGGCTTTTAAAAGCACGTAATGCAGGCTATGGTTCATGGCTATGAAAGAAAAGAATTTCACAGGCTCAAATGGTGTTTGAGGGTTTCAAAGACCTAGGATCAACATCAATTATTCATCAACTTGTTTCCTATTGTTGACTTTGTAGAGGAAATGACATATAACCTTGTTAACCTCAAAGTTCAGACTTTTCTTAACATAAGTCATAATGCAAATCCACCTTTCCTTGATGAATAACCAACCTTAATCATCCAATAACATCAGAGGCTTTATAATGGACACCAAAAGTCACGTTTATAGCTTAGTCTTTTTATGGTATTGACTTTTGTTGTGCCTTTCCTTGATTGAAATTTCTTTTGCTCTTCATAGACTTGATAGGCGTTCTCCTTCCTTTATCTTTGACTTGTATTTAAGTGAGGGCAATTTCAACTTCCTTTTTTCATTCTCTTTTTTTTTCATAGCCTTCCTCAAAATTTTCTTATATGCCCCCAGTCTATGTGTTTTCTTTTAGCTCTCTCTCAATCATTGGACCTTTGTTTTAAGCCTTCCCCTTTATCCATTAATTATATCAACGTCTCCAACATATCTCTCATCTGCCCCCAGTCTGGCGTGTGATCCTAGTCAGGGTTTCTTTTTGAAAGAAAAAAATATTTCACCAGGCTCAAAATGGGACTGCAAAGGATATAATTTTTAGAAAGTGAAGGGATATCAAAGATGGCCTTTTCTCATTTCAAGCAAGGTCGGTTAGAACCGATAAATTTTGACCTCATCCAATGAATGATTGAGACTTGTAAGAATCATGATTCACGAGTCCATAACTACTGAATCCACTACATGCCATTATGCATACTGCTAAAACTTAGCTATATGATGTATGGTTCAGTTTTGTGTGTGAGCTCAAAATTTGTTTGGTCACCTCATGTCATTTCAACAAGCATCAAGTCATTTCTATAATCAAAACACTTTTAATCTTCCGGATTGATTAACCTTTATCGCATCTTGGAGTTTGATCAAAATATTTTTGTCAGAATAAAATGCTAAACATCTGTTGATTTCAAAACAACAAAGAGATAAAAGCAAGGCATGTTTCGTTGAAGGATGAGATGTGATCCCAAAACAAAATGCAGAATTCCATAACAATATGATTGACAATTCATCACCGTTCTTGAATCAGCTTTTCTGGCAATATCTGTGTTTTACTAAGCACTTTCGATCACATGTCATTCTGAAGATGTTCGGGGGACAATATAGCCAATGACACCCTCCTTTGCAAGCTCCACTTGTCCCTTGCTCACCAACTTTCAGACTCGCTTCTTGAAATTCTTGCAATTGCTCAATTGAAATGGTTGAGGACCCCATCATGACATCACATCTCTTGTCTGGATTAAACCCCCCAGAAAATGGTGGTTGCATGGGATTTGTCGGAGTCAGGTAAAAGTCTGAAATCTAGTAGATGCTGGCAAATAAACTCACATGACAATTACTCAATTGAAATTCTTGCAACTATTCCATTGAAATGGCCGAGGACCCCACCATGACATCACATCTCTTGTCTGAATTATACCACCTAGAAAATGGTGAATGAATGGTATTTGTCGGAGTCTAGCAAAAGTCTAGAATCTGGTAAATAAACCCACATAGCAAAGAATGTCTATCTTTGGCAAAGACATTGGAGTAGTCGATGATACAACAAGACTTGGTTGGACCAACATAATTAAGGTTTTCCATCGTCAGATTCTTATTTTGATTCATCTCTCATCATTTCTCTAGAATCCTTGGCAGAACCTTCAATCTTTCCCATCTTGATAGCTTGTTCAATTTTTGGCAATCCACACAACTTCATGTCAATCTTCCAATGTTGTTGTTGTTGTTTTAGGACTGTTGGAAACCTCTCAATATCTAGGCAATCCTAGTAGTGCGCAAAAAACAAAAATGTATGGAATCATATATTGTCAAAATTGGAAGAGAAACTGATGAATCCACAACTCCTCTATTTCCTCTTTGATTCCTCACTGACGGTGCATCAAACAACCACTTTTGCATTTTAATGCCAATACTGGTAGGAGAAAATTGTGGAAAATCTGAAACCACTGCATCCCTTCTTGGATTTCCCATTTACAAATCCACAAATAGATTACTGTCGAGAGATCTCTGCAACGTTGAAGTTTGATGTCTGCTCAATGTTTTTCAAACCAAATCTGGCTCTTCAACATGCGACAGTTTCTTCGTGCTGAAACTGATGAGAGAAACATTTGTAGCATATGCAATTAGTAAATCCTCTCTTGCACTCTCAACTTGCAGCATCATAAACAGATTTTTGTAGAGAGAGCTCTACCACGTTGAAATTCGACGACTACTCATATTTTCAGACCAGGCCTGACTCCTTTGCCTAGTATAATGTTTTGCTCGTGCCACTGGTGGGAAAACATTTCAAAGCATATGTAATTAATACATCCCCTTTTGCATTTCCCATTGGCAGATCCACAAATAAATTTTTACAGATAAAGCTTTACCACGTAGAAGTTCAGTGTCTGATCATGATTTTTCAGACCAACACCTTGTGCTGCTGAACTGGAATTGAGCTCATAATTGGGGTAACTTCAAAGCAGACTAATGCACCATGAACATGAGGCTAGTAGTCATTTGGTTCTATTAGATGATGTGGAGGCGATGAACACTTAACAGTGCAACTGGACAAGAACCAGAGTTAGTCATTAGTTGATGACTGAAAGCATTGTTGCTGTTGTTCATGACTGAAAAAGAGAGATACAACTTCAATTGGACGTGAACAAGCAGTGTTCCCACAGAAGACTGTGCAGACATTCTCTTTCCATTTGATGTTCAACACTTGTTCGAGCAAATCTGAGTCTAGCTGTTTCACCTTTGATGGTCTCAACCTTAATCTGATAATGAGCCTCTATCTAACATCTTTCTTCACTTCCATCCTTTCTTCAATCACTTGCAGCACAGCTTGTGCAGGGGACCTGCCTTTCAACCCGGTACATGCATGATAAATGTATGAATATGTAATCTATATGATGAACTTGCCCTTCGAGAGGTGACATATGGTCGCAACTCTTGTATGATGAAACAAGAATCTTGATTCTTGCTCAAACTCTACAATGAAAATTTTCTGAGCGACGGTCATTGTGTCACCCATAAGTCTGGAGTTCAAGATGCTTCAAGAAGAGCTTGCTCGGATGCAAAACAATGCATACTGACCATACATCCTAAAGACAGGTTCTAATCTTTTTAAGTGAGACAAAAGGTAGGTTTATTATTTGGTCTCTAAAAAGGTCTCTTGTTGTCCCAGTGATCGCCCTCGTGGAGGCAATATAGGGGCTTGTAGGCAATGAGATGGCACGTGTCCAACTATTACCAGTCTAAGCACTCAACGAAGAGTTGGGGTTTACACAAACTTAAACCTTGACTAAAAGTCGTAAGGTAAGCTGCTAGTCCCTCTCCTAACTTAAAGCTGGTGTGTGCTTAAAAATTAACAATGTGATGCATGAGATAATTCTACAAAATACATGGATAAAACAAAAATAAATAAAAAAAACACAAAAACACAAAAACATACACATCAAATATACAAAGCTTTGTCCAATAATGTTGAAAACAATACCTTCCCTAGTGGAGTCGCCATTCTGTCGCACCCCAAAAAAATCCTGAGCGCGCATCGACTGGCGATTATTCGTTTTGTTTTGTTGATTTGGTTCTTTGGAGTCGCCACCTAGTAATTCATTGAGGGCTACTAGGAAACCTGATATACTGGTCTTGTCAGAGATCGCGGGTAAGGGACTGGTTGTGGTTAGGGAAGGTATTAGCACTCCTAACGCACCTTACCTGAGGTAAGCTGCTTTGTGGACTTGATGTGTTAAAGAAGTTTTAAAAATTCTGTTCTTTCATCGAATTTTAGAAAATACAACTTACATGTAAGTTCATGATTCTTTATCCGTGATTAAATCAGAATATTAAATTCTTCTTTATTCTTGCAATTTTATCATAATAAAAAAAACATTCATAAACAAAAATACACACCACATTCACTTTCAAGCTTCGTGGACTTGATGTGATATTAAAAATAAAATTTTAGCCCAATTCTAAGGCTTTGATAAATCAGTTATTACTTTTCCAGACTATATGTAGATACATGTTCTATATTTTCATGGAAAATTCAACATGATTTTTATATGTCCTTTAGATATTTGTGCATATAAATTAAATTCATTTTTTTTTATTCAATAACATACATAAAAAAATACAAGCACACACAAACATTTTTTTTTTATTTATCACTTTCTCTTTTCTTTTCTTTTCCTTTTCTTTTACATCAACATTTACATAATACAAATAAAAAATTCAAAACCAAATACAAAAATTACATCAAACAAATTTTAAATTACAAAAACAGCCCCTAAAAACTCCAGGAATTGCAGGGGAGTCCTTCTGGAATGCAGCAACAGTGACGACGCGTCTGTCTCACGCGCCCCCGCCACTGGCGGCGCGTGGGACAGACGCGCCGCCGCGTGAAACCAGTTCAAACGGGTGGATTTGGCTCAGCCTTTCCTCCCCTTTCTTTCCTCGCCGGAGGTGACCTGCAATAACAATAGAAAACCCAACAAAGCAGTCGATTTTAATTTTTGTTCTTTGTTTTCAATTTATTTTTCTCTTCCTCTTCGTTTCGGGTCTGCTTCCCTCCGATCTGCTCTTGTTTCTTCTTCTTCTCCGGTGGCAGATCGGTCGTGGAGGAAGATGGCGGACAGATCTAAGTCTGTGAGCGCCGCTGTGTTCGGCTGGTCATGAAGAAACAAGCCGAGGCGGTAGCGGTGGCTTGCTTCTGTGGAGGAGACGCCGCTGCAAGGCTGGTCGGACGAAGATGAAGAGGACAGCAGGGTTGCTGCTGGAGGCCAATCTACGCCGATGAACGAAGCTTCGTCGTGTCTGTGCTGGCGTGGAGACCGTGGCCTGCGGCCGGTGGAGAGAAAGAAGAACAGATCGGGGGGGAAGAGAGGAAAGTGCAGGTCTATGGGGATGGAAAATCAACAGCCTCGGGGAAAGAAGGAAAGAATAAATCAGAGAGGGGGATCGTCCGGGGGAAGAGAAGGAAAACAAATCGGGTGGCCGGGGGGAAGGAGCTTAAGTCCGGCTGGGAGTTGGGTTTTTTTATCTTCTTTTTGTTTTTTTTTTTTTTTTCGGGGGCACGACGTTTCAAAGATCCAAACCGGGGAGGGTGGCTGTCTGGTTCGGTTTTCAAGGGATGGTGGGTGGCCGGTTCTGATTTGTTGTGGGTGAGGGGGGAATGAGCGGCTGGAGAGAAAAAAAACCAGGGGTGGGGGGCGGCTGGTCCTTCCTGAGAGAGAGGAAGCTGTTTAGTTTTTTTTTTTTTTTTAGGGTTTTCTCCCTTGTGTTGCTTCCCCTAATTACCAAATGACCCCCCCCCCCTTTTTTTTGAGTTTTCAACCTATATTTATAGGTAAAAGTTTGTTCAAACCTCCAAATTGGTCCCTCAACTTTCTTTTTTTGTAAATTTTGATTTTTCTTGTTTTTTAAAAAAACGAGCAAAATCAACGTCAATTCTATGAGAAAAATTATGATTTTAAAATGACGCGTAGTCGAACGCGTTCGAAAAAAACAATTGAAAATTAAAATTATTTTTAAAAGACGTTGAAAATGCTAAAAACATTGCAAATATATTAAAAACATATTTGTTTTGGATTTTTGTTGTTTTTCACTATTTTTGGATTTTTTAAAAAATTTATTAAAAAATTTATTAAAAAGGTGGGTCAAAAATTGGGTAACAACAGACTCCTTTATGAGGTGGCAGTGAGAAATGAAAGAGGAAAGTTTTGGGCGAGGGGGGATTTGATAAGTTTTGAAGGGAATTCATTGTGTTTTCCATGCCCTTAACATATTTTTGGTGGGTCTTAGGATACATTAAATATTCATGTTGACCTCTTACCATTAGGGATTTGGATGGTTCCCTTGAAAATTCAATGTGATTTGTGCTTTTTTCTACCTTGAGAAACATTATTTAAAGGAATCAGAACAAAAATGGCGACCATTATACTGTAAGAAGAAAAGTAGAGCTCAGACAAAAATGGCAGAGACCTATTGCTACCTTGAAGAACAGTTTGTCGATGACAACTTGCAAGTTTCTCGATCTTTGGCCTTTTCTTATTCTTTGATTGCACATTTTCCATCCTTTTCTCTCTCTTCAATTATTTTTGTTTGGTTGTTCATGTCGATTAGTTTTTTGAGTACTCTGCATTGATGTGAAAGCTGACTTCAAATTGGCCTTGGAATATACAGGCAACGTGGATGGTTCTCTTCTTTCCATTGATCAGCACATCCCCTCCGAAATTCTCTTGGAGTTTGACAGTTTTTCAATTAGACTTTGTAGCTAGTAAAGGTCTAACATCGGTTAGCTAAAGAATTTTTGCATATCTATGTTAGGGAACAAAGATTATACGTGCACACAAGTATGATATGACAATGCCAGGGTAGATTATAATTTTTGGTATTTAATTTAATTCTTATTGTGATGATAAAAATTAAAAAAAAAAAGAAAAAAAGAGTTTAGAGAATGAAATAAAAGAAAGAGAGAATAAAGGGAATAATGTGATTAGCAACCAAAAAATAATAATAAGAGAATATGCAAAAAAAAAAAAAATTATTAGAAGGATCAAACAAAACTGAAAAATTAATAAAAGAGATATCACACATTAAAGAAAAAAATTGATTAATTAGAAACTCATGGTAAAAAAAAATATATATATATTTGCTTAACATTTTTTTTTTTGTTTTGTAAGGGATCCCAAATAATATAAATAGATAATATAAATAGGACACTCATAGATATTGAGGAAGAGACACTCTTGCAAAAGGAGATAAAAAAATAAAAAAAAAGCCAAAACTTGCAAGCTGCACAAAAATTCCAGTAGCATAGAAGCGATTTCCTAGCATTGTATCTCTCAACTCTAGTGAAGGTGACATGCACCGCTAGCACTAACAGGAAAATAAAGGATTTGATATATTTATTTTTATGTTTTAAAAATATTTTTGAAAAAAATTATTTTTTTATTATTATTTTAAATTAATACATTTTTAATATTTTTAAATTATTTTAATACACTAATAATTTGTTTTTTAAATACACGGCAGTATAGGCTACACACCACCTTGAAACATCTAGGAGATTGCTAGATGTTCAAGGTGCCGTGTGGCCTCAACTACGGATCTTTGATTATGCCATTCCTCCCACACTATTTTCTTTTCATGTTTTAGCTTCTCTAATCCAATTCCAACCATAAAATTTTAATCTCATATATAATTTATTTATGGTTCGAACAATTTTTTTGATTTATTTTGAATTGCAAACCATGTGATTATGATTTTCTATCTTTTCATGTTTTTAATAAATTCCATGTGTTCATGATTTTCTATCTTTTCATGTTTGATTATGATTTTTCATATTAATTGAGTTGGGTGGAATATTTATGGTTATTTATAATAGATATGCTTGGGGTAATAATTAATTTATGGTGGGTTAATGTAAATTATATAATTAAAAGAAAGAATTCAGAACCCAAGTCTTCTTAATTATTATTTCGAATATTGTCCATATAATAAAAGAAATAAGACAAGCCGAAATCATACTAGGAATTTTTTTACCAATAATAAATACAAGTATTTAGTTTAGGTGAAATATTGACATGTATGCATAATAGGTATTTTTATCATAAAATCAAACAACAATTAATGCAACTTCTTTTAGATAGGATACTTTAAGATGATTTTTATATTTTGTTTGCTATAACCAGTCTTTTTATCCAAAATCTCTGAAAATCAGTTAAGATTTCTAGTAACCATAAAAATAGATAGAGACTTTTTTTTGTTTTTTATACCTTTCACATAACTAGATCACCGAGATATCCCCACGATAAAATTTAAATTGTCTAGCCATCTTGTTTAATTAGCAAATTTGATTTCTAAAATGGCAAAGAAGCTATCTGAGATGACTTTAAAATTTGGTGTGTTAACTATTTATGCTTGGTGGTGTTGTGCCTTTATACCTCAGCATGGTATAACCATTTAGCTGTACAGAAGTGTTGATTTTATACCTGGATAAGGTGGTTGATTGAACAATCTCAGGGGGGACAATACATGAAGAAGCAATTCTGTACCTATGGTATAAAAATTGTATTTGTACCTGGGCAAAGTGGACCTTTTGCACTTAGGTTGAAGAGTGTCTGTGTTCAAGAAAAGTTATTTCTTTGCACCATCGGTTGGAAAGTATCTTGAGTTTAGAATGGAGACCATATTATACCTAAGGTAAGTGTTGTATAACATAGATGAAGAATCCCATGAAGAAAATGTCATGACAGATGATGTTTCTTGGAGATCATTGTCTGTATATTGAAGAAATATGGAAATATATGCAACGATATATGCAGCGATCCCATGCAATTCAAGTGCAGAAATCCTGCACAGATATTCTGCACATATTACTCCATTGAGAGATTCACTGCTATAATCCTTCATTTCATTTATGTCAGGATTTCCATAATCTCTGCACCAAATCATTGTATATATAGAAAGTAGTAATGACTGTAATGTAATGTAATGCCTATTTAAAAGGCACGAATAATATACAGGAACATAAGTTCAGTTTTACTACATGGTATCAGAGCCCTCTATCACAATGACTTCTTCTTCTTCAGTTCACACAACGCTTTCTGCTTCTTCTCTTGAGACTACACTCCCAAAATCACATTTGCCTGATATCTCCATCAAACTGGCTTCAAACAATTATCTCCTGTGGAAAGCACAGGTTCTTCCTGTTTTACGTGGCTATGGACTCCTTGGATATGTGAAGGATGAAGTCCCTTGTCCAGAATCAACTATCATCGGTGAGAATGGTGAGTTGCAAACAAATCCTGCTGCAGCAGTTTGGTTGCGCACGGATCAATTGATCCTTGGATGGATCAACAGTTCACTATCTGATGGACCTCTTTCCCAAGTCATCAATAGTGAATCTTCGCATGATGCATGGCAAGTGTTAGAGACACTTTATGGCACTCACACCCGAGATCGCATCCAACAAATCAAAGGCGAATTACAATCTCTGACAAAAGGTAATTCTTCACTGGAAGATTATTTACAAAAAGCGAAAGCTTTGGCTCTATCTCTCTGTGCTGCAGGTAAACCAATGGATGATGATGAATTCATCATTTGCATCCTTCGGGGACTAGGATCTGAATTTGATCCCATAGTAGCAGCATTAAATGCTAGAGATACTTTTCCATCTCTTGAAGGAATTATTGGCAAACTTCGTGACTTTGAAATTCGAATTCAAGGAGCAAGAACAACTGCTCCCTCTATGGCATTTTATACAAATCGTGGCCGCACAAACTCAAAGCCATGGATCAACAACAGCACTCGTGGTCGCAATAATCGCAGCTTTACTACAAGAAATCTCCCTAACAACACTCCACTACGAGCTAAAGAGACACGTTTTCCTCGTCAAAATGGAAGCTTCAATGGAACTCGTCAGAAACAAGTTCCACATAACAGCAATCGTGGGCGTGGTAGCATCACTTGTTTTCGATGTGGGGGACCAAATCACAAAGCAGATGGATGTTTCGCATCTGATGAAGAAGCTGATCAGTACAAGGCTTTTGCTGCAATCAAAATTGGGGAAACTACAGAAGATCCATGGTATTCTGACACTGGAGCAAATCAGCATATGACGTCCGACACCAATGAAGTCCAAGGTATTACTTCTTATCCTGGAAATGACTCTGTTATGGTTGGAAATGGTCAGGACTTGCATATTACTGGTACTGGAAACGTCACTATTCCCACTACCAGTCTCAAGCTAAAAGATGTCCTTGTGGTTCCTGAAATTAAGAAGAAATTATTATCTGTATCTCAGTTTACAAGAGATAATAACTGCTATTTTCTGTTTTATCCATGGGGTTTTATTCTTAAGGACATGAAGACAAAGCAGGTAATCCTTAAAGGTCTCATGAAGGATGGGTTATATCCAATCAATCTGCAGCAATTCTCTACAAATCCAGTCAGTTTTTTAGCAAATAAAGTGTCCAGCAGCTTATGGCATGCACGATTGGGACACCCCCAACCCAGAATTCTTACAAAACTATGTTTACCATCCATGGAAAAACAAAATGCATTCTGTGAGAGCTGTGTTTTAGGAAAATCAACAAAGTTACCATTTGAATCTCGAAAATCATATGCTACTACCTTTTTACATACACTGCATTCAGATGTTTGGGGCCCTGCTTCTGTGTCTTCTTTTGATGGAAACCGATTCTATTTAATTCTTGTTGATGAATACTCTCGGTATATATGGTTGTTTCCTATGCATCGAAAATCTGATGTAGCAATAATATTTTCTTCCTTTCTCAAGCAAATGGAAACACAATTTGATGCACATGTTAAAATATTTCAAAGCGACGGGGGCGGAGAGTTTGTAAATCAGAATCTGCAGAATATTTTCAAAACTAATGGCATTGTTCATAGAATTTCATGTCCAGGAACACCAGAACAAAATGGATTAGCCGAACGACGCCATCGACATATTGTAGACACAGGATTAACTCTGCTATCTCATGCTTCTGTTCCCATAAAATTCTGGACTGCAGCTTTTCGCACTGCAGTGTTCCTAATTAATCGCTTACCAACTTCAGTCTTGGGTTACAAGTCACCGCATGAATTGGTTTTTGGCTCTGCTCCTACTTATGACTCTTTTCGAGTGTTTGGATGTTCTTGTTATCCCTTGCTGGCACCATTTGGTCGTTCAAAGTTGGATTTTAAATCCACACGATGTGTATTTCTTGGTTACTCTACAAATCACAAAGGCTATATCTGCCTTGAGCCGCAGACACATCGCCTCTACATTTCACGACATGTGAAATTTAATGAACTCCAATTTCCTTACAAGTGTATGCAGCCACCTGATATACATGCCTCTCAGCTGTTTCGAATTAAGGCACTTCCCCGACTACTCAAAACTGTGGCAGACAAAACAATTGTCACAGCTACACAAGTCAGTCCTCCTGGTCCACCAATAATTGTTCCACATACTGATCCTGTTCACGAAGCTTCAGCACCTCAACCTGCAGCTTCTGTTTCAGTCTCTTCATCTACAGTAGCAGAAAATCTTGTTCCACCTGTGATTTCTCCTCCACAGCGACAACATCATATGATTACACGCACTCAGACAGGGAAGCTAAAACCCAAGGTATTTATTTCTTCACGACATCCTGTCCCTGCCTGTTTTATTGCTGATCTTGTTGCCCAACCACAAGAACCAGCCTCAGTTCAACAGGCTCTCCAACATCCACATTGGATTCAAGCAATGCAAGCTGAAATGGAGGCCCTTCACAGCAACAACACCTGGACCTTGGTACCTAGACAAGCCAACATGAATATTATCAGCAGCAAATGGGTATTTAAAATCAAAACACGATCAGATGGTTCCATTGAAAGGTATAAAGCTCGGCTGGTGGCTCGTGGCTTTTCACAGCAACCAGGACTGGATTATGATGAAACATTCAGTCCTGTTATCAAACCAAGCACCATTCGGCTGATCCTCACCATTGGCTTGTCTCACGGCTGGTCTGTCAAACAACTAGATGTCAGTAATGCCTTCCTTCATGGGGATCTCCAGGAGCAAGTGTATCTAGCTCAACCTCCAGGTTTTGAAGATTCCTCTCATCCAGATTTTGTTTGTCATCTTCATAAGGCTTTATACGGGTTGAAGCAGGCTCCTCGTGCATGGTACCTCAAATTTAGTAACTACATTCAGCAAATGGGATTTACACGATGTCCTTATGATCAATCCTTATTTTATCTCCGCCAAGGCTCAGACATCCTTCTTTTGCTCATTTATGTTGATGATATTCTCTTAACAGGCAGCTCCTCTTCACAGATCACCAAGCTTATTGCTCATCTCTCTGCTGTCTTCCACATGAAGGACCTTGGTGACATTCATTATTTCTTAGGACTTCAAATTGCCCGTGATGAGTCTACAATCACAATCACTCAAACAAGGTATCTGCTATCTCTTCTTCAGAAGTTTGGTCTTGATGGTGCCAAACCAGTAAGCACTCCACTGGCAGCAGGTTCTTCAATGTCTGCCACTGATGGTGTTCCCTTAGCTGATCCTTCTCACTATCGCTGCTTGGTTGGCTCTCTGCAATACCTCACTCTGACCAGACCAGACATCTCGTTTGTTGTACACCATGTCTGTAGATTCATGCAGACACCCCATGATACTCATCTTATTGCTGTGAAAAGAATCTTTCGATATCTAAAGGGGACACTCAATATTGGTCTGCATTACATTCGCAATCCTGTTCATGAACTTCGTGGTTTTTGTGACGCTGATTGGGCTGGCTGTAGGGATGACCGACGTTCCACTACAGGGTTTGCTATCTTTTTAGGCACAAATTTGATCTCCTGGGGTGCTAAGAAACAGGCCACGGTGTCTAGGTCCACAGCTGAGGCAGAGTATCGCGCCTTAGCTTCCACTACAGCTGAGCTCATGTGGTTCGTCCATTTACTCAACACTATTGGCCACTGTGTTCCTTCTCCTCAGCTATTCTGTGATAATATCAGTGCCATTCATATGGCTAAAAATCCAGTTTTTCATCATCGTACCAAACACATTGAAATAGATGTTCACTTTGTTCGCGAACGAGTTGCAAGTGGTGCTCTTTCCTTGGCTCATATCCCAGGATCAGATCAAATTGCGGATATTTTTACCAAATCACTTTGTGCTGCAACGTTTGCATTGAATCGTGCCAAGCTCTGCCTCGGTCCAGCCCCGCCTTGAGCTTGAGGGGGGATGAAGAAATATGGAAATATATGCA
The DNA here is from genome assembly GCA_030145905.1 of Populus davidiana. Taxonomy (NCBI): domain Eukaryota; kingdom Viridiplantae; phylum Streptophyta; class Magnoliopsida; order Malpighiales; family Salicaceae; genus Populus; species Populus davidiana. The sequence goes on from CM057789.1 coordinate 48,626,603, forward strand.
ACGATATATGCAGCGATCCCATTCAATTCAAGTGCAGAAATCCTGCACAGATATTCTGCACATATTACTCCATTGAGAGATTCACTGCTATAATCCTTCATTTCATTTATGTCAGGATTTCCATAATCTCTGCACCAAATCATTGTATATATAGAAAGTAGTAATGACTGTAATGTAATGTAATGCCTATTTAAAAGGCACGAATAATATACAGGAACATAAGTTCAGTTTTCCTACATATATTGTTTCTTGGGGATTCTACCTATGATTTACTATTTCATATATATTTCACATGATCATTAATTATAAGGATTGTCATGGAGATTGCTTACAGAGATTATCATAGGTATTTATCATTAAAATCATTACTGATATTATCATGTTGCCTACCAATGAAGACTATTACGAAGATCTTGAAGATTTTTCGTAGAGATTTTTCATGGCGATCTGCCATGAAGATTTTTATCAAAATTAATTATGGAGACCTTTCATAGAATTCTCCTATGAAGATCTTCATGGAAATCTCTAACGAAGATCTTCATGGAGATATACAGTGGAGACTTTTCAGTTATTAAATCTAAAATCCATGCAAAATAAAAATAAATTTAATATTAACAAACTAAACTAAACAAAAAAAATTAATTAAAAAGAAAAAAAAGCACAAAAAAAAACTCTAGGTTAACTCGTCAAATCAGGTTAACCTGTTAAACCCGGGATCCGTGTCATAAAAATCTGATAACTAAATAAAAAAAAATTAACATTAACAAAAAAAAACAAAAAAAAAAGGACGGGTTAACCCAGAATTAACTCGGTTAACCCATGAAACCTGAGATATGTGTCATGAAAGTCTGATAACTAAATAGAAAAAAATTTAACATTAACAAACTAAAATAAACGAAAAAAATTAATTAAAAAGAAAAAAAGAAAAAAAGAAAAAAAAGAAAAAAAAATCAGGGTTAACTTGTAAAACCAAGTTAACCAGTTAAACTCGGGATCAGTGTCATGAAAGTTTAATAATTAAATAAAAAAATTAACATTAACAAACTAAATTAAAAACAAATATTAAAAAAAAAACAAAGAAAGAAGAAAAAAAAACTGAAATGCATAGAAAAAAAAACCGCTTAAAAAAAAAAAGCAGCTCAGCCTTTCATTGTGAATTTCTACAGTGATAGGCAAAAAACATTAACATTAACAAACTAAATTAAAAACATTATAAAAAAAATGAAAGAAGAAAAAAAATTGAAAGGCATAGAAAATAAAAAATAAAAAAATAAAATTATTTTTTTTAAGAAAAAACAGCCTAAAAAAAATAAAAAAAAAAGACACAGCTTAGCCTTTCACTGTGGATTGCAACAGTGAAAGGCTGAGCAATTTTAATATATTTCTAATTTTTTTTCATTTTTTATTTCAATGATACATAGCTCATCATCTTACTTTTTTCTTCCTTGTTCATGAATGTCACCTTCCATGGCTAGAAGGATCTACCGCTTCCTTTTGTTTTGCTTCTGTGCCTCTCACTTTTTGGCAGCAGACACACTGTACCAAGGTGGTGATTCCCTCAATTCTTCCAGTACTCTAGTTTCCAAAAATAGACTCTTCACTTTAGGATTCACGAGACTCGGCTCTGCTAGCTACTTGGGAATATGGTACAACAATGACACAAGCCACCCTTTTTGGCTAGCCAACAGAGACAAACCCATAGCAGACAATTCAGGGGTTCTTGCAATAGATGGATCAGGAAATATGAAACTCACCTACTCTGGTGGTGATCTTGTTGATTTTTACTCGAGTCGATCTTCTGCAAGCAATATAACGGCTATTTTAGAAGATTCAGGCAATTTTGTTCTCAAAGATGAAAATTCTGGCAGCCAACAGGTCTTATGGCAAAGCTTTGACTTTCCTACTGACACATTATTGCCTGGAATGAAGTTAGGGATCAACCATAGAACTGGCCACACCTGGTCCCTCATGTCTTGGTTGAGCGACTTAGTACCCACAGCTGGTGCTTTCACTTTTGAATGGGATACTAATGGAACGGAGCTGGTCATTAAGCGGCGAGATGTAATTTATTGGACTAGCGGACCATTGAGGAGCAGTACTAGTTTCGAAAACTTTTCTCTGAATGAATTTGGGAAAGTTGATTTCAGTTTTATTAATGCTTCTAAGGCAGACGAGGACTACTTTATGTTCACAGTTTCTGCAAATGAATTGACTCCTCAGGGTCAAAAGAATTTTTCAATGTGGCAGTTGAAATATGATGGGAGCATAGTAGATAGCACTACTAGTCGAACTTTTGGGGGCCCACTATGTAACGGAAATAACGAAGATGGTGGTTGCAAGAGGTGGTCAGGTTAGGTGTTCTTTCGTGTTTTGGTTACAAATTTATAACCCAACAATGTAATTAATCTGAAAAAAATTCCCAGTGGATGTAGGGAGAAGTGAACCTGCTGGCTCTTCAGGTTAGTTCTCCTTTCGTTTGATGTTACCATTTTTAAATTCAACAAAGCAATTCATCTTAAGTAAATTAATCTGTAGGGAAAAGGAATTGGATATGGATTATTTTAGCTTCTGTGGGATTTGTTTCATTGATGGGGCTCGCGGGACTTTTGTGGTATCTGAGAAGGAGAAGACTTCGAGGTAACATTTTCTAAATAACAAACAAATTTACTGCCTTTTTTTTTGCTTTTATAAGCATTAAGACTTGTTGAATTCCGGGATTAGCCTACTTTATCATATCAATCTGAGCAGAGAAGCATCTCAATGAGTTGCTGACATTGGATTCAACGAACGACACGCTTGAACTCGAAAATGACGGAAACAAGGGCCATAATTTGAAGGTCTATAGTGCTGCAACAATCATGGCTGCTACAAATTCATTCTCTGCAGAGAATAAGCTTGGACAAGGTGGTTTTGGACCAGTTTACAAGGTAGTCTAGTTCAAAATTACTTAACGAACCTTGTTAATTTTGTATCTCAGACCAAGTATTGAGTTGAGAGCTGTTTTACTTCAGGGGAAATTGCCGGATGGGCGAGAGATAGCGGTAAAAAGACTGTCTAGAAATTCAGGACAAGGGCTGGTGGAATTCAAAAACGAGCTTATACTCATAGCTAAATTGCAACACATGAATCTTGTCAGGCTCCTAGGCTGCTGCATTCAAGGGGAAGAGAAAATGTTAGTGTACGAATACATGCCTAATAAAAGCTTGGATTCATTTATATTTGGTAAGTTAATTATGCCATCAAACTATAAAGTGAATGGATCTCTGTTCTTGCAAGGTTTTGGACTTGGATGAATAACATTGCTGGAATATTCACTGTTATGTTATAAATGCAGATGAATCAAAAAGGGAGCTGCTAGACTGGAAGAAACGTTTTGAGATTATCGAAGGCATTGCTCAAGGACTACTTTACCTTCATAAGTACTCGAGATTGAGGATAATTCACCGAGATTTGAAGGCTGGCAACATACTACTTGATGAAAATCTGAACCCCAAAATTTCTGATTTTGGCATGGCAAGAATTTTCAAGATCAATGATTTAGAAGGAAATACAAACCAAATTGTTGGGACGCGGTAAGTATAGATTTACAGTTTTATGTGTCATTACATAACATAACATAACATTCAGTTTTTCCATCCAGTGGTTATATGTCCCCTGAGTATGTCATGGAGGGCATCTTCTCTGTGAAATCCGATGTCTTCAGTTTTGGAGTTCTACTGCTGGAAATTGTGAGTGGTAGAAGAATCCATGGCCTCCTTGAAATAGACGGCCACCCTCTCAATCTTGTGGGATATGTAAGTTCATAAATTATACATTGCTAGCTGCATAAGTTTTTAATTTTAACATTAAACGTAAACTTGATTCAGGCATGGGAGCTATGGGAAGCAGGTAATCCATTTGAGCTGGTGGATCCAATACTAAGAGAATCTTGCTCTAAAGACCAAGTCTTGAGATGCATTCATGTGGGCTTGCTATGTGTAGAAGACAATGCAGTGGATAGGCCGAATATGTCAGATGTTATATCAATGCTAACAAGTGAAGCACAATTACCTCTTCCCAAACAGCCTGCATTTTCCAATGCAAGAAGTATTGTGGAAGAAAATCCAGCAGAGATCACTGGTTCCATAAATGATGTTTCTATGTCAACCATGTATGCGAGATAGAGGATAATTAGAGCGTTAGATGGTTTCTTGTCCTCAGATTTTGCATGTCATATGTTTTTTTGGAGCAGACACATTCTCCATCAGTATTTTGCTTTTTCAATGATTAGTCTTTTTTGGTGCTCTCAAAATTTAAGTTTCATTCGGAATATGCTTAGAAATTCTTAAGGTTGTATTTCATATTATATGTACCATTATCATTCGTTATGATATATAATAAAATAATGAAGAGAATTAGCGCGCATGTACCATTATCATTCGTTATGATATATAATAAAATAATGTAGAGAATTAGCGCGCATGTATATATATATATATATATATATATATATATATATTGATGATATCCCAAATGCAATATATGTACAAAAAAATTGAAAAATTAGATGCGTATATAAATTGAAAAAATTTTAGTCTATAAAGACACGTTGAAGAATTCTATATATTCAATTTTTTTTTTATGTTTTGATATTTAGGATTGGATGCTTATTCTTATAATTTTTTTATTTTTTTTCTTAAATCTTTTATGAAAGTTTTATTGTTTTTAGTTTCACCTTTCAATACAAGTTTATAGTTTTTTTTTGTCTTTGCTCTTTTGATTTAAAATTTTATTGTTTCCTTTTGATTTATTTTTTGTTGCAATTTTAACATTCATTATTTTTATTGTATTTTTTTTATTTTTGATTTTATTGTGTTGTTTTTTATTCTATTTTAACCCTTACGATGTTTTCATATATAATGCCTTCGATCTTATAACCTAGGTCACGGTTTAAAAAGTTTACAATAATTGAGAATTTTTTTATCTTATTTTTTTATTTTTCATTTTATTTGTATTTTTCTTTCTATGAAGTTATATTATTCTTATTTAATTTTTACTCTGTTAACAAATAAGATTATTGAGATGTTTTTTAAATATTATAAAGATATATTTTCATAATATTAATAAGCGTTCGTCTTTTGCATAAATCTCCTAGTGGATGTCTAAGTTGAAATCTTAGAACAAACAAGTATAGACAAATAAGAGCTTGTTGCCGCTCCCATCAGCATTGAGGGAGATTGAAGAATCCCCATTAGGAATTACTTGCTTACTAGGGAATTACCTTCAAATATAAATGAAGTTCACCTAAACATACGAGCAGTTAGGTATTATATATGTTGCATGTGTGTGGCGTTGTGACGATCATTCTCCTAAACCTGGATCCTTATGGTGATGGATGGTAAGGACAATGAATTCTTGTTCTTTATCAGTAAAAAATGATGGAGTCGTCACCTAACCAAATAGATTTTTAGTGTTTTTTGAAATATAGATCAAATTCTCATAGCTTTAATAAACTAAATATTAAAGCCAAAATACATACAAAATATAAAAACTAATTTTATAATTTTTAGTATGCTAAATTATGCAAATATAATCTATTTTTAGAATCTTGGTCGTATGTAATTTTAAACTAAAATTGTATTTTTTTAAAGATAGATTTTTGTTGTTTTTGTGGAAGAAAACATATTTATTTAATATCAAAAAAGCGCCTCACATGTAGGTCACAAATTTAAATATTAAATATAGGAGGGTAAAAAAAGTGGGGAACTCAAAATTAATTCCAAGAAAATCTTCCAAAACAATTAAAAAATTATTAAAATTACTTGGTGCCTTATAAGTACCTGTGGTGTCCCAATTTTGAGCATTTTCGGCTAGCAAGTCTAAGTACTCCATTGCTTCATTAGGGTCTTTATCTTCAAAAATTCCATTGCACATCAATTCAACTATTTTCCTATCTCTAGGTGTTAAACCTTCATAAAAATGTGAAACCAATCTCCATGTTTCAAAACCATGATGAGGGCAAGTATTAAGCAAGTCTCGATACCTATCCCAACATTGGTAAAAAAACATTCCTGGCTTTTAAGTGAAAGTGATGATTTGTCTTTTGAAAGAGTTATTTCTGCGAGACAAAAAAAAAACTTTTTTAAAAATTGTTGTTGCATTTCATCCCAAGCACGAATAGATCCTGGTCTCAAATTTTATAGCCATGTTTTAGCTTTATCTTTTAATGAAAATGGAAAAAGCTTTAATCTAATGGTGTTCATGCTACATTTTGAGTCATTATAGGTAGTACAGACCTCCTCAAATTCCCTTAAATACAAGTATGGATTTTCTAGGTCTAAGCCATGTGATTAGTACTTAAAAGTGCATATTTATCAAGCTTTTATAGCATCATTTTGCACTTAAAGTATCAATAACTCCTTAACTAAAGCATGTTTTATAATAACTTGTTTATGCTTTTCATTTCCTCTCCTTTACTTAGTTAACTTGTATTTTGTTTATGGTCTTGTTTTGTTTATTTATGTTTCTCTTCTTCATTATGTTTAGCTAAGTTTATTATGTCAAGGTGAAAAGGTTACACTAATGGTGTAAGAATAAGTATAGTGTAAACTCAACATGGACCTTAATGTTTAATATTAACATGTCTTATCTTTTTATCTTACTAATTCTTAATACCTTGCTTGTTAAATGGTTAATCTAGATTTGTGTTGTATAATACTTGGTACAACAAATGCTTGGCACTCTCATAGCCCAACCGTATGGTATTACCTACACTTGGGCTATGAAAGGAACTTGATTTATTGTTAACATCAGTTAACATCATGAATTCCTGACAATATTTAAAAGTTTGGTGTTATATAAATAAGATAATTAATATGATCATGTTAATAATTTATAATGATCTATTAATGAGAAATCATCCAATTGGAACCTCCTTCGTGTGTGGTTTCAAAATTGAGTAATAAGAGTTTATACTATACTTGTTTGAAATACCATTGGTGGATCCTCTAACCTTGACATTTGTTTTTATCATTGTTTAATCCTTACATTAATCTTCCATCTCAAAGTCTCATTAATTTCTTCCTCCTCCTCTTCTTTTCATTATTATTATTATTATTATTATCATAAAATCAGTATATAGGCTGGAAACCTGTGACCCGATGTTTTAGATCATTCTCAGGTATAACAACGCCACGTACTGAGTATTATTATTATTATTATTACTATTAGTATTCTTATTGTTGTTGTTGTTGTTGTTGTTGTTGTTGTTGTCTTGTTATTTATAATTTATACAATTAACCTCTCTGTGGTTTGACCCCGGTCTTGCCGGGTTATTTATTACTTCGACACTCCTGCACTTGGGAGAAGACATCAATCTTTTGGTCTTGTCAAGTTTTTGGCGCCGTTGCCGGGGAGGTAAATTCTTGTATAAATTATAGTATTTATTTTATTTTTTCTAACTTTGTTTCTTTTTGTTTTTCTTTTCTTCTTCCTTTTCTTCTCTTTCTACACGTGCATGAGAGTTTGGTCACGTACATTAAATGATAAACTTTGTAAAGTATACTCATCTTTTTTAGAAAACATGGCCGAAGAGGATAATCAATCGCTTTATAATGAGAATAATGAGAATAATCGGGTTAGAACACTTAGAGACTACATGAATCCAACAAGAACAATTGGGCGATCATGTATATTTTTTCCTCCTGATGCATCTCATTTTAATTTTAAGCCAGGCATTATTCAACTTTTACCTTCTTTTCATGGCTTAGATCTAGAAAATCTATACTTGCATTTGAGAGAATTTAAAGAAGTTTGTAACGCTTATAATGACTCAAATTGTAGCATGAACACCATCATATTAAAGCTTTTTCCTTTTTCTTTAAAAGATAAAGCTAAAACATGGCTACAAAATTTGAGACCAGGATCCATTTGTGCTTGGGATGAAATGCAACAACAATTTTTAAAGAATTTTTTTTCATCTCACAGAACCAACTTTTTCAAAAGACAAATCACCACTTTCACTCAAAAACCAGGTGAAACATTTTACCAATGTTGGGATAGATATCGAGACTTGCTTAATACCTGCCCTCATCATTGTTTTGAAACATGGAGATTGGTTTCACAATTTTATGAAGGGTTAACACCTAAAGATAGGCAAATGGTTGAATTGATGTGCAATGGAACTTTTAAAGATAAAGACCCTAATGAAGCAATGGAGTACCTAGACTTGCTAGCTGAAAATGCACAAAATTAGGACACTACAAGCACTTATGAGGCACCGGGTAAAACTCAACCTCATACATTTAATGGAGGTATGTATAACCTTAGGGAAGATCATGACCTCCAATCCACTGCATCTTTAGCTAGAAAAGTCGAGGCACTAGAATTGAAAAGGAGTGGTCAATTAAAATCTGTTCAAGACATTATATGTCAAATCTGTGAAACAAATGAACATGCAACCAATGATTGTCCAACTTTGCCTTCTTTCAAGGAATGCCTCCATGAACAAGCCCATGCTTTCAACAGTTTCCAAAGGCCCAATCATAACCCATACTCGCAAACATACAATCCTGGTTGGAGAAATCACCCAAATTTTAGTTGGAATATTGATAACAATAATGCATAAACTTCACAGCCATCGTTTCAAGCACAACATAATTTCCAAAATTTTCATGGATATGTACCTCCTTATGCTCCACCTTCTATAAGAAATCTTGAGGAAACATTGCATTCATTCATTGAAAAGTAAGAGATTCCCTACCAGCACTTCCATTTTTCATGCCATGACCAAACAGGAAGCAATCGATGATGAAAAAGGCACCAAAAATGTTGTCGCGGATCATTTATCAAAGTTGACAATAGATTCGACATCCGACATGACACCAATCAATGATTACTTACTTGAGGAATCTTTACTTTCTCTTAGTTCAATGCCTTGGTTTGCTAAAAATAACAATTTTCTTGCTTCAGGATTTTTGCCAGCTCATTTGGATAACGAAGATAAAAGAAAGTTTTTGAGCGACGTGCAAAACCTTTATTGGGATGACCCTTACTTATTCAAATATTGTCCTGATCAAATATTTCAAAGATGCATTCCCAACAATGAGGTAAGTACTGTCATTAAATTTTGTCACTCTGAAGCATGTGGGGATCATTTCTCGTCAAAAAAGACGACTGCAAAAATCTTACAAAGTGGATTTTACTAGCCCACCATGTTCAAGGACTCTGATTAGTACTTAAAAGTGCATGTTTATCAAGGTTTTATATCATCATTTTGCACTTGAAGTATCAATAACTCCTTAACTAAAGCATGTTTTATAATAACAAGTTTGATACTATAAGATACCTTAATTTATGGTAAATGTTCATCTTATATGCATGCCTATCACATAAATAAAAGGATTTATTGATGAGTTTAAGTATTGAAAGTGAAAGGACAAAGAGATGGCCAAACTTAGAAAAGAGATGTCGGTGCAGTCCAAACCGGAACATTGCTTGGTAATTAGATCATATCTGGAGCTCTAGATTTCAGATTTAGGTCCATTTTATATGGATGGAAAGGTAAGACAAAGGCCTACAACTTTCATGAGGAGCCCAAGATTTAAAAAGGTCGTTTTGAAGTCCAAATTGAAGGAACAACGAAGAAGTCCGAAGCTGTCCTGCAGCCCAAACACTATTTAGTGTTCAGCCCATATCTTGAGTTCTAGAAGTCCAAATGACCTCATCTTTTTTTTGTTGGAAAGCTGAGACAATTTCATAGAACATTCCTGAGGATTCTGGGCAAATTATGATGTTAGCAATGACGTTTTGTTCACACAAGAAGATAAGGATTGTCACCAAGTCAAGATGTGGTCACCCACTCATCAATTAGTCAACAAATCAATAGTTCCAAATTTTGGCCTATAAAAGGAGGCACTTACCATGTATTGAGGCATCTTGGTTTCCAGATCAAGATCATGCTCTTGCTTTCTCTCTTTGTATTGCTTATGTCTTGCTTTCCTTTACCTAGTTAACTTCTTTCTCATTTATGTTCTTATCTTGTTCATTTATGTTTCTTTCTTTCATTATGTTCAGCTAAGTTAATTATGTCAAGGTGAAAAGGGTACACTAATGGTGTAAGAATAAGTATAATATAAACTTAACATGGACCTTAACGTTGGATACTAACATGTTTTATATTTGTTATCTTGTTCACTTTTAATACTTTACTTGTTAAATGGTTAATCTAGATTTATGTTGTATAACATTTGGTACAACAAATACTTGGCACTTTCATAGCCCATACTGTATGGTATAACCGACACCTGAGCTATGAAAGGAACTTGATTTGTTGTTAACATAAGTTATAATCATGAATGCCTGCCAACATTTACAAGTATTAGCTTTATTCGAATAAGATAACTAATGTAATCATGTTAACAATTTATAATCTGATTGGAACCTCCTTTATGTGTGGTTTCCAATTGAGTAATAAGAGTTTATACTATACTTGTTTGAAATACCATTAGTGGATCCTCTAACCTTGACATTTGTTGTTGTTATTGTTTAATCCTTACGTTAATCTTTCATCTCAAAGTTCTCATTAATTTCTTCATCTTCTGCTTTTCTTATTATTATTATTGTTATTATTATTATTTACATTCTGTTTATATTATATAATATATATCTTTGATCTTTTCATAAACTCAGTATATAGGCTGGAAACCTGTGACCCGATCTTTTAGATCATTCTCAGGTATAACAACGCCACATACTGAGTATTATAATTATTGTTGTTGTTGTTGTTGTTGTTGTATTGTTATTTATAATTTATACAATTAACCTCTCTGTGGTTCGACCCCGGTCTTGCCGGGTTATTTATTACTTCGACACTCCTGCACTTGGGAAAAGACATCAAGCTTTTGGTTGTGTCAAGTTTTTGGCGCCGTTGCCGGGGAGGTAAATTCTTGTATAAATTATAATAAATTATGTAAATTATAAATAACAACAACAACAACAATAAGATAAAGAGAGCTTTGGGATGTGATATTGATGTAAGGATTAAACAAGCATAAAATAATTATCAAGGTTAGAGGATCCACTAATGGTACTTCAAAAAAGTATAGTATAAACTCTTATTACTCAATTGGAAACCACACATAAAGGAGGTTCCAATCAGATTATAATTGTTAACAAAATTACATTAGTTATCTTATTCGAATAAAGCTAATACTTGTAAATGTTGGCAAGCATTCATGATTATAGCTTATGTTAACAACAAATCAAGTTCTTTTCATAGCTCAGGTGTCGGTTATACCATACAGTATGGGCTATGAAAGTACCAAGTATTTGTTGTACCAAGTGTTATACAACATAAATCTAGATTAACCATTTAACAAGCAAAGTATTAAAAGTGAACAAGATAACAAATATAAAACATGTTAGTATCCAACGTTAAGGTCCATGTTAAGTTTATACTATACTTATTCTTACACCATTAGTGTACCCTTTTCACCTTGACATAATTAACTTAGCTAAACATAATGAAAGAAAGAAACATAAATAAACAAGATAAGAACATAAATGAGAAAGAAGTTAACTAAGTAAAGGAAAGGAAATGAAGTGCATAAACTTGATATTAATGAAAGCAAGACATAAGCAATACAAATAGAGAAAGCAAGAGCATGATATTGATATGGAAACCAAGATGCCTCAATACATGGTAAGTGCCTCCTTTTATAGGCCAAAATTTGGAACTATTGATTTGTTGACTAATTGATGAGTGGGTGGCCACATCTTGACTTGGTGACAATCCTTATCTTCTTTGCCCAGAATCCTCCGGAATGTTCTAGGAAATTGTCTCAGCTTTCCAACAAAAAAAAGATGAGGTCATTTGGACTTCTAGAACTCAAGATATGGGTTGAACACTAAATAGTGTCTAGGTTGCAGGACAGCTTCGGACTTCTTCGTTGTTCCTATAATTTGGAGTTGAAAACGGCCTTCTTAGATCTTGGTGTCCAAATAAAAGTTGTAGGCCTATGTTTTACCTTTCCATCCATATAAAATGGACCTAGAGCCAAGATCTAGAGCTCCAGATATGATCCAATTACCGAGCAATGTTCTGGTTTGGACTGCACCGGCATCTCTTTTCTTAGTTTGTCCATCTCTTTGTCCTTTCACTTTCAATGCTTAAACTCATCAATCAATCCTTTTATTTATGTAATAGTCCTGCTTTTAAGATGAGCATTTACCATAAATTAAGGTATCTTATAGTATCAAACTTGTTATTATAAAACATGCTTTAGTTATTGATACTTCAAGTGCAAAATGATGATATAAAACCTTGATAAACATGCACTTTTACGTACTAATCAACTATCTACGTATTAGTATCTGCAACCCGAGTTACTAAGCTCGTAGGGGTGTCTCAACACCTAATGCCTTAAGACCAACTGGTCTGAGATTGAGTTTTACTTGGTGCCTCATAAGTACCTGTGGTGTCCCAATTTTGAGCATTTTCGGCTAGCAAGTCTAGGTACTCCATTGCTTCATTAGGGTCTTTATCTTCAAAGGTTCCATTGCACATCAATTCAACCATTTGCCTATCTCTAGGTGTTAAACCTTCATAAAAATGTGAAACCAATCTCCATGTTTCAAAACCATGATGTGGGCAAGTATTAAGCAAATCTCGATACCTATCCCAACATTGGTAAAATGTTTCTCCTGGCTTTTGAGTGAAAGTGATGATTTGTCTTTTGAAAGAGTTTGTTCTGTGAGACGGAAAAAACTTCTTTAAAAATTGTTGTTGCATTTCATCCCAAGCACGAATAGATCCTGGTCTCAAATTTTGTAGCCATGTTTTAGCTTTATTTTTTAACGAAAAAGGAAAAAGCTTTAATCTGATAGTGTTCATGCTACAATTTGAGTCATTATAGGTATTACAGACCTCCTCAAATTCCCTTAAAAGCAAGTATGGATTTTCTAGGTCTAAACCATGAAAAGAAGGTAGGAGTTGAATAATGCCTGGCTTAAAATTAAAATGTAATGCATCAGGAGGGAAAACTATGCATGAGGGTGCACTTGTTCTTGTGGGATTCATATGGTCTCTAAGTGTTCTCATACGGTTATTCTCATTATGAAGTGATTGATTATCTTCTTCGGCCATATTTTCTGAAAATGATGAGGATACCCTACAAAGTCTACCACTTAATGTACGTGACCAAACTCTCATGCACGTATAAGAAGAGAATAAAAGGAAGAAAATAAAAGAGAAGAAAAAGAAACAAAAGTTAAATAAATGAAAAATGAAAAGAGAAGATAAAATAAATATTATAATTTATACAAGAATTTACCTCCCCGGCAACGGCGCCAAAAACTTCACACGACCAAAAGCTTGATGTCTTCACCCAAGTGCAGGAGTGTCGAAGTAATAAATAACCCGGCAAGACCGGGGTCGAACCACAGAGAGGTTAATTGTATAAATTATAAATAACAAGACAACAACAACAACAACAACAACAACAATAATAATACTCAGTACGTGGCGTTGTTATACCTGAGAATGATCTAAAAGATCGGGTCACAGGTTTCCAACCTATATACTGAGTTTATGAAAAGATCAAAGAGATATATAATATAAACAGAATGTAAATAATAATAATAATAATAATAATAATAATAATATGCTATTAATAAAACCAAAAGACACAAGGTTTCACAGATGAAGGCTCAAATCTAATCTAAGCTTTTTACGGCTTTCCTTTGTTGACCAATCTAGGCGACTCATGCAGGGATCAATGACAGGGATGAAAGATTGTAGTTGGTCAATCAATTGTTCAGCAGTAGCAGCAGAGATTATGATTTGTAGTGCCGAAGATGTTAGAAATTCCTGTTCCATAGCTTGATCAAGGAAAGACAACAACTTATCATACAAACCATGAATCTTTCTCAAATACACTAAATGAATCTTTCTCTTAGCTAGTGCCCGACCAAGATGATTTGCTGATTCTAAAAACTCTTTTTCTTTCCCAGGACTGGATCCACCGAAAACACAAATATTTCGTATGTGATGACTTGAGGAACCTGCCATTTTTACACACTTCTATATTTGATGAATGTATGGGTTGAGTAGAAATGGAGGGAAGGAAGAGAAGAATTTATAGATGAGAAATTGAAAATGCAATCATACCTATATGTAGGCCAGCTATTGTCTCACACTCTCTCTCTTTATTTATTTATTCTGACAAAGCATGTATGTACAGGTAGTTGTGATTGTGGCTCACATCTTCCCTTGGTTTTACGTCCAAGAATGGCTTAAACGCCCTCTATGGGTCGGGGATAGGCTTCCCATCCAGTTTTCTTAAAAACTGGCAAACAAGGTCTTTTTTAGTTAGATTCCCAAGACTAAGTCGATCATGTTCTTTATGGAATTGTGGACATAAATCATGAATTACACGATGCACATCTCCACTAGGATGCGTCTCAAGGGTCAATAAAAGATTATCTAAAGACCCCTTACTCAGGCCATCCCTAATGAATTGTATTTTATCTTCACGGTTTACAGATACCATTCCTAAAGAACGACATGTCGCATTACAAGTCCATCTGGCACATCGATGACAGACTTTCAGTCGTTTTGCACGACGTTTCTTTGCAAAAGTGCTTTTACCTGTTCCAGGCATGTGTGAAATGAAAGAATTAGAGGACTCACCTGATAATCGGACCTTTGCTTCAATTAGCCATCAAATATCTTCAGGAATTCCATGATTCATTAACAACCGTAATCTTTCACACCTAGCATGGTAAATTTGTGTAATCGCATTCCGAGGCAGAGCGGGAAAATACCTTTTCGACTTTTCAAGAGTGGTGTCCATTTTAAAAGAGAATTAGAGAAGTGTTGCGATGTCGCGGTCGCACAAATTAATTACCCTAGCTTAAAACACAACACACAAGATAGTATAGAGCAAGCAAGGGGTCGATCCCACGAGGAAGGTTTAGTTCAGATTTTTATGCTATACGTTATGCAATGGGGGGGGGTTTTGATTTGCAATGATTTAAACTATGGCAGAAATTAAACTAGCAAACAAAATCAATTAAAATTGAAATATATCAAGAAAACAAACCTTGGTTGCAAGCACACATCCACCAACGGAAATTAGAACCGATCCTTGAAACGAAACTCCAGTTTATATTATGAATTTTATCTTTTCTTAATATTGGTCAATTAACGGATCCGCCGTATAACTAGCCGTAACCAACAAACAATCACAGTGTCAATTTGTGTTGCTATGATCGAATGTTCTCCCTAAGTTTAATAACGTAGTTCCGCTACAATTATTAAGCTTAGTTGCTTCACAAGTTTATATACCACAACTCCGGTTTTGATATCAAACTTAGCAATAGATTGTTCACAATAATAACTTAGAGTCCGCTCTAGCAATTAAGATAAACAATCATATGAAATATGCATAGGAATACAATCATAATCATTCATAAAATAAACTGAAAATAAAAGGAAGAATAAATCTCACAATTCTTGAAATCCGAAGGTTTATTGTGTCCTTGCAACCAAGAAAACGAGCTTAGTCTTGCATATCTATTGAACAACTACTCCTAAAGATGAAAGAATACATAATTTCTGATTTGTAGAGAGGAGAGTTTGTGTTTCCTCCCTTCTTGCTGCTACCTCCTTCTACTCACCCTCTATTTATACACAAATTGTAAGTAAGAAAATCAAAGTTCAAGTGTGAACATCAATAGAAGGTGGTAGTGTGAAGGCGGCTGGCGGCTGGCTGACTTGAGGTTGGTGGCTGGCTGCAGGCTGCTGGCTGACTTGAGGTTGGTGGCTTCCTTGAGGTTGGTGGCTTCCTTGAGGTTGGTGGCTGCCTTCCTTGACCTTCTAGAATATTTACTAGAGGAGCTAAATTGCTGGTCGGTTTGGATGCTTCTGGATGAAATTTGGATTCGTTTCTTCACGCAACCTGCTTGCTGGCAGAATTCAGTTGTCATCTTTGAAAACTCATATCTCCCTCATATAACATCGTTTGTGGCTGAAATTTGGGGCGTTTATAGATATTTTAGTAAGGAATCCAAAACAATTGAGTTTGCATCAATTGGACTTCTGAAGCTCCAGATATTGAATTTTGAATGGTAAAAGGTCAACATTGGCAGACTCCGAGATTTGACTTTGAAGGATGTGATTTCCATGATCTTTTTTTTTTTTTTTTATTTTTCTTGCATTACATTTCCAGAAAGGTATGGATGTTATATTTTTAATGCCACTGGAATCACTTCATTTCGATCTCTGGAACTCACGCTCTGCACAAAATATCGATTGAACATCAAATCTGCCAATTACCTCCAATTTACTCCTTTTTTGCATCTTTCATCCAAAAATGCCTTCAAAACATAAAACAAAGAATATCAAGGCATTTTATATAAATAACATACGCAAAACACTAGTTAAATGCGGGTGAAACGATCGAATAATATGGTTACATCAAGAAGAGATTCAAAGAAGGGAAAAAGAGCTTAGAATTGTACAAATATATACAGATATCAGTTATTTGGGAAACTGAAAGAACCGACTTAAGTCACGGAGTACCGTTATCCGCCATTTGACCGGGGTGAGAGAGAGACTAGCAAAACAATAGATACACCAAAGCAAAACACAAAACAATGTGAGAAAAAGAATCAATCTTTATATACAGGATCACTCAATTCAATAGAGTCATTTTCAACTGAAAAATTGTCAAAATAAACTTTCCAACGATGCCCATTTACCTTGAAAACATTGCCATTCTTTGGATTCTTAATATCACAGGCCCCATATGGATACACATGTTTCACAATAAAAGGACCGCTCCATCTTGATCTTAGTTTTCCAGGAAATAAATGGAGTCGAGAATTATAAAGCAAGACTTTTTGACCAATATTGAATGTTTTTCTCAGTATTTTCTTGTCATGAAAGTCTTTAATTCTTGCTTTATGAATTTTCGAATTGTCATATGCATCATTTCTTATTTCCTCAAGCTCATTTATTTGCAATTTTCGTAGTTGACTAGCATCATCAAGGTTTGAATTGAAAGCTTTAATAGCCCAATAAGCTTTATGTTCAATTTCCACAGGCAAGTGACAAGTTTTTCCATAGACTAGTCTATAAGGTGACATACCTAATGATGTTTTATAAGCAGTTCGATAAGCCCAAAGTGCATCATTAAGTCTTAAAGACCAGTCTTTCCTATTAGGGTTCACTGTTTTCTCGAAGATTTGTTTGATCTCCCTATTAGCAAGCTCTACTTGTCCACTTGTCTGAGGGTGATAAGGGGTGGCAACTTTGTGTGTGATTCCATATTTCTTCATTAAAGACTCAAATGGCTTGTTGCAGAAATGTGTTCCACCATCACTTATCATGGCTTGAGGGATTCCAAATCGACTCAAAATATTGTCTTTCAAAAACTTTATCACTGTTTTGTGATCATTGTTTTGACTTGGAATTGCCTCTATCCATTTTGAAACATAATCGACTGCAACTAATATGTACATGAAACCAAAAGATGGAGGAAATGGACCCATGAAATCTATACCCCAACAGTCAAAGATCTCAATGACAAGAATAGGATGTAAAGGCATCATGTGACGTTTTGAAATAGATCCTAATTTTTGACAATTTTCACAAGTCTTGCAGAATGCATGTGAGTCCTTGAACATGGTGGGCCAGTAAAATCCACTTTGTAAGATTTTTGCAGTTGTCTTTTTCGACGAGAAATGACCCCCACATGCCTCAGAATGACAAAATTTAATGACACTACTTACCTAATTGTCAGGAATGCATCTTTGAAATATTTGATCAGGATAATATTTGAACAAATACGGGTCATCCCAATAAAAGTTCTTCACTTCGTTCAAGAACTTTCTTTTGTCTTGGGTACTCCAATGAGCTGGCAATTGTCCTGAAACAAGAAAATTAACAATATTAGCAAACCAAGGCATCGTAGAAACGAAAAGTAAAGATTCATCGGTGGTGTAATAACAATATTAGAAAGAAGATATTTCAATGCTGCATGATCACTAAAAACAACAACAGGTGAGCCAACAAGATAAGACCTGAATTTATCACATGCAAATACTACTGCAAGTAATTCTTTTTCAGTGGTGGTGTAATTCATTTGAGCACTATTTAAAGTTTTACTTGCATAGTAAATCACATAAGGTTTCTTATCTTTTCTTTGTCCCAAGACAACACCCACGGCATAATCACTAGCATCACACATTATTTCAAAAGGTAATGACCAATCAGGAGGTTGAATGATAGGAGCAGAAGTAAGCAAGTTTTTAAGTTTAACAAAGGCTTCCTCACAATGTTCAGTCCATTCAAAAATATTATCCTTTGTTAGAAGGTTACTCAAGGGCTTAGATATTACACTAAAATCTTTGATGAACCTTCTATAAAAACCAGCATGTCCTAAGAATAATCTATCATCCTTAACAGATTTTGGTGTTGGTAAGTTGGCAATTAACTCGATTTTAGATTTATCAACCTCAATTCCTTTTGATGAAACAATGTGACCAAGTACAATGCCGTTTGTTACCATAAAGTGACATTTTTCCCAATTCAATACAAGATTCTTCTCTTCACACCTGCTCAAAACCTTTTTCTAAGTTAGTCAAACAATCATCAAATGAATCACCAAAAACAGAAAAATCATCCATAAAAATCCAAAGCTCTCTGCTGCTACTGCTGAACAATTGATTGACCAACTACAATCTTTCATCCCTGTCATTGATCCCTGCATGAGTCGCCTAGATTGGTCAACAAAGGAAAGCCGTAAAAAGCTTAGATTAGATTTGAGCCTTCATCTGTGAAACCTTGTGTCTTTTGGTTTTATTAATAGCATATTATTATTATTATTATTATTATTATTATTATTATTATTATTTACATTCTGTTTATATTATATATCTCTTTGATCTTTTCATAAACTCAGTATATAGGTTGGAAACCTGTGACCCGATCTTTTAGATCATTTTCAGGTATAACAACGCCACGTACTGAGTATTATTTATTGTTGTTGTTGTTGTTGTCTTGTTATTTATAATTTATACAATTAACCTCTCTGTGGTTCGACCCCGGTCTTGCCGGGTTATTTATTACTTCGACACTCCTGCACTTGGGAGAAGACATCAAGCTTTTGGTCGTGTCAAGTTTTTGGCGCCGTTGCCGGGGAGGTAAATTCTTGTATAAATTATAATATTTATTTTATCTTCTCTTTTCATTTTCATTTTATTTAACTTTTGTTTCTTTTTCTTCTCTTTTATTTTCTTCCTTTTATTCTCTTCTTATACGTGCATGAGAGTTTGGTCACGTACATTAAGTGGTAGACTTTGTAGGGTATCCTCATCATTTTTAGAAAATATGGCCGAAGCAGATAATCAATCACTTCATAATGAGAATAATGAGAATAACCGTATGAGAACACTTAGAGACCATATGAATCCCACAAGAACAAGTGCACCCTCATGCATAGTTTTCCCTCCTGATGCATCTCATTTTAATTTTAAGCCAGGCATTATTCAACTCCTACCTTCTTTTCATGGTTTAGACCTAGAAAATCCATACTTGCATTTAAGGGAATTTAAGGAGGTCTGTAATACCTATAATGACTCAAATTGTAGCATGAACACTATCAGATTAAAGCTTTTTCCTTTTTCGTTAAAAGATAAAGCTAAAACATGGCTACAAAATTTGAGACCAGGATCTATTCGTGCTTGGGATGAAATGCAACAACAATTTTTAAAGAAGTTTTTTCCGTCTCACAGAACAAACTCTTTCAAAAGACAAATCATCACTTTCACTCAAAAGCCAGGAGAAACATTTTACCAATGTTGGGATAGGTATCGAGATTTGCTTAATACTTGCCCACATCATGGTTTTGAAACATGGAGATTGGTTTCACATTTTTATGAAGGTTTAACACCTAGAGATAGGCAAATGGTTGAATTGATGTGCAATGGAACCTTTGAAGATAAAGACCCTAATGAAGCAATGGAGTACCTAGACTTGCTAGCCGAAAATGCTCAAAATTGGGACACCACAGGTACTTATGAGGCACCAAGTAAAACTCAATCTCATACATCTAGTGGAGGTATGCACAACCTTAGGGAAGATCATGATCTCCAAGCCAAGTTTGCATCTTTAGCTAGAAAAGTCGAGGCACTAGAATTGAAAAAGAATGGTCAATTAAAATCTGTTCAAGACATTGTGTGTCAAATCTGTGAAACAAGGAAAACTCAACAAATGATTGTCCAACTTTGCCTTCTTTTAAGGAATGCCTCCATGAACAAGCCCATGCTTTAAACAGTTTCCAAAGGCCCAACCATAACCCATACTCGCAAACATACAATCCTGGTTGGAGAAATCACCCGAATTTTAGTTGGAAGAGTGATAACAACAATGCACAAACTTCACAACCACCGTTTCAAGCACACCATAATTTCCAAAATTCTCATGGATATGCACCTCCTTATGCTCCACCTCCTAGAAGAAATTTTGAGGAAACATTGCATGCATTCATTGAAAAGCAGGAGACAATCAACACTCAACTTGCTCAAAGCATGACCGATTTTAAAGATGCTCTTGCAAAATTAACATCTGCTCTCAGTTTCCAAGAGAAAGGTAAGTTTTCCTTCTCGACCACAACAAAATCCAAAGGGG
Organism: Populus davidiana; assembly: GCA_030145905.1. Classification (NCBI taxonomy): domain Eukaryota; kingdom Viridiplantae; phylum Streptophyta; class Magnoliopsida; order Malpighiales; family Salicaceae; genus Populus; species Populus davidiana. The sequence continues at coordinate 48,647,274 of CM057789.1, forward strand.
CAATACAATGCAAATGCAAGTGGTTCTAGAAGCCAACACATGGATCAAGTCAAATTAGTCATCACTCTTCGTAGTGGTAAGGTTATTGAAAAACCCATTCTTGAACCTTGTGAGAAAGATGATGAGTCTATCTCTGAGGGTAAGGAAGGGGTTGAACCTGAACATTGCGAAGAAAAGGCTAATTCCCCGCCAGCACTTCCATTTCCTCATGCCATGACCAAACAAAGGAAAGTCAATCACAACTCTGAAATCTTTGAAACTTTTAAACAGGTAAGGATCAATATACCTTTGTTGGATGCTATTAAACAGGTTCCTTCCTATGCTAAATTTTTGAAAGATCTATGCATTGTGAAGAGAAAACTGAATGTGAAAAAGAAAGCATTTTTAGCCAAACAAGTAAGTGCCATTCTTCAAAACAATAATGCTTTGAAATATAAAGACCCTGGTTGTCCTACAATTTCTTGCTTTATTGGAGAACATAAAATTGAAAGAGCCTTACTTGATCTTGGAGCTAGTGTGAATTTACTTCCATATTCAGTTTTTCAAAGTCTCAATCTAGGTGAGTTAAAACCAACCTCTGTAACTCTTTTACTTGCTGATAGATCTGTAAAAGTGCCTAGAGGAATAGTTGAGGATGTGTTAGTACAAGTTGATAAATTCATTTACCCTGTAGATTTTGTTGTCTTGGATACACAACCCGTTGAAGCATGTAATTCAATTTCAGTCATTTTAGGACGACCATTTCTTGCGACTTCTAATGCATTGATTAATTGTAGGAATGGACTAATGAAGCTATCATTTGGAAACATGACATTGGAGATGAATATTTTCAACATTTACAAGCAACCTGGAGATAATAATGATTTACAGGAAGTGGACTTTATTGAAAAATTAGTTCATGATCAATTTCAAACCACTTCTATTGAAACTGAGATTGATGAATCTGATGATTTGCAAATGGTCTATTTTCAGGAAGAATCAAAGGCATGCAATTGGAGACCACAAATTGAAGAATTGCCACCACGATCAATTGAGCCCATACCTTCAAGTGTTCAACCACCAAAGCCTGATTTGAAGTCGTTACCATTTAATCTCAAATTGTAACACCCTGTAATTTCGTACATTCATAAAAGAACTTTGAGCATTAACTTTTAAAAAAATGGGTTTTTTTTTTCCACCGAACTTATCGGAGACTTGCCGAAATTTCCACTGAAATTTTGGCAGAGTTTCCTTTATATCTAGAGGTCCCAAGTTATCGACAATCATCTTGTACAATTATACTTATTTCTCAATCACATCATAATCATGTAGAACCTCAACAACACATCATTCACGGTACATGCCTCACATTTCGCATGCTCATTTCTTTCCCATTAACACACGTAATTCATAATAATTGCAAGTAAGCAAACTAAGAAATACAAATACAGAATAATACATTTTTATGTCCCGACACTTAATGTAAAAAAACTACTATTACATATTAAGTCATTTAGTTCCTTAATGACAAAATACATTAATGTTCATCTTCTTATTCAATCATGCAAAAGGAAACTAGAGGACCTGAAACGCTACTCCTGGTATGAATCTGAAGGACCTGCAATTTCATAATGTATATAATAAATATAGCATAAAAGGAAAATCACACAATACATGCATGAAGTTAAACATATATTCAACGATATGCAATCATAGTTCCTTGAAATTCGCATTTATCCTTCCATTATTACATCTCTATCCATCCTTCCTAGAATTTTAATTCATTATAATAATTCAACATTTTCATTTTGTGTCTTGTTTCACCTCATGAGCGCATTTAATTCATTATAATATCTACCATGTGATTTCTCTCCCTCTTACTCTATCTCTTTATATATCAATTTCAATCCCAACATCTATTATACCTATTATGGCTTTTTCATATAAGTTGTCAAACTCATCATTATTTCGGTCAAATTTTAGTTTATAAATATATTCCACTTACATATTTCTTGTGCCCATTTCAACACATTCCTATGTTTCTTTAGATTTTCAGTAAAATCTCTCATTATCATGGAACCTGCCATCATTTTCACAATATTCACATCCGATCCATCTTCGAATAATATGACTATTATTGGCATTTTATTACACTATTATAATTATCACTAAATTCTTATCATGCCAGTAACAACATGAAACCTTAATACAACATATTTACATTATTGGCCATAATTTCTTTGACATCCTCCCTGTGCGCAGGACATGATTCTCAAATTATATCAATTACAATTCTTTCCAATCAATTCAAAATACATCATATATATATCATTGCATTCCTTAAGTGTTAACCTACCATGGTTAATGAACTTCTGCTCTCACGTCCCAAGCGATACGATATTTGCCTCCATCCTTCACAAGAATTAGATCCTCATCAGTTTCTTTTTCTTTTTTTTAATAATCCATGATATAAACACAAATTACCATTTTTGTTTAACAATTAGGTATCATCCAACATTCCATTTATAATCTGACAAGTCAGTCATCCTGACACTATTAACACCACACAAGTAAGTTTAATTCAAGTTGTATATTCCGGTCATTAGAAAACAAAACTAATGCCACTAGCCCATCACCGGGTAACTAGTTCCTCCGCCCATCCATAATTTCCAATCAATATCCGCCTCTTCAAGGGCGAATGAATAATCCTATCAAGATGTCAATCCCCATTTCATTAATATTTTTAATTCACTACCAGAAATTCGCTAAATACCAACGGACATACCGACGGAATTTTTTCTATCGGTATTTTTCGGCCGAAATCACCGACGGACAATATTCATCGGTAATTAGGTCAGTAATTACCGACGGACTATGTCCGTCAGTAATTACCGACCGAATTACCGACCGAAAATTCAGAATTAATGAAAAAACGACGGGCAGTGGCGCGGAGGTTTTGGCGGGTGATTTTTCCGACGGAATCACCGAAGGAATTAAAAACTAGGGCCCGTACGCGTGATGGGACCTGTTCACCGTCAAAAAATACCGACGGAATCACCGACGGATTTGAAATGCCAGATCCGTACCGGTGACGTGACCGGTGCACCGTTAAAAATACCGACTGAATCACCGAGGGATTTGAATAGCAGATCCGTGCGGTGACGTGTCGATTGCCCATCAGAGTCACCGACGGTTTTGCCGACGGAGTCACCGACGGAATACAAACCGTCGGTAAGTCCATCAGCAAAAGTGAATATATGGCCACTCTGCCGACACTCTCCTCCCCCATTTCTCCTTCTTCTTCCTAATCCTAACCCTCCCCATCTGCAAAATAACCAGCCCCCCCCTCGCCCCAAAACAAAAATCTTTCTCATCTCAGCACAACAAGTTGTATTTGTTTTGTGGTCACAGCATCCGTGTTCTGATTTACCGACGAATTTTATCATTTTTTGTAAGTAATTCTATCTTTTAAAATTTTAACATTTAAATGTTAATTTTATTGTTTTTTTTAGTATATGTATTATTTTTTTTTAGTAGATGTACATGTTTTATTGTTATTTCTCAAACAAACTTGTAGTATATGAATGTATAATTTTATACTTGTTATGGTTTGTTTTAGATTTTGTAAGATTGTATTTGTTTGAAAATTGTTAAAACTTAATTTGTAGAATTACCGAATTACATGTTGTGTTTTGAAATAATTAAGAGCTTGCTTAATTAATGGATCCTTTTTATAGAGGTTCGATAGAAGTCATGGATGATCGTTCATGGATGTATCTAGATTCACCCCAAGGATTGCGGAGGATGGATTATTGTAACGGGGTTCAGGGTTTTATTAATTTCGCAACATCTATTCCCAGAAATTTTACTGGAAGCGGTATTAGGTGTCCATGCAGGAAGTGTCAAAATAAAAAGTATCTGCATCCAGATGTTGTAATGATGCATCTTCTACACAAAGGGTTTGTGGAGGATTACGAGTGTTGGTATGCACATGGAGAGGTATTTGTTAGTAATAGGAGAATGGGAGAAACGGTGGTTGGGTCAACTTCTAGTGCTAGCAACGTGCATGAAGCGGCAAATGACAACACTAATCCTTACAGAAACATGGTTATGGATACAATGAGAATGAATCAAGATAATGTCAATCAATGTCCAATCGTAGAAGAAGAACCTAATGCAGAGGCAGCTAGGTTTTTTGATTTGTTGAAAGATTCTGACGAACCATTATGGGATGGCTGCACAAACCACAGTAAATTATCGGTTGTGGCACAGGTGTTCACCATCAAGTCAGATCACGGGTTGAGTGAGGCCGGGTATGACAAAATTATTGATTGGGCAAGAAGCATTTTACTAGAAGGGAACAGGCTCAAAGAGAACTTCTATGCTGCGAAGTCCATGATGAAACCCCTTGGTTTAGGATACCAGAAAATTAACATGTGCCCTAACTTCTGCATGTTATACTACCTTGAAAATGCTGTGATGACCGAGTGCATGACATGCGGGCATTCCCATTACAAACCCAGAACTGCCAGGGGGAAGACTCTAGTGGCATATAAAAAACTTAGATATTTCCCGATCACACCTAGACTGCAGAGGTTATTTATGTCACCAAGGACTGCTGAGCACATGACATGGCACCAAACACACGATGTCGTTGATGGTGTGATGGTGCATCCTTCTGACGGCGAAGCGTGGAAACGCTTTAACAGTGTTCATCCTGACTTTTCTGCTGAATCAAGGAATGTTCGACTTGGGTTGTGTACAAACGGGTTCAACCCATTTGGGTCATTTGCTGCTCCCTATTCTTGTTGGCCGGTCATTCTCACAGTTTATAACTTGCCACCGGGAATGTGTATGAGGCCGGAGTTCATGTTTCTATCTACTGTCATACCCGGTCCAAGCAGCCCGGGGCGGAATATAGATGTTTGTCTTCGACCGTTGATAGATGAGCTGGCGCAGTTGTGGTCCTCCGGATCTCTGACTTATGATATATCTAGGAAACAAAATTTCCTTATGAGGGCGGCTTTGATGTGGACTATCAGTGATTTTCCAGCTTATGGAATGCTTTCTGGTTGGAGCACGCATGGGAAACTCGCATGTCCATACTGCATGGAAAACAACAAGGCATTCACGCTAGCAAACGGAGGTAAAGCTTCTTTTTTTGACTGCCACCGTCGCTTCTTGCCACTTAATCACAGGTTCAGAAAGAACAGAAAAGATTTCTTTGTTGGTAGAGTTGAAAAAGATGTTGCATCCCCGCGTCTTTCTGGTGAAGAATTGCATCATGTTGTATCAAAGTACGGTGACATTGTGTTTGGCCTTCAATCAAGTAAGCAAAAGTTTCATGGTTTTGGTTTGACCCATAATTGGGTAAAGCGAAGTATCTTTTGGGAGCTTCCGTATTGGAAGACTAATCTTCTCCGCCATAACCTTGACGTCATGCACATCGAAAAGAACGTGTCTGAGAATATTTTCAACACCGTCATGGATGTGAAGGGGAAGACAAAGGACAACATGAAGGCTAGATTGGATATAGCTTTATACTGTAACCGTAAAAATATGGAGTTGGTTTATGACGAGTCACGGGTTGCAAAACCAAGGGCAAGCTTCGTGTTAGAGAAAAACGCACAACTGCTAGTCTACAAATGGCTTAAGAGTCTGCGTTTCCCGGATGGACATGCATCGAACATATCAAGGCTTGTTAACATAGAGGACTGCAGATTGTATGGAATGAAGAGCCATGACTGCCACGTGTTTATGCAAACACTCATCCCATTAGCTTTTCGTGATTTGTTGCCAAAGGGAATATGGGATGCACTAACGGAGATCAGTCATTTCTTCAGAGATATATGCTCCAACAAGATGAATGTTGAGCACATTGAGATGCTTCAAACGAATATCATCGAGACACTATACAAACTTGAGATGATATTCCCTCCTTCATTTTTTGACTCAATGGAGCATCTCCCTATACATCTACCATTCGAGGCAAAAGCTGGAGGACCGGTCCAGTATAGATGGATGTACCCATTTGAACGGTGAGATATTACAGTTGCAATGGAATTCATATCTTAAAGTATTTTCTATGTTTTTCTTATTTGAAAATACTTGAATTCTACTTCAATGCAGGTACTTGTTTAATCTAAAAAAAAAGGTTAAGAACAAGGCGCATGTTGAGGTTTTGATATCTGAGGCCTATATTGTTGAAGAGATATCAGCATTTATCTCGTACTATTTCAAACCTCATCTGAGAACAAGAATCAATCGCGTTCCACGGCATGACGATGGCGGTGAAGTGCCTTCCAGTGGGAAATTGTCAATATTCTCCAATACTGGACGACCCACACCTAAAAATGTCGTAAGAGGAAGATATTTGTCGGAAATAGAATTCAAACAAGCACACAACTATGTTCTATTTAACTATGATGAGCTGAGACCATTTATTCAGTAAGTCTATATATGTGTAATAGTAATTAAACTTTGTCAGTAATATACTGTTAATTATATATTGTAATATCATACACTCATTATCACTTGCAGGCAACATCGACAATATTTGCTCTCCAATAACTCGCAGCTGATCGAATCCCAGATCTTTCAATTACAAGATGAACAATTTGCCACATGGTTCAGAACACATGTAAGCACTATCACAAACTCATTCTAACGTATGCATGTCATTACGAGATTCTCGTTCATTTACCGTGTATTGATGTACATTTAATTACATATATTTACAAGGTTTATCAAATGGGAAGGAGTGCGCCCAAGTCATTGTCTTCACTAAGCCTCGGCCCTGAAAGAAAAGTTAAGTGCTACAACGGGTATTTTGTCAATGGATATGTTTTCCATACTGAAGAATACGGGCAAGGAAGAAAGACATACAACTGCGGTGTTTGTGTTAAGGGATCCACAAGTAGCCAGTTAGAAGTTGACTACTATGGTATATTAGAAGAGGTCGTCGAACTGCAATATCATAGCGAGCAGAATAAAGTGTTTTTATTCAAATGCTATTGGTATGACACGACGGACAGAGGAATCAGAGTTGATCTGCACCATGGTCTGGTCGAAATCAACTCAAAAGCTAGACTCCGCAACATAAACGATGTCTTTGTTTTCGCAAAGCAATGTCAACAAGTTTATTACACATACACCCCTTCATTTAGAAAGGATCGTTCAAGAGTTGATTGGTTGTCCGTTTTGAAAACGAAACCACGGGGTCGTGTCGAGGTTGTTCAGGATGAGAACGAAGACACAAGTGTGCGAGATGAAGTCTTTCAAGTTCGTGAGTTGGTTGAACCATATCGAGTTGCTCCTTCGATTGAATTGGAAGAAAATTCAAATTTTCGAGTTCTCGATGATAGTCTTGTTGATATTGATGGAGAGGAGTTGAATGTTGTTCTCAGCTCTAGCGGACAACCAAATGTCGATGAAGAAGATGATATCCATATTGAAGATTGCGATGAAGATGATGACAATTCAATTGATGAGGAAGAAGAAGAAAATTCCGACTAATTATGAAAATGAAGCCCTATGTAAAAACATTTGTCTCATGTAATTTAGATTATTGATGATGTATTTTGTAAAACAAAATATTTATTGTTTAAGCAATGTGGAGGGCTTTCAAAAATTCGAGGCGAAATTCGAAAAATACCGACGGAATTTTGACCTGTTACCGACGGATGTTAATTCCGTCGGTGATTCCGTCGGTAAAATTGACCTATAAGTGCCAGCCCCCGCCGCTTCGCCTCATTTTTTCTTCTTCTCCCCGCCGCTTCGCTTCTCCTCCGTTTTTCACCTTAGATTTTTCATTTTTTCCCCTCAATCCTTAAACACTTTCACCTTTAATCTCTAGCAAGATTTGGTGTTGTAAATCTTCATTATATTAAAAGGTATGTGTTTTTTTTCTAATTTATTTTATTTTATTTTATTTTTAGTTGTTTTTATTTTTGTTGTGTTGGTGTTTTTTGTTGCAATGTAGATAAAGTTTTGAATTTGACACATTATTAAGGTATGTATATTTCGTTCCTTTTTTTTTGAATTTTTTGAATATTTTTTGAATTTGTTGAATATTTGTTAATTTAATTGTTGAATAATTGAATTTAATTGTTGAATTTATTGAATATTTTTTGTTGTTGTGTTGTTAGAATTGTTATTAGTTAATTTAACTTAGAATTAGTTAAAGTTGAATATTTGAATATTTTTTTGAATTTGTTGAATATTTGTTAATTTAATTGTTGAATATTTGTTAATTTAATTGTTGAATAATTGAATTTAATTGTTGAATTTATTGAATATGTTTTGTTGTTGTGTTGTTAGAATTGTTATTAGTTAATTTAACTTAGAATTAGTTAAAGTTGAATATTTGAATATTTTTTGAATTTTTTGAATTTGTTGAATATTTGTTAATTTAATTGTTAGTCTATATTTTTTTTTAATTTATTGAATATTTTTTGTTGTTGTGTTGTTAGAATTGTTATTAGTTAATTTAACTTAGAATTAGTTAAAGTTGAATATTTGAATTTTTTTGAATTTTTTGAATTTGTTGAATATTTGTTAATTTAATTGTTAGTCTATATTTTTTTTTAATTTATTGAATATTTTTTGTTGTTGTGTTGTTAGAATTGTTATTAGTTAATTTAACTTAGAATTAGTTAAAGTTGAATATTTGAATTTTTTTGAATTTTTTGAATTTGTTGAATATTTGTTAATTTAATTGTTAGTCTATATTTTTTTTAATTTATTGAATATTTTTTGTTGTTGTGTTGTTAGAATTGTTATTAGTTAATTTAACTTAGAATTAGTTAAAGTTGAATATTTGAATATTTTTTGAATTTTTTGAATTTGTTGAATATTTGTTAATTTAATTGTTAGTCTATATTTGTTTTTAATTTATTGAATATTTTTTATTGTTGTGGTGTTAGAATTGTTATTAGTTAATTTAACTTAGAATTAGTTAAAGTTGAATATTTGAATTTTTTTGAATTTTTTGAATTTGTTGAATATTTGTTAATTTAATTGTTAGTCTATATTTTTTTTTAATTTATTGAATATTTTTTGTTGTTGTGTTGTTAGAATTGTTATTAGTTAATTTAACTTAGAATTAGTTAAAGTTGAATATTTGAATTTTTTTGAATTTTTTTAATTTGTTGAATTATAATTGTTAATGTTGAATTGTAATGATTAATTTGTTGAATTATAATTTGTTGAATTATAATTTGTTGAATTTATTGAATATATTTTTTGTCATATTTTTTATTGTTTTGAATTTATTGAATTGTAAGGATTAATAGTTGAATATGTTGGAATAATTAGTATAGATTGGGTCGATTGGTTGTGGCTATTGTTAATATTTGCAGGTTTGTGGATTTGGGTAGTATCCAGTATAGGGGAGGTGCTGCCGATTTTTTTTTAACTTTTGAATTTTATTATACAATTATTAATATAAAATTGTTTAGATGCGCAAAATGAAAACCAGAGCTGGTCGTCTAGTCGAATCAAGTTTGTCTAGCAGCGATGATGATGTTTCCTTAGGTGCCTCTCAAGAAGAGGCACCTACACCACCTGCGCCGTCAACCGATGCTGCCTCTTCCAGCGATGTTTCACATTGCAGACGCGGCATGCCTTCGAAGCGGAATCAATTTACCCGCCAGTTCGAGGCACAGTGGAAGGACGATCTTTCAATGTAAGTTTGTTAAGGTTTTAGTTTTTTATATATAAAAAAAACAAATTTGAAACATAATTTATGAAGTAATCACAAATTAATTTCATTTCTTTTCAGGTTCACAAACATTGAGGCCGCCCGATTAATATCATCGGCGTTTAAAGCGTCGATGGAGATTCCATTGTTTCAATGGAGTCAGATATCCAGACATCCTGAATGGATGCCTCAAATCAATGCATGGTTTCGTAGATTTGAGGTTCGTGTTAATATATAATTTTCAGCTTATTTCTAATAAATTCAAGTTATAATTGTAAATAAATTGTTAACATTTTAAAAAATTATTTTTTTATATACAGCATCGATTCTGCTGGGACGATGAACATGACAGTGTTGTGAGGAGGGTGTGGGAAAATCACGCAGCAATTAGGTAACATCGAAAACAATACGACTTTTTTTTACATAATTACTTATGTTTTGAAATGTAATTTTTTCGTGCGTGAATTAGGTTGCGTGATTTTTGGTATGACGCCCAGAAAAAAGCAAAAAAAACAACGAGGGATAAGGGGTTACAAGGCTGGAACGATGTTGCGGTTTGGAGGGATTTCAAACCAATATACATCCCGGAAGATATATGGCCGCACTATCTTCGGCACGTGACGTCTGAGCGGTTCACTCGACGCTCACAGTCCGGTGCCGGCAACCGGAATCGGCAAATTCATGGCTCGGTTACAACGCACACCGGCAGCTCCGTTCCGTTTGCTGCACATGCGAAACGGATGGTAAGATTAATTTAAATGAAATATATCGTTCAATTAATTTGTTGTTAATACATTTTTTTCATTATATATAGGCTACGTCTCTTGGACGTGAGCCGAGCCCTATGGAGCTGTTTGTGGAGACGCACGTGCGGAGTCATGACCGCCAAAAGGGGACGCAACAGTTTGTTGACAACCGTGCTCAACAGTTTGTGGTGTGTTTGTTCAACCATTTTTATTGAATTGAATATGATTTTTTTTTTCAGGAGACCTATAATAATCGGTTGAGGGAGAGATACGGGGATGATCCTTCGACCCATCCGGAATTCGATCCGGATTTGTGGATGGAGGCTGGATCGTCAGGTGGACCCGATAAAAATCGGGTTTACGGGCTCTCCAACACTACCGCCGCCAAGTTGCGGTCGACCGGTACTGCTTTAACCGGTGGGAGCTCCCAATCTAAGGAGTTTGTGGCCTTGCAGCAAAGGTGCGACCACCTATCAGAGGCGTACACACAACTCAAAGAAGAGAAAAGATTGGCGAACGAACAACACAGATTGGCGGACGAACAACGCAGAGCAGAGTCTGAACAACAAAGAGCGGCCTATGAAGAGCTTCGTCAAATGGTCATGAACATGACACAAGGTGGAACATGTGCGCCTAATCCTTTTTGGCCGCCTAACCCCCACCCTCCTCCTCCTCCTCCTCCTCCACCTTTATATTAATTGTTTTTTTTTAAAAGACATTCATTTTGTAATGAATATTATTTAACTTTGAGTTTTTGTTGCTTAATATAAATTTTATTTGCATAATTGGTTTGTATTACTATTAATTTATATTATTTTTCTAAATAATTAAAAAAAAAATTACACAGGAATTTACCGACGGAAAAAATCCGTCGGCATTGGACAGTGCCTGCGGTATTCCATCACAGCACCGATATATTCACCGACGGAAATAATCCGTCAGCATTGGACAGTGTCTGCGGTATTCCATCCCATCACCGACATATGCACCGACGGAAATAATCCGTCGGTATAAAAATCCCGACGAATTTACAGACGGATTTATTCGGTCGGTATGAAATATCACCGACACTTTTGCCGACGGAGGTAGTCCGTCGGTATTTACATAACACCGACGAAATATTTTCCGTCGGTATATTCCAAGCGGGAAACTTTTTTTTTGGCGCGAACGGTCCATCGGTAAAACCGTCGGTAAATGTTTTTTTTGTATTACCGACCGATATAGCGACGGAATGTGGAATCACCGACAAAAGGTATTCCGACGGGCGTATTCCGTCGGTAATATAGTCGGTAAATACTTTACCGACGAACGTTCTGTCACACACCGACGGAATATTTCCGTCGGTAAAACTGTGAAATCTTGTAGTGATTATTACCTCTCCCCTAAAACTTGGAAGGGAATGCCGATACTAATAAATTTTCATTAGTGTTATTAGTCTCTCATATTAGGATCGGCTAATCAAGTTCATTATAAACGTCAAAATTAATACCATTGATTGATGTTATCGACTATTTCTAACATGAAATAGCCAATCAGATTTTTCTTTCCATAATATCTTGGAATATTTTTGGAAATGTTGATGTCAAGATTCTTGACATCATTAGCTTTCACTTCAGGAATAACTAGTCAAGTTTCGTGTGATTGCCGATATGGACAGCACCGGTCAATATCATTAACTATTCTCACCTGAATAGTTAAACAAGTTCAGTATCCCTCGTTTTCAGGGATGATTATGCCGATGTTAGTAAACCTTACTAACATCATTAGCCTCCGCATTCGGGACCGGCTAATCAAGTTTCGTGTGATTGCCGATATTGACAGCACCGGTCAGTATCATTAACTATTCTCACCCAAATAGTTAATCAAGTTCAGTATCCCTCGTTTTCAGGGATGATTATGCCGATGTTAGTAAACCTTACTAACATCATTAGCCTCTGCATTCGGGACCGGCTAATCAAGTTTTGTGTGATTGCCGATATTGACAGCACCGGTCAATATCATTAACTATTCTCACCCGAATAGTTAATCAAGTTCAGTATCCCTCGTTTTCAGGGATGATTTGCATTCGGGACCGACTAATCAAGTTTCGTGTGATTGCCGATATTGACAACACCGGTCAATATCATTAACCTTTCACTCACCCCCGTCATCCACTTCGGATGCCATTAGCCAAAGCTAATCATTCATTTGTCCCGCCCATCCATCCGGATGTCATTAGCCGAAGCTAATCATTCGTTGTCCCGGCCATCCATTCGGATGCCATTAGCCGAAGCTAATCATTCATTTGTCCCGCCCATCCATGCGGATGCCATTAGCCGAAGCTAATCATTCGTTGTCTCGGCCATCCATGCGGATGCCATTAGCCGAAGCTAATCATTCATTGGTCCCGGCCATCCATTCGGATGCCATTAGCCGAAGCTAATCAGTCCTTCATCCTGGTCATCCATTCGGATGCCATTAGCCGAAGCTAATCAACCATTTGTCAACATTTAAGCCCGATGTTAGTAAATCTTACTAACATCATTAGCCTCCGCATTTGGGACCAGCTAATCAAGTTCGAGGAATGATCATCAATGAAGTCTATTAGTGTAATTCATATTCTTAACCCAGTCAAGTACTCAAATCCATTTTTAATTTCTCGTTTATTTCACTTTATCCTCTCTCTTTGTGGTTTCATCCATAGATGCAAAGACCAAGAATTTAATAAGTTTGTAAATTAACGCTACGTAAAAAGTGTAGGTATAGAACACCTACCAGCTGCGGAAGCTCAACTCGCTCTTCCTTGTTGTTGTTGTGTCCCTCCTGCAAAGCTCCTACTATACGAGCTCCTGAGAAGTCGAGTGAATGCTTCTCCTACATTTTTAATATAACATCCTGAATCATTATTGAATCTTCCCGATTTATTCATAATATTCATAAATTCACAAAATCAAATACTTCCGTAAACAATTTCCATGAATGTATTTTATTTTTGTACTTGTCATTTAAATCAAACGCCCATTTAATTCAATTATTCATCAATGATCTTCAATGTCCAAAGCGCATGACTTTTCGTCACCGATTTTCTTTTGTCCCAAGACATTTAATCTATCACCAAACAATGTAATTTAACTTAAATTTTATCAATGACTACACATGCCAATTTTTTTCCAAAAGCACACTCAAAATGATTCCTTATATCATAATTCAACTTACAACATGATTTTCCATTCTAACACAACCAAAATATTAGTAAATCAGTATTCTTTATAGAATTTAACTATACCATCACTTATCAACACATCAAACATGACTCAAATAGAACACAAACACAACCATCATCATTAAACCATTACCATTATCCTTAGTTCCAAAAACATATTTTTTTATGCTAACCCTCATATTCTCATTCAATATTTCTCAAACCAAACTTAAAACATCATTATTTAAATTTAGAGTTCAATACATCCAAACGGTGGAATTATACATCATCGTCATTAGAATAACATATCCCAAAATTAACATACATCCAACGGTTAAAACTCCCGATATCAGAACAATACCGGACTGACCTGAAATTTAGAGACCTGCTGTTCAGGAAGTACATAACGGCTGACAAACAAGGCTGTCTTGAAGGGTGATTTTCCAGAAATGTTCCTCTGGTGACAGCCCTCAAACAAAGTCTGATATTTACAATCCCTCCAGTCATAATATAGGTGACATTGACCACAATAACATATCCAAAATTCACATACATCCAACGGTTAAAACTCCTGATATCAGAACAATAACGGACTGACCTGAAATTTGGAGACCTGCTGTTCAGGAAGTACAATTTCTGGTACGAGTGTGCTTTTCCGATCTAAACCGTTCAGAATTTATATAACATCTGGATGAACAACATATCCAAAATCTAGACCAATCCAACGGTGAAACGATGATATAACAGCTGACGAACAAGGCTGTCTTGAAGTGTGATTTTCCAGAAATGTTCCTCCGGTGACATCCCTCAAACAAAGTCTGCTATTTACAATCCCTCCGGTCAGAATGTAGGTGACATTGAGTATAATAACATATCCAAAAATCAATTTAATCCAACGGTGTAAAGTCAAACTATGGCTGCCGAAGTGCCTGCCCTGTTGCAATCCCAAAACCCATAGTTTCAAATCAATTGATTCTTTCTATTTTTCAGCAAATCAAGCCATTTTCATGCAATTAATCTCGAAATTCACATGAACAATTACTCCCCCAAAATATTTATATGAACCCTAGAATTTTAAACTTGGGGGTTTTCTTCTCCTCATGCAAGAACAAGAGAGAAAAACGAAATTACTAAAGGGTATATTGCTTACCTTTGCTACTTTAACTTATTTCAATGAATTCTTGCAAAAATTTACAAAAATCATGTCCTCCTCTTCCAATTTCCAGCTTCTTCTCTTTATTTCTCTCAAACTCTATAACTCTCTAAGTTGTTATTTAATTTGTTTTCTTGGATAGGATCCTCCTAAGAACACTCCCTTTTGATTTAGCTTGAAGAGATGAAGAGAAAATGAAGAAAATGGGACAAAACAAATGGTCTCCCTCCTGTTTCCTTTTTCATTTGCAGAGGACGTGTTCTGGTTTTAAAGAGAGGAGAGGAGAGTATTTGTTTTGATAAAATTATAAAAATACCCCTTGTGTCATCTTCTTTCATTTACCCGATTTTCAGTACTCTTCGTAAATCTTTTCCAACTCCGATTGACACGAAATTTGAACCTAATATAAAAAAATATGTTTGGAGATTCCTTACAAAATTTTAACCCGATCCAACGGTCGGATTGAGATATATCATCGATATCGTAAAACTACACAATTAGTGTCTTTTACACAAAAATATGAATTTCATGCATTAATTTATTTACTTAGATCCTCATGACATTTCCCCTTAATTTATACTCAATAAATTCAATATTACCACATTTATCATTAATTTGTCAAAATACGTGTTTTGACCGGGGTTTACATATCTTCTATTATTATTATTTTTGTTTTCTTATTCTTTCATCCATTGAAACCTCATCACTGGTTTTGCCAACGTTACAAGTTTTAAACTAAAAATCATGACTCTCTTTTCGACTTCAACAATATCTTTAAATTTGTTTATGGAGATCATTCTCTCTCTCACATGACACATTTATTGTCATTCCTACTATTTATTCATTTCTTTCATACCGAATATCCATTACTCATCGAAACGTCATTACTTCAATCCTATGTGTTGTTTTTTTATTCTTTCTTTTTATTATTATTGTTCTTATTATTTCTTTTTATTTACGGGGGTTTACACAAATACTCATTTTTGGGAGAGAATGAAACTTTTCCGATAATAATCTCACCAAACTTAATGCACATCAAGAAGGTAAGTTATTACAGACTCTGAAAATGCACAAAAATGCATTAGGATTGACCATAGCTGACATCAAAGGAATTAGCCCTTTGATTTGCACACACAGGATTTATTTGGAGGAAAATGCTAAACCCTCTAGAGAAATGCAACGAATGCTTAATCCTAATATGAAAGAAGTAGTGAAAAATGAAGTCATTAAGCTTCTAGATAATGGAATCATTTATCCTATTTCTGACAACAAATGGGTAAGTCCTACCCAAGTTGTACCCAAAAAGTCTGGAGTCACTGTGATAACAAATGAGAAAAATGAGTTAAATCTAACGAGGACTGTTACTGGTTGGCGCATGTGCATTGACTATAGGAAACTTAATTCAATGACTAGAAAAGATCATTTCCCTTTACCTTTCATGGATCAAATCCTAGAAAGAGTTGCAGGTCATGAATTTTATTATTTCCTAGATGGCTATTCAGGTTACAATCAAATTGAAATTGCATTGGAAGATCAAGAGAAGACTACTTTCACATGTCCATTTGGTACTTTTGCATATCGAAGGATGCCTTTTGGATTATGTAATGCACCAGCCACGTTTCAAAGATGCATGCTTAGCATATTCAGTGATATGGTTGAACGTTTTCTTGAGATTTTTATGGATGATTTTTTTGTTTTTGGTGATTCATTTGATGATTGTTTGACTAACTTAGAAAAGGTTTTGAGCAGGTGTGAAGAGAAGAATCTTGTACTGAATTGGGAAAAATGTCACTTTATGGTAACAAACGGCATTGTACTTGGTCACATTGTTTCATCAAAAGGAATTGAGGTTGATAAATCTAAAATCGAGTTAATTGCCAACTTACCAACACCAAAATCTGTTAAGGATGTTAGATCATTCTTAGGACATGCTGGTTTTTACAGAAGGTTCATCAAAGATTTTAGTGTAATATCTAAGCCCTTGAGTAACCTTCTAACAAAGGATAATATTTTTGAATGGACTGAACATTGTGAAGAAGCCTTTGTTAAACTTAAAAACTTGCTTACTTCTGCTCCTGTCGTTCAACCTCCTGATTGGTCATTACCTTTTGAAATAATGTGTGACGCTAGTGATTATGCCGTGGGTGCTGTCTTGGGACAAAGAAAAGATAAGAAACCTTATGTGATTTACTATGCAAGTAAAACTTTAAATAGTGCTCAAATGAATTACACCACCACTGAAAAAGAATTACTTGTAGTAGTATTTGCATGTGATAAATTCAGGTCTTATCTTGTTGGCTCACCTGTTGTTGTTTTTAGTGATCATGCAGCATTGAAATATCTTCTTTCTAAGAAAGATTCTAAGGCTAGATTGGTGCGGTGGATTTTGTTACTTCAAGAATTTGATATCACAATCAAAGATAAGAAAGGCATCGAAAATGTTGTTGCAGATCATTTGTCAAGATTGACAATAGATTTGAAATCTGACATCACACCAATCGATGACTACTTTCCCGATGAATCTTTACTTTCCGTTTCTACGATGCCTTGGTTTGCTAATATTGTTAATTTTCTTGTTTCAGGACAATTGCCAGCTCATTGGAGTACCCAAGACAAAAGAAAGTTCTTGAACGAAGTGAAGAACTTTTATTGGGATGACCCGTATTTGTTCAAATATTGTCCTGATCAAATATTTCAAAGATGCATTCCTGACAATTAGGTAAGTAGTGTCATTAAATTTTGTCATTCTGAGGCATGTGGGGGTCATTTCTCGTCGAAAAAGACAACTGCAAAAATCTTACAAAGTGGATTTTACTGGCCCACCATGTTCAAGGACTCACATGCATTCTGCAAGACTTGTGAAAATTGTCAAAAATTAGGATCTATTTCAAAACGTCATATGATGCCTTTAAATCCTATTCTTGTCATTGAGATCTTTGATTGTTGGGGTATAGATTTCATGGGTCCATTTCCTCCA
The DNA here is from genome assembly GCA_030145905.1 of Populus davidiana. Taxonomy (NCBI): domain Eukaryota; kingdom Viridiplantae; phylum Streptophyta; class Magnoliopsida; order Malpighiales; family Salicaceae; genus Populus; species Populus davidiana. Next base: position 48,665,010 of record CM057789.1, read on the forward strand.
TCATTTGGTTTCGTATACATATTAGTCGCAGTAGATTATGTTTCAAAATGGATAGAGGCAATTCCAAGTCGAAACAATGATCACAAAACAGTGATAAAGTTTTTGAAAGATAATATTTTGAGTCGATTTGGAATCCCTCGAGCCATGATAAATGATGGTGGAACACATTTCTGCAACAAGCCATTTGATTCTTTGATGAAGAAATATGGAATCACACACAAAGTTGCCACCCCTTATCACCCTCAGACAAGTGGACAAGTAGAGCTTGCTAATAGGGAGATCATACAAATCTTGGAGAAAACAGTGAACCCTAATAGGAAAGACTGGTCTTTAATACTTAATGATGCACTTTGGGCTTATCGAACTGCTTATAAAACATCATTAGGTATGTCACCTTATAGACTAGTCTATGGAAAACCTTGTCACTTGCCTGTGGAAATTGAACATAAAGCTTATTGGGCTATTAAAGCTTTCAATTCAAACCTTGATGATGCTAGTCAGCTGCGAAAATTGCAAATAAATGAGCTTGAGGAAATAAGAAATGATGCATATGACAATTCAAGAATTCATAAAGCAAGAATCAAAGACTTTCATGACAAGAAAATATTGAGAAAAACATTCAATGTTTGTCAAAAAGTCTTGCTTTATAATTCTCCACTCCATTTATTTCCTGGAAACTAAGATCAAGATGGAGCGGTCCTTTTATTGTGAAACATGTGTATCCATATGGGGCCTGTGATATTGAGAATCCAAAGAATGACAATGTTTTCAAGGTAAATGGGCATCGTTTGAAAGTTTATTTTGACAATTTTTCAGTTGCAAATGACTCTATTGAATTGAGTGATCCTGTGTATAAAGATTGATTCTTTTTCTCACATTGTTTTGTGTTTTGGTTTGGTGTATCTATTGTTTTGCTAGTCTCTCTCTCACCCCGGTCAAATGGCGGATAACGATACTCCGTGACATAAGTCGATTCTTTTCAGTTTCCCAAATAACTGATATCTGTATATATTTGTACAATTCTGTGCTCTTTCTCCTTTCTTTGAATCTCATCTCCAATTCTCTTTTGAAAATGGACACCACTCTTAAAAAGTTGAAAAGGTATTTTCCCGCTCTGCCTCGAAATGCGATTACAAAAATTTACCGTGCTAGGTGTGAAAGATTGAGGTTGTTAATGAACCATGGAATTCCTGAAGATATTCGTTGGCTAATTGAAGCAAAGGTCCGATTATCGGGTGAGTCCTCCAATTCTTTCATTTCACACATGCCTAGAACAGGTACAAGCACTTTTGCAAAGAAACGTCGTGCAAAACGACTACAAGTCTGTCACAGATGTGCCAGATGAACTTGCAATGCGACATGTCGTTCTTTAGGAATGGTATCTGTAAACCGTGAAGATAAGATGTGCATCGTGTAATTCATGATTTATGGCCACAATTCCATAAAGAACATGATCGACTCAGTCTTGGGAATCTGACTAAAAAAGACCCTGTTTGCCAGTTTTTAAGAAAACTGGATGGGAAGCCTATCCCCGACCTATAGAGGGCGTTTAAGCCGTTCTTGGACGTAAAACCAAGGGAAGATGTGAGCCACAATCACAACTACTTGTACATACATGATTTGTCAAAATAAATAAATAAAGAGAGAGAGTGTGAGACAACAGCTGGTCTACATATAGGTGGTATGATTGCATTTTCAATTTCTCATCTATAAATTCTTCTCTTCCTTCCCTTCATTTCTACTCAACCCATACATTCATAAAAAATAGAAGTGTGTAGAAATGGCAGGTTCCTCAAGTCATCACATAAGAAATATTTGTGTTTTCGGTGGATCCAGTCCTGGGAAAGAAAAAGAGTTTTTAGAATCAGCAAATCATCTTGGTCGGGTACTAGCTGAGAGAAAGATTCATTTAGTGTATGGGGGAGGTAGCCTTGGGTTAATGGGAGGTGTGTCAATGGCTGCATTTTTGGGAGGCAGTCAAGTTTTGGGGGTTGTCCCTAAAGCTTTAGCAACTAGGGACATCATTGGAAAAACAATTGGAGAGGAACTACAGGTCCCTACAATGTCTGATCGACTAAACGCCATGTTTAGCCATGCTAATGCTTTCATTGCCTTACTAGGTGGTCTGGGCACATTGGAAGAGATCTTTCATATTTCCTCTTGGGCCCAACTGCACATTCACCATAAACCTATAGGTTTGTTAAATGTCAATGATTTTTATGATAAGTTACTGTCTTTCCTTGATCAAGCTGTGGAACAGGAATTTCTAACATCTTCGGCACGACAAATCATAATCTCTGCTGCTAATGCTGAACAATTGATTGACCAACTACAATCTTTCATCCCTGTCATTGATCCCTGCATGAGTCGCCTAAACTGGTCAACTAAGGAAAGCCGTAAAAAGCTTAGATTAGATTTGAGCCTTCATATGTGAAACCTTGTGTCTTTTGGTTTTATTAATAACATATTATTTTGTTTTGTTACTTCTTATATTTGTTTAAGTGTGTTTCAGGTTTGTCATTGTTCGCTGTTTCAGGTGATGTCTTCTATACTCTATCTTTCTACCTTAGGACATTGAGTACAATGTCTCGTTTTGGTTGGGGGGAAAGGGTAGTAGTTAAAAAAATACACTAACTTACTAACTGTTGTTGCTATTATTAAAACCATTTGACAAAAATGTTATTAAGATGGCCGAGTATGGAGTCAGTTTTATTAACTCTTGAGACGCATCTTAGTAAGTATCCTTATTAGGATGGCAGAGTAAGGAGGAAATTTTATTGACTCTAGAGACGCATCTTAGTAAGTATCATTACCAAGGTCTATCATAATACTTCTTGAAATATTCAGGTTTACAAACTCTCGCATTGCTATCACTTGATTCTGCTTCATATACTCGTTTAACAAGTATTCGCAAACCTTCATTTTCACACACACACACTTTAACATATGATTATGGGTTGCATGTTGGATTATTACATTAATTATGTTCTTTTGTTAAAGGTAACAATTAAGGGAAAGGGATAGTATATAACTTTCAAAAAAAAAAAAAAAAAGAGAATAAAAAACGTAGATAAGTTTGGTTTCGTAGCCTCCCTAACCTAAGCAATTAAGCCCGAAGGGGTGTTTTAACACCTAATACCCTAAAGTCAACTGACTTGGGAGCTATTGGCCCAAAGCTTGTTACATGGGTTAAGGAGAAAAGCTTAAGGGAATCAAACATTGCACTATCTACGTATCAGTATCTGCAACCCGAGTTACTAAGCTCGTAGGGGTGTCTTAACACCTAATGCCCTAAAGAACTTGCAAATTGTTTTTCTATTTTAATGCTTTGATTACTAGGGACTAGTAATAAGCTGGTTGGGGTGTGTGATTAGTACTTAAAAGTGCATGTTTATCAAGGTTTTATATCATCATTGTGCACTTGAAGTATCAATAACTCCTTAACTAAAGCATGTTTTATAATAACAAGTTTGATACTATAAGATACCTTAATTTATGGTAAATGTTCATCTTAAATGCAGGACTATCACATAAATAAAAGGATTGATTGATGAGTTTAAGCATTGAAAGTGAAAGGACAAAGAGATGGCCAAACTTAGAAAAGAGATGTTGGTGCAGTCCAAACCGGAACATTGCTCGGTAATTGGATCATATCTGGAGCTCTAGATCTCGGATTTAGGTCAATTTTATATGGATGGAAAGGTAAAATATAGGCCTACAACTTTCATTTGGACACGAAAATCTAAGAAGGTCGTTTTCATGTCCAAATTATAGGAACAACGAAGAAGTCCGAAGCTGTCCTGCAGCCCAGACACTATTTAGTGTTCAACCCATATCTTGAGTTCTAGATGTCCAAATGACCTCCTCTTTTTTTTGTTGGAAATATGAGACAATTTCCTAGAACATTACTAAGGATTCTGGGCAAATTATGATGTTAGCAATGACGTCTTGTTCAGACAAGAAGATAAGGATTGTCACCAAGTCAAGATGTGGCCACCCAATTAGTCAACAAATCAATAGTTCCAAATTTGGCCTATAAAAGGAGGCACTTACCATGTATTGAGGCATCTTGGTTTCCAGATCAAGATCATGCTCTTGCTTTCTCTCTTTGTATTGCTTATGTGTTGCTTTCATTAATATCAAGTTTATGCACTTCATTTCCTTTCCTTTAGTTAGTTAACTTCTTTCTCATTTATGTTCTTATCTTGTTCATTTATGTTTCTTTCTTTCATTATGTCTAGCTAAGTTAATTATGTCAAGGTGAAAAGGGTACACTAATGGTGTAAGAATAAGTATAATATAAACTTAACATGGACCTTAACGTTGGATACTAACATGTTTTATATTTGTTATCTTGTTCACTTTTAATACTTTGCTTGTTAAATGGTTAATCTAGATTTATGTTGTATAACAATTGGTACAACAAATACTTGGTACTTTCACAGCCCATACTTTATGGTATAACCGACACCTGAGCTATGAAAGAAACTTGATTTGTTGTTAACATAAAGTTATAATCATGAATGCCTGACAACATTTACAAGTATTAGCATTATTCGAATAAGATAACTAATGTAATTATGTTAACAATTTATAATCTGATTGGAACCTTCTTTATGTGTGGTTTCCAATTGAATAATAAAAGTTTATACTATACTTGTTTGAAATACCATTAGTGAATCCTCTAACCTTGACATTTGTTGTTATCATTGTTTAATCCTTACATTAATCTTTCATCTCAAAGTTCTCATGAATTTTTTCATCTTCTTCTATTACTACTACTACTACTACTACTACTATTATTGTTGTTGTTGTTGTTGTTGTTATTTACATTCTGTAATATATCTCTTTGATCTTTTCATAAACTCAATATATAGGCTGGAAACCTGTGACCCGATCTTTTGGATCATTCTCAGGTATAACAACGCCACGTACTGAGTATTATTATTGTTGTTGTTGTTGTTGTCTTGTTATTTATAATTTATACAATTAACCTCTTCGTGGTTCGACCCCGGTCTTGCCGGGTTATTTATTACTTCGACACTCCTGCACTTAGGAAAAGGCATCAATCTTTTGGTCATGTCATAACACATCTTCAATTATTCCTCTAGGCACTTTTACAGATCTATCGGCAAGTAAAAGAGTTACAGAAGTTGGTTTTAACTCACCTAGATTGAGACTCTGAAAAACTAAATATGGAAGTAAATTCACACTAGCTCCAAGATCAAGTAAGGCTCTTTCAATTTTATGTTCTCCAATAAAGCAAGAAATTGTAGGACAACCAGGGTCTTTATATTTCAAAGCATTATTGTTCTGAAGAATGACACTTACTTGTTTGGCTAAAAAGGCTTTCTTTTTCACATTTAGTTTTCCCTTCATAGTGCACAGATCTTTCAAAAATTTTGCATAGGAAGGAACCTGTTTAATAGCATCCAACAAAGGTATATTGATCCTTACCTGTTTAAAAGTTTCAAAGATTTCAGAGTTGTGATTGACTTTCTTTTGTTTGGTCATGGCATGAGGAAATGGAAGTGCTGGCGGGGAATCAACCTTTTCTTTGCAATGTTCAGGTTCAACCCCTTCCTTACCCTCAGAGATAGACTCTTCATCTTTCTCACAAGGTTCAAGAGTGGGTTTTTCAATAACCTTACCACTACGAAGAGTGATGACTGATTTGACTTGATCCAGGTGTTGGCTTCCAGAACAACTTGCATTTGTATTGTATTGCCCCTTTGGATTTTGTTGTGGTTGAGAAGGAAACTTACCTTTCTCTTGAAAACTGAGAGCAGATGTTAATTTTGCAAGAGCATCTTTAAAATCGGTCATGCTTTGAGCAAGTTGAGTGTTGATTGTCTCCTGCTTTTCAATGAATGCATGCAATGTTTCCTCAAGATTTCTTTTAGGAGGTGGAGCATAAGGAGGTGCATATCCATGAGAATTTTGGAAATTATGGTGTGCTTGAAACGGTGGCTGTGAAGTTTGTGCATTGTTGTTATCACTCTTCCAATTAAAATTTGGATGATTTCTCCAACCAGGGTTATATGTTTGTGAGTATGGGTTATGGTTTGGCCTTTGGAAACTGTTTAAAGCATGGGCTTGTTCATGGAGGCATTCCTTGAAGAAGGCAAAGTTGGACAATCATTTGTTGAGTGTTCTTTGGTTTCACAGATTTGACACACAATGTCTTGAACATATTTTAATTGACCACTTTTTTTCAATTCAAGTGCTTCGACTTTTCTAGCTAAAGATGCAAACTTGGCTTGGAGGTCATGATCTTCCCTAAGGTTGTGCATACCTCCACTAGATGTATGAGGTTGAGTTTTACTTGGTGCCTTATAAGTACCTATGGTGTCCCAATTTTGAGCATTTTCGGCTAACAAGTCTAGGTACTCCATTGCTTCATTAGGGTCTTTATCTTCAAAGGTTCCATTGCACATCAATTCAACCATTTGCCTATCTCTAGGTGTTAAACCTTCATAAAAATGTGAAACCAATCTCCATGTTTCAAAACCATGATGTGGGCAAGTATTAAGCAAATCTCGATACCTATCCCAACATTGGTAAAATGTTTCTTCTGGCTTTTGAGTGAAAGTGATGATTTGTCTTTTGAAAGAGTTTGTTCTGTGAGACGGAAAAAACTTCTTTAAAAATTGTTGTTGCATTTCATCCCAAGCACGAATAGATCCTGCTCTCAAATTTTAATGAAAAAGGAAAAAAATTTAATCTGATAGTGTTCATGCTACAATTTGAGTCATTATAGGTATTACAGACCTCCTCAAATTCCCTTAAATGCAAGTATGGATTTTCTAGGTCTAAACCATGAAAAGAAGGTAAAAGTTGAATAATGCCTGACTTAAAATTAAAATGAGATGCATCAGGAGGGAAAACTATGCATGATGGTGCACTTGTTCTTGTGGGATTCATGTGGTCTCTAAGTGTTCTCATACGGTTATTCTCTTTACTCTCATTATGAAGTGATTGATTATCTTCTTCGGCCATATTTTCTGAAAATGACGAGGATACCCTACAAAGTTGACCACTTAATGTACGTGACCAAACTCTCATGCACGTGTAAGAGGAGAATAAAAGGAAGAAAAAAAAATAGAAGAAAAAGAAACAAAAGTTAGATAGAATGAAAAATAAAAAGAGAAAATAAAATAAATATTATAATTTATACAAGAATTTACCTCCCCGGCAACGGCGCCAAAAACTTGACACGACCAAAAGATTGATGTCTTCTCCCAAGTGTAGGAGTGTCGAAGTAATAAATAACCCGGCAAGACCGGGGTCGAACCACATGGAGGTTAACTATATAAATTATAAATAATAGCAACAACAACAACAACAATAACAACAACAATAAGATAAAGAGAGCTTTGGGATGTGATATTGATGTAAGGATTAAACAAGCATAAAATAATTGTCAAGGTTAGAGGATCCACTAATGGTACTTCAAACAAGTATAGTATAAACTCTTATTACTCAATTGGAAACCACACATAAAGGAGGTTCCAATCAGATTATAAATTGTTAACCAGATTACATTAGTTATCTTATTCGAATAAAGCTAATACTTGTAAATGTTGGCAGACATTTATGATTATAACTTATGTTAACAACAAATCAAGTTCCTTTCATAGCTCAGGTGTCGGTTATACCATACAGTATGGGCTATGAAAGTGCCAAGTATTTGTTGTACCAAGTGTTATACAACATAAATCTAGATTAATCATTTAACAAGCAAAGTATTAAAAGTGAACAAGATAACAAATATAAAACATGTTAGTATCCAACGTTAAGGTCCATGTTAAGTTTATACTATACTTATTCTTACACCATTAGTGTACCCTTTTTACCTTGACATAATTAACTTAGCTAAACATAATGAAAGAAAGAAACATAAATAACAAGATAAGAACATAAATGAGAAAGAAGTTAACTAAGTAAAAGAAAGGAAATGAAGTGCATAAACTTGATATTAATGAAAGCAAAACATAAGCAATACAAAGACAGAAACACAAGAGCATGATCTTGATCTGGAAACCAAGATGCCTCAATACATGGTAAGTGCCTCCTTTTATAGGCCAAAATTTGGAACTATTGATTTGTTGACTAATTGATGAGTGGGTGACCACATCTTGACTTGGTGACAATCCTTATCTTCTTGGGTTAAAGATGCATTGTGTTTTAAGTTATATGTATATATATATATAAAAAGAAAAAAGAAAAAAGATAATAATCCTAACCCAAGGAAGTTAACCTTAAACATTAGAGCAAAAATTTGTTTTTCTTCCAAGTAAAGCCCCATAACTATATGTTGATATGTTGAGCACAAAAGAAAGGTTTAGTAATATCTTGTTTGAGAAGTATAGAGCAGATATATGCATTTAATGAGAGTTTGTTTATCTGGATAGATTAATGGAAGTTGAATGATGAATGCCTTACTTTGTGAAACTTGCAAATTGTTAGGGACTCGTAATAAGCTGGTTGGGGGGTGTAATTATTACATAAAAGTGCATATTTATCAAGCTTTTATAGCATCATTTTGCACTTAAAGTATCAATAACTCCTTAACTAAAGCATGTTTTATAATAACAAGTCTAATACTATAAAATGCCTTAATATATGGTAAATGTTCATCTTAAATGCAAGCATATCACATAAATCAAAAGATTGATTGATGAATTCAACTACTGAAATTTGTGAAGATAAAGAGAGGGTGAAGCTTAGAAAAGAGATGTTGTTGCAGTCCAAACTAGAACATTGTTCGGTAATTGGGTCATATCTCGAGTTCTAGATGTCCAAATGATCTAAAATTTTGGCCTATAAAAGGAGGCATTTGCCATGTATTTAGTGGCTTGGTTGTTCAGATCAAGCTCATGCTCTTTATTTCTCTCTTTATATTTTTTTGTAAATCTTAAGTTTTGCTTTCATTAATATCTTGTTTATGCTTTTCATTTCCTCTCATTTACTTAGTTAACTTGTATTTTCTTTATGTTCTTGTTTTGTTTATTTAGGTTTATCTTCTTCATTATGTTTAGCTAAGTTTATTATGTCTAGGTGAAAAGGTTACACTAATGGTGTAAGAATAAGTATAGTGTAAACTCAACATGGACCTTAATGTTTAATATTAACATGTCTTATCTTTTTATCTTACTAATTCTTAATACCTTGCTTGTTAAATGGTTAATCTAGATTTGTGTTGTATAACACTTGGTACAACAAATGCTTGGCACTCTCATAGCCCAACCGTATGATATTACCTACACCTAGGCTATGAAAGGAGCTTGATTTGTTGTTAACATCATGAATTCCTAACAATATTTAAAAGTTTGGTGTTATGTAAATAAGATAATTAATATGATCATATTAATAATTTATAATGAGCTATTAATGAGAAATCATCCGATTGGAACCTCCTTCGTGTGTGGTTTCCAAATTGAGTAATAAGAGTTTATACTATACTTGTTTGAAATACCATTGGTGGATCCTCTAACCTTGACATTTGTTTTTATCATTGTTTAATTCTTACATTAATCTTCCATCTCAAAGTTCTCATTAATTTCTTCCTCCTCCTCTTCTTTTCATTATTATTATTATTATTATCATAAAATCAGTATATAGGCTGGAAACCTGTGACCCGATCTTTTAGATCATTCTCAGGTATAACAACGCCACGTACTGAGTATTATTATTATTATTATTATTATTATTAGTATTAGTATTCTTATTATTGTTGTTGTTGTTGTTGTTGTTGTTGTTGTTGTTATCTTGTTATTTATAATTTATACAATTAACCTCTCTGTGGTTTGACCCCGGTCTTGCCGGGTTATTTATTATTTCGACACTTCTGCACTTGGGAGAAGACATCAATCTTTTGGTCGTGTCACCATGAAAAGAAGGTAAAAGTTGAATAATGCCTGGCTTAAAATTAAAATGAGATGCATCAAGAGGGAAAACTATGCATGAGGGTGCACTTGTTCTTGTGGGATTCATGTGGTCTCTAAGTGTTCTCATACGATTATTCTCATTATTCTCATTATGAAGCGATTGATTATCTTCTTCGGCCATATTTTTTGAAAATGATGAGGTGACACGACCAAAAGATTGATGTTTTCTTCCAAATGTAAGACTGTCGAAGTAATAAATAACTCGGCAAGATCGGGGTCGAACCACAAGGAGGTTAATTGTATAAATTATAAATAACAACAAGAACAACAACAACAATAATAATAATAAGAAAGAAGAAGAAGAAGAAGTTGATGAGAACTTTGACATGGAAGATTAATGTAAGGATTAAACAATTATAAAAACAAATGTTAAGGTTAGAGGATCCACTAATGGTATTTCAAACAAGTATAATATAAATTCTTATTATTCAACTGGAAACCACACACAAAGGAGGTTCCAATCGGATGATTTGTCATTAATAGCTCATTATAAATTGTTAACATGATCATATTAATTATCTTATTTAAGTAACACCAAACTTTTAAATATTGTCAGGAATTCATGATGCTAACTTATGTTAACAACAAATCAAGTTCCTTTCATAGCACATGTGTAGGTAATACCATACAGTTGGGCTATGAGAGTGCCAAGCATTTATTGTACCAAGTGTTATACAACACAAATCTAGATTAACCATTTAACAAGCAAGGTATTAAGAATTAGTATGATAAAAAGATAAGACATGTTAATATTAAACATTAAGGTCCATGTTGAGTTTACACTATACTTATTCTTACACCATTAGTGTAACCTTTTCACCTTGACATAATAAACTTAGCTAAACATAATGAAGAAGAGAAACATAAATAAACAAAACAAAAACATAAATAAGATACAAGTTAACTAAGTAAAGGAAAGGAAATGAAAAGCATAAACAAGATATTAATGAAAGCAAAACTTAAGAATTAAATATATATAAAGAGAGAGAGCAAGAACAAGTTCTTGATCTGAACAACCAAGCCCTAAAATGCTTGGCAAATGCCTCCTTTTATAGGCCAAAATTCGAAACTATTGATTTGATGACTAATTGTTGAGTGGGTGGTCAACTCTTGACTTGGTGAAAATCCTTATCTTCTTGTCATTGCTAGCATCAGAACTGGATCCACCTGTGCTTATAAAAGTTTTAGGAAATTGTCTTAACTTTCCAGTAAAAAAATATTGAGGTCATTTGGACTTCTAGAACTCGAGATATGAGCAGAACACTGAATAATGCCTGGGTCGTAGCACAGATTCGGACTTCTTCATTGTTGCTATAATTTGGACTTGAAAACGGCCTTCTTAGATCTTGGCCTCCATATGAAAGTTGCACGCTTATGTGTTACTGAATCTGTATAAAAATTTGAGATCATTTGGACATCTAGAACTTGAGATATGACCCAATTACTGAACAATGTTCTAGTTTGGACTGCACCAACATCTCTTTTCTAAGTTTGGCCCTCTCTTTGTCCTTTCAATTTCAATACTTGAACTCATCAATCAATCCTTTCATTTATGTGATAGGCCTGCATTTAAGATGAACATTTACCATAAATTAAAGGTATCTTATATTACTAGGTATGTTATTTTAAAACATGATTTAGTTAAGGAGTTATTGATACTTCAAGTGCAAAATGATGATATAAAACCTTGATAAAAATATACTTTTAAGTACTAATCACACCCCCCAACTAGTTTATTACTAGTCCCTAGTAATCAAAGCTTTAAAATAGAAATTGTTTTTTGCAAGTTCCACAAAGCAAGGCATTCATCATTTAACTTCCATTAATCTATCCAGATAAACAAACTCTCATCAAGTTCATATTCCTGCTTCATATATCTTAAACAAGATATTAATAAACCTTCTTTTTATGTGCTCAATCTATGAAAACATAGATGATGGGGCTCTTGTTGGAAGAAAACAATATTATGTTCTCATGTTAAGGTTAACTTCCTTGAGTTGGGATTATTATTATTTTTTTTATTATTTATATACATATACAACATAATGCATCTTTAACCCATGTAATGAGTTTTTGGCTAATGACTCCCAGACCAGTTGGTCTTCGGGCATTACGTGTTGAGACACCCCTATGAGCTTAGTAACTCGGGTTGTAGATACTGATACATAGATAGTGCAATGTTTGATTCCCTTAAGCTTTTCTCCTTAACCCATGTAACAAGCTTTAGGCCAATAGCTCCCAAGTCAGTTGACTTTAGGATATTAGGTGTTAAAACACCCCTTTGAGCTTAATTGCTTAGGTTAGGGAGGCTACGAAACCAAACTTATCTATGTTTTTATTATCATCAATATTATCTTTTTTTTTTTTGCAAATTATATACTATCACTTTTCCTTAGTTGTTATCTTTAACAAAAGAACATAAATAATGTAATAATCCAATGTGCAACCCACAATCATATGTTAAAGTGTGTGTGTAAAAATGAAGATTTAAGAATACTTGTTAAATAAGCATATGAGCAGAATCAAGTGATAACAATACGAGAGTTTGTAAACATGAATATTTCAAGAAGTATTCTGATAGACCTTGTTAAGAATGTTTACTAAGATGCGTCTCAAGAGTCACTTTAACAAAAGAATGATCTATTAATCTGCCATCCTAGTAATTAGGGGTGATCGTTTTTGGTTCGGTTCAGTTTTTAGCTTTAAAAAACAACAAAACCAAAAGGCAAAAAAAAAAAGGGACCCAGACCAAACCGGAACCAGTCCAAACCGACCGGTTGCAGTTCGGTTTAGGTCCGGTTTTTAAGGTCCAAAACCGGAAAAACCTATGGTTATTTTTCTGGCTTCTTAATGGGCTTCGTAATGGGCTTCGTAATGGCTTTTAGTGGATTTTTTATGGGCTTATAATTGATGTTAATAATATCTAATTTTCTTAAAAAATTCCAAAGTACATTTAATTTGTTTGCCACTAAATATTCATTTATATTAAGTTGTTATTGTGAATCTTGTGTTCAATATATTTTTTACCTTCTTAATTTTTTTCTCCTGCTTCAAAAAAACTTAAATAACACAATCACACATTAATAAGTTAAAATCCAAATTAATCCAAATTACAAACCAATGCCTTCAAAGGGCTTAAAGAAAAACCAACAAATAACATTATAATTAAACAATATTGTATACTTGTAGGAAGAATTTTGACTTGGTCGACAACCTGAGGCAAGATTGAAGTTTCATTAGTGATAAATATCAAAGATTTGAATAAGAATTTGCCATATAAATAAAAAGCACAAATCCAGCAGCAGTATAGCTTATTAAGATCAGAAATAAACTGGCATCATCATTCATGAAGCCCAATATTACCAACATAATTAGCCATCATAAAACAAGCCACACTAAACATGAGCACTAAAATCAAAATTATGCATTACCAACACCTTTTTCTTTATAATTAATCTTACCAAACCCAACTTGCAGAGGAAAGAACTAGTTGCACCTACTCTAGCAATAATAACTTGCAAACGAAAGGAACTGAGAGAAGCAAGAACTACAGGTGCATATGTGCACAAGCACACAAGACAGAGACACACAGAAATAGAGTTTCACAGCCATTGCAAATAAAAAGATAGTTCATCTTCCCAATACATAACCTCCATGCTTGCTGGTCACTACTGAAATTTGAAAGACTAAAGTGTCTAGAAGAAATAAACAACATTTTTCTCAAATAGATTATAGAAGAAAGTAGAACAAGGCAACAAGCTGCATGTCTAAAATAGAATGTCCCCACTATATATCACCAAGCCACTTGAGTCAATTTCTTAATTGGATAGCAACACAGTAAGCCATCAAAATTAAAATTATATTTTGTCAAGTTTTTTCTTAATAATTCTCAATTACTAATCAATGAACATGCATATCAAAAGATAATCATGTGAACTTAATTACATTTTCAACTTTTCTTTTCTTTTCTTTATTTCTGTTCATGGTTGGCTTAACCATGCATGTGAACTTCAGGATGTCATTAGTAATTTAGTATAAACCTTGACCTTGACTCGAAGATCTGGGAGTGTAAATTACTTTTAAAAAATATTTTTTACTTGCAAAAACATTGATTAATACATTAAAATCATAAAAAAATATTAATTTTATATTGTTTCATGATAAATATATATGTAAAAAATATATAAAAACAAAAACCATTGTCCTCTGGAACGGGTAATTAGTCTCTCGTCCCTATAGCACACAAGCTAGCCACTCCTTGTTGTAAGGAAAAAAACAACAACTAGGATGAAAGTTTTTGGATATTAATTCTAAGATTTAAACTTAAAAAGTAGATGAAAAAATGTATTTGAATTAGATTCCCTTCTAAAAAGAAAAAAAAATCAATCCAGCAAATTCCTATAAACCAATTCATAATCATGCAATATCTCAAAGATTCCCTTCAAATCGGGTCTATTAAGTCGCATCATCAACCCACCATTCAGACATTTTTCAAAGAGATTTGAAAACTATTTTCCCAGCAATCGGCTAATCCATCTTTGTCATACTATGTTTCAAGTTTCAACTCATATAAACCAATTCATAATCATGCAATATCTCAAAGCTTAAGCCACAGTAAATAATGGGGTCAATTTTCAAAAAGCTAACTTCGAATACAAACTGTTGTTGGCAGTTCCAAATTCCAATCTACCAGTGAGAAAGAAAAGAAGGAAAAAAAATAAGGACATACTGTTTGCGATTGATCGTCTTCTGAGAATTTGAGACAAGGACAACAATTCCAATTTCCTTTTCAAATTGTGTTCTTTCGTCCACCTTCATTTTTACATTGTTTAAAATAATTAACACATCAAAACAGAAAAATAGAAACAATATAAAATCAACAAGCAACAATTAATTAAATTTGTAATTACATGACAAGATTACCTGAACGATGTAATCGGCTTTGATAGAAGCAATAGATTGAAGAAGATCTGGAAGAGGTAATAGTTTCACCACCTCACACACACAGCAGTTTCTTTCTAGATTCGAAGAATGGTCGTCCGAGAATAGCCTAAGCTTGTTGACTTGTGAAGAGGAGGCGGCTATTAATGGTAGTAGGGGTGATTGGAGGGGGTGGTTGTGTCTGTGAAGTGTGAAATGTAAATGAAAATTGAAAGGGTTGGAGGGGAGGGGGTGGCTATGTGAAAGGGAAAGCAAATAAATGGTCTACTAGGGTTTGAAAGGAAAAGTAAAGACATTTTCCTAAATATTTTAACCGATTCAATCGGTTTTTTTACCGGTTCGGTTTTTTCGGTTAATGTTTGTTTGGTTTTCTCGGTTAAATCATTTTTCTGGTTTTTTTGCTCACCCCTACTAGTAACAACAGTTTTGCAAATGGTTTTTGAAATAGAAAACACAGTAATTTTTTTTTTATATATATATATATATATATCAACTACTACCCTTTCCCCCCAACCAAAATGAGACATTATCCTCAATGTCTTAAGGTAGAAAGATAGAGTATAGAAGACATCACCTGAAATAGCAAACACTAATAAACCTGAAACACACTTAAACAAATATAAAAAACAACAAAACACAATAATAAAAACAAAAGACACAAAGTTTTTACAAACTAAGACTCAAATCCAATCTAAGCTTTTTACGGCTTTCCTTAGTTGACCAATTTAGGCGACTCATGGAGGAATCAATTACAGGGATGAAAGATTGTAGTTGGTCAATCAATTGTTCAGCAGTAGCAGCAGAGATTATGATTTGTCGTGCCGAAGATGTTAGAAATTCCTGTTCCACAGCATGATCAAGAAAAGACAACAACTTATCATAAAAACCATTAACATTTAACAAACCTATGGGTTTATGGTGAATGTGCAGTTGGCCCCAAGAGGAAATATAAAAGATCTCTTCCAATGTGCCCAGACCACTTGGTAAGGCAATGAAGGCATCAGCATGGTTAAACATTGCATTTAGTCGATCAGACATTGTGGGGACTTGTAATTCCTCTCCAATTGTTTTTCCAATGATGTCCCCTTATGCTAAAGCTTTGGGAACAACCCCCAAAACTTGACTACCTCCTAAAAATACAGCTATTGACACTCCCCCCTTTAACCCAAGGCTGCCTTCTCCATACACTAAATGAATCTTTCGCTCAGCTAGTACCTGACCAAGATGATTTGCTAATTCTAAAAACTCTTTTTCTTTCCCAGGACTGGATCCGCCGAAAACACAAATATTGTTTATGTGATGACTTGAGGAACCTGTCATTTCTACACACTTCTATATTTGATGAATGTATGGGTTGAGTAGAAACGAAGGGAAGGAAGAGAAGAATTTATAGATGAGAAATTGAAAATGCAATCATACCACCTACATGTAGGCCAGCTGTAGTCTCACTCTCTCTCTCTCTCTCCACTTATTTATTTATTTTGAAAAGGCATGTGTATGTACACGTAGTTGTGATTATGGCTCATATCTTTCCTTGGTTTTACGTCCAAGAACGACTTAAACGCCTTCTATGGGTCGGGGATAGGCTTCCCATCCAGTTTTCTTAAAAACTAGCAAATAGGGTATTTTTTAGTCAGATTCCCAGACTAAGTCGAGCATGTTCTTTATGGAATTGTGGCCATAAATCATGAATTGCACGATGCACATCTCCATTAGGGTGCGTCTCAAGAGTCAATAAAAGATTATCTAAAGACCCTTTACTCAGGCCATCCTTAATGAATTGTATTTTATCTTCATGGTTTACAGATACCATTCCTAAAGAACGACATGTCACAATACAAGTCCATCTGGCACATCTGTGACAGACTTTTAGTCGTTTTGCATGATGTTTCTTCGCAAAAGTGCTTTTACCTGTTCCAGGCATGTGTGAAACGAAAGAATTGGAGGACTCACCTAATAATCAGACCTTTACTTCAATTAGCCAACGAATATCTTCAGGAATTCCATGATTCATTAACAACCTTAATCTTGCACATTTAGCACAATAAATATTTGTAATCGCATTCTGAGGCAAAGCGGGAAAATACTTTTTCAATTTTCCAAGAGTGGTGTCCATATTCAAATGAGAATTGGAGGAGAGATTCAAAGAAAGGAGAAAGAGCAAAGAATTGCACAAATATATACACAGATATCAGTTATCATGGGAAAATGAAAGAATCGACTTAAGAGTCACGGAGTACCGTTATTCGCCATTTGACCGGGGTGAGAGACTAGCAAAACAAAAGTCACACAAAAACAATGTGAGAAATGAATCAATCTTTATATACAAGATCACCCAATTCAATAGAGTCATTTTTAACTGAAAAATTATCAAAATAAACTTTCAAACGATGGCCATTTGCCTTGAAAACATTACCATTCTTTGGATTTTCGATATCATAGGCCCCATATGGATACACATGTTTCACAATAAACGGACTGCTCCATCTTGATCTTAGTTTTCCAGGAAACAAATGGAGTTCAGAATTATAAAGCAAGACTTTTTGACCAACATTGAATGTTTTTCTCAGTATTTTCTTGTCATGAAACTCTTTGATTCTTGCTTTATAAATTCTTGAATTGTCATATGCATCATTTCTTATTTCCTCAAGCTCATTTATTTGCAATTTCCGCAGCTGCCTAGCATCATCAAGGTTTGAATTGAATGCTTTAATAGTCCGATAAACTTTATGTTCAATTTCCACAAGCAAGTGACAAGGTTTTCCATAGACTAGTCTATAAGGCGACATACCTAATGATGTTTTATAAGTAGTTCGATAAGCCCAAAGTGTATCATTAAGTCTTAAAGACCAATCTTTCCGATTAGGGTTCACTGTTTTCTCCAAGATCTGTTTGATCTCCCTATTAGCAAGTTCTACATGTCCACTCGTCTGAGGGTGATAAGAGGTGGTAACTTTGTGTGTGATTCCATATTTTTTCATTAAAGACTCAAATGGCTTGTTGTAGAAATGTGTTCCATCATCACTTATCATGGCTCGAGGGATTCCAAATCGACTTAAAATGTTTTCTTTCAAAGACTATATCACTGTTTTGTGATCATTGTTTCGAATTGGAATTTCCTCTATCCATTTTGAAACATAATCTACTGCGATTAATATGTACAAGAAACCAAATGATGGAGCAAATGGACCCATGAAATCTATACCCCAACAGTCAAAGAACTCAATGATAAGAATAGGATTTAAAGGCATCATGTGACGTTTTGAAATAGATCCCAACTTTTGACAATTTTCACAAGTCTTGCAGAATGCATGTGAGTCCTTGAACATGGTCGGCCAGTAAAATCCACTTTGTAAGATTTTTGCAGTTGTCTTTTTTGATGAGAAATGACCCCCACATGCCTCAAAATGACAAAATTTAATGACGCTACTTACCTCATTGTCAGGGATGCATCTTCGAAATATTTGATCAGGACAATATTTGAATAAATAAGGGTCATCCCAATAAAAGTTCTTCACTTCGTTCAAGAACTTTCTTTTGTCTTGGGTACTCCAATGAGTTGGCAATTGTCCTGAAACAAGAAAATTAACAATATTAGCAAACCAAGGCATTGTAGAGACAGAAAATAAAGATTCATCAGGAAAGTAGTCATCGATTGGTGTGATGTCAGATCTCGAATCGGTTGTCAATCTTGACAAATGATCTGCAATAACATTTTTGGTGCCTTTCTTGTCTTTGATTGTGATATCAAATTCTTGAAGTAACAGAATCCACTGCACCAATCTAGCTTTAGAATCCTTTTTTGAAAGAAGATATTTCAAAGCTACATGATCACTAAAAATGACAACAGGTGAGCCAACAAGAGAAGATCTGAACTTGTCACATGCAAATACTACTGCAAGTAATTCCTTTTCAGTGGTAGTGTAATTCATTTGAGCACTATTTAAAGTTTTACTTGCATAGTAAATCACATAAGGTTTCTTATCTTTTTTTATCCCAAGACAGCACTCACAGCATAATCACTAGCATCACATATTATTTCAAAAGGTAGTGACCAATCAGGAGGTTGAATGACATGAGTAGAAGTAAGCAAGCTTTTAAGTTTAACAAAGGCCTTTTCACATTGTTTAGTCCATTCATAAATATTTTTCTTTGTTAAAAGGTTACATAATGGTTTAGATATTACACTAAAATCTTGGATGAACCTTCTGTAAAAGCCAACATATCCTAAGAATGATCTAACATCTTTAACAGATTTTGGTGTTGGGACGTTGGCAATTAACTCGATTTTAGATTTGTCAACCTCAATTCCTTTCAATGAAACAATATGATCAAGTACACTGCCATTTATTACCATAAAGTGATATTTTTCCCAATTCAATACAAGATTCTTCTCTTCACACCTACTCAAAACCTTTTCTAAGTTAGTCAAACAATCACCAAAAACAGAAAAATCATCCATAAAAATCTCAAGAAAACGTTCAACCATATCACTGAATATGCTAAGCATGCATCTTTGAAACGTGGCTGGTGCATTACATAATCCAAAAGGCATCCTTCGATATGCAAAAGTACCAAATGGACATGTGAAAGTAGTCTTCTCTTGATCTTCCAATGCAATTTCAATTTGATTGTAACCTGAATAGCCATCTAGGAAATAATAAAATTCATGACTTGCAACTCTTTCTAGGATTTGATCCATGAAAGGTAAAGGGAAATGATCTTTTCTAGTCATTGAATTAAGTTTCCTATAGTCAATGCACATGCGCCAACCAATAACAGTCCTAGTTGGAATTAACTCATTTTTCTCATTTGTTATCACAGTGACTCCAGACTTTTTGGGTACAACTTGGGTAGGACTTGCCCATTTGCTGTCAGAAATAGGATAAATGATTCCATTATCTAGAAGCTTAATGACTTCATTTTTCACTACTTCTTTCATATTAGGATTAAGTCTTCGTAGCATTTCTCTAGAGGGTTTAGCATTTTCCTCCAAATAAATCATGTGTGTGCAAATCGAAGGGCTACTTCCTTTTATGTCAGCTATGGTCCATCCTAATGCATTTTTGTGCATTTTCAGAGTTTGTAATAACTTAACTTTTTGATGTGCATTAAGTTTGGAAGAGATTATTACTAGAAAAGTTTCATTTTCTCCCAAAAATGAGTATTTAAGATTTAATGGTAACAACTTCAAATCAGGTTTTGGTGGTTGAACACTTGAAGGTATGGACTCAATTGATCGTTATGGCAATTCTTCAATTTGTGGTCTCCAATTACATGACTTTGCTTCTTCCTAAAAATAGACCATTTGCAACTCGTCAGGTTCATCAATCTCAGTTTCACTAGAAGTGGTTTGAAATTCATCATGAACTAATTTTTCAAAAAAGTCCACTTCCTATAAATCATTATCATCTCCAGGTTGCTTGCAAATGTTGAAAATATTCATTTCCAATATCATGTTTCCAAATGATAGCTTCATCAGTTTATTCCTACAATTAATGAATGCATTAGAAGTTGCAAGAAATGGGCGTCCTAAAATAACAGGAATTGAATTACATGCTTCAACAGGTTGTGTATCTAAGACAACAAAATCTACAGGGTAAATGAATTTATCAACTTGTACTAACACATCCTCAATTATTCCTCTAGGCACTTTTACAGATCTATCTGCAAGTAAAGAGTTATAGAAGTTGGTTTCAACTCACCTAGATTGAGACTTTGAAAAACTGAATATGGAAGTAAATTCACATTAGCTCTAAGATCAAGTAAAGCTATTTCAATTTTATGTTCTCCAATAAAGCAAGAAATTGTAGGACAATCAGGGACTTTATATTTCAAAGCATTATTGTTATAAGAATAGCACTTACTTTTTCGGCTAAAAATGCTTTCTTTTTCACATTCAGTTTTCTCTTCACAATGCACATATCTTTTAAAAATTTTGCATAGGAAGGTACCTGTTTAATAGCATCCAACAAAGGTATATTGATCCTTACTTGTTTGAAAGTTTCAAGAATTTCAGAATTGTGATTGACTTTCCTTTGTTTGGTCATGGCACGAGGAAATGAAAGTGCTGGCAGAGAATCAGTCTTTTCTTTACAATGTTCAGATTCAACCCCTTCCTTACCCTCAGAGGTTGACTCATCTTTCTCACAAGTTTTAAGAGTGGGTTTTTCAATAACCGTACCACTATGAATAGTGATGACTGATTTGACTTGATCCATGTGTTGGCTTTCGGAACTACTTGCATTTGCATTGTATTGCCCTTTTGGATTTTGCTGTCATTGAGATGGAAACTTACCTTTCTCTTGGAAACTGAGACCAGATGTTAACTTTGCAAGAGTATCTTTAAAATCTGTCATGCCGTGAGCAAGTTGAGTGTTGATTGTCTCTTGCTTTTCAATGAATGCATGCAATGTTTCCTCAAGATTTCCTCTAGGAGGTGGAGTATAAGGAGGTGCATATCCATGAGAATTTTGGAAATTATGGTGTGCTTGAAACGATGGCTATTAAGTTTATGCATTATTGTTATCACTCTTCGAACTAAAATTTAGGTGATTTCTCCAACCAGGGTTGTATGTTTGCGAGTATGGGTTATGATTGGGTCTTTGGAAACTGTTTAAAGCATGAGCTTATTCATAGAGGCATTCCTTGAAAGAAGGCAAAGTTGGACAGTCATTGGTTGCATGTTCATTTGTTTCACAGATTTGACACACAATGTCTTAAACATATTTTAATTAACCACTCTTTTTCAATTCTAGTGCCTCAACTTTTCTAGCTAAAGATGCAAACTTGGCTTGGAGGTCATGATCTTCCATAAGGTTATACATACCTCCACTAGATGTATGATATTGGGTTTTACTTGGTGCCTTATAAGTGCCTGTAGTGTCCTAATTTTGCGCATTTTCAGCTAGCAAGTCTAGGTACTCCATTGCTTCATTAGGGTCTTTATCTTCAAAAGTTCCATTGCACATCAATTCAACCATTTGCCTATCTTTAGGTGTTAACCCTTCATAAAATTGTGAAACCAATCTCCATGTTTCAAAACCATGATGAGGGCAAGTATTAAACAAGTGTCAATACCTATCCCAATATTGGTAAAATGTTTCACTTGGTTTTTGAGTGAAAGTGGTGATTAGTCTTTTGAAAGAGTTGGTTCTGTGAGATGGAAAAAATTTGTTTAAAAATTATTGTTGCATTTCATCCCAAGCACGAATGGATCCTGACCTAAGATTTTGTAGCCATGTTTTAGCTTTATCTTTTATGAAAAAGGAAAAAGCTTTAATATAATGGTATTCATGCTACAATTTAAGTCATTATAGGTGTTACAAACTTCTTCAAATTCTCTCAAATGTAAGTATGGATTTTCTAGATATGACCCATGAAAAGAAAGCAAAAGTTGAATAATGTCTGGCTTAAAATTAAAATGAGATGCTTGAGGAGGGAAAACTATGCATGAGGGTGCACTTGTTCTTGTGGGATTCATGTGGTCTCTAAGTGTCCTAACACGGTTATTCTCATTATTATCATTATGAAGTGACTGGTTATCTTCTTCGACCATATTTTCCGAAATGATGAGGATACCCTACAAAGTCTACCACTTAATGTAGAAAGAGAATAAAAGGAAGAAAAGAAAAGAAAATAAAACAAAAGAAACAAAGTTAGATACAAGAAAAGTGAAAAGAGAAAATAAAATAAATACTATAATTTGTACAATAATTTACCTCCCCGACAACAGTGCCAAAAACTTGACACGACCAAAAGATTGATGTCTTCTCCCAAGTGTAGGAGTGTCGAAGTAATAAATAATTTGGCAAGACCGGGGTGGAACCACATGGAGGTTAATTGTATAAATTATAAATAACAATAATAAAACAACAACAAGAATAACAACAATAACAATAACAATAATAATAATAATAATGAAGAAGAAGAAGTTGATGAGAACTTTGAGATGGAAGATTAATGTAAGGATTAAACAATTATAAAAACAAATGTCAAGGTTAGAGGATCCACTAATGGTATTTCAAACAAGTATAGTATAAACTCTTATTATTCAACTGAAAACCACACACAAAGAAGGTTCCAATCAGATGATTTGTCATTAATAGCTCATTATAAATTGTTAACATGATCATATCAATTATCTTATTTAAGTAATACCAAAATTTTAAATATTGTCAAGAATTCATTATGCTAACTTATGTTAACAACAAATCAAGTTCCTTTCATAGCACATGTGTAGGTAATACCATACGGTTGGACTATAAGAGTGCCAAGCATTTGTTGTACCAAGTGTTATACAACACAAATCTAGATTAACCATTTAACAAGTAAGGTATTAAGAATTAGTAAGATAAAAAGATAAGACATGTTAATATTAAACATTAAGGTCCATGTTGAGTTTACATTTTACTTATTCTTACACCATTAGTGTAACCTTTTCACCTTGACATAATAAACTTAGCTAAACATAATGAAGAAGAGAAACATAAATAAACAAAATAAGAACATAAATAAGATACAAGTTAACTAAGTAAAGGAAAGGAAATGAAAAGCATAAACAAGATATTAATGAAAGCAAAACTTAAGAATTGCAAAAAAAATATAAAGAGAGAGAGCAAGAACAAGTTCTTGATCTGAACAACCAAGCCCAAAAATGCATGGCAAATGCCTCCTTTTATAGGCCAAAATTTGGAACTATTGATTTGATGACTAATTGTTGAGTGGGTAGCCAACTCTTGACTTGGTGAAAATCCTTATCTTCTTGTCATTGCTAGCATCAGAACTGGATCCACTTGTACTTATAAAAGTTCTAAGAAATTGTCTTAGCTTTCCAGGAAAAAAATATTGAGGTCATTTGGACTTCTAGAACTCGAGATATGAGCAGAACACTGAATAATGCATTGGCTGCAGCACAGATTTGGACTTCTCCGTTGTTGCTATAATTTGGACTTGAAAATGTCCTTCTTAGATCTTGGCCTCCACATGAAAGTTGCACGCTTATGTCTTACTGAATCTGTGTAAACATTTGAGATCATTTGGACATCTAGAACTTGAGATATGACCCAATTACCGAACAGTGTTTTAGTTTGGACTGCACCAACATCTCTTTTATAAGTTTGGCCCTTTCTTTGTCCTTTCAATTTCAATACTTGAACTCATCAATCAATCCTTCCATTTATGTGATAGGCCTGCATTTAAGATGAACATTTACCATAAATTAAAGGTATCTTATATTATTAGGTATGTTATTATAAAACATGATTTAGTTAAGGAGTTATTGATACTTCAAGTGCAAAATGATGATATAAAACCTTGATAAAAATGCACTTTTAAGTACTAATCATTAGGATACCGTACAAAGTCGACCACTTAATGTATGTGACCAAACTCTCATGCACGTGTAAGAAGAGAATAAAAGGAAGAAAAGAAAAGAGAAGCAAAAAAAAACAAAACAAAACAAAGGAAACAAAAGTTAGATAAAATGAAAAGTGAAAAGAGAAAATAAATTAAATATTATAATTTATACAAGAATTTACCTTCCCGGCAACGGCGCCAAAAACTTGACTCGACCAAAAGCTTGATGTCTTTTCCCAAGTGCAAGAGTGTCGAAGTAATAAATAACTCGGCAAGACCGGGGTCGAACCACAGGGAGGTTAACTATATAAATTATAAACAACAACAACAACAATAATAATTAGTAGTAGTAGTAATACTAATACTAACAATAACAATAATAGTAATAATAGTAGTAGTAGTAGTAGTAGTAGTAATGATATTAATAATAGTAATAGTAATAATAAAGAGAGCTTTGAGATGTAAGATTGATGTAAGGATTAAATAATAATAAAAACAAATGTCAAGGTTAGAGGTTCCACTAATGATACTTCAAACAAGTATAGTATAAACTCTTATTACTCAACTGGAAACCACACACAAAGGAGGTTCCAATCATATTATAATTGTTAACATGATTACATTAATTATCTTATTCGAGTAATGCCAATACTTGTAAATATTATCAGGTATTCATGGTGATAACTTATGTTATCAACAAATCAAGTTCCTTTCATAGCACAGGTGTAGGTTATACCATACGGTTGGGCTATGAAAGTGCCAAGCATTTATTGTACCAAGGGTTGTTCAACACAAATCTAGATTAACCATTTAACAAGCAAGGCATTAAGAGTAAGCAAGATAATAAATATAAAACATGTTAATATCAAGCATTAAAGTCCATGTTGAGTTTATACTATACTTATTCTTACACCATTAGTGCAACCTTTTCACCTTGACTTAATAGATTTAGCTAAACATAATGAAAGAAAGAAACATAAATAAACAAGATAAGAACATAATTATACAAATAAAGGAAATGAAATGAAAAGCATAAACAAGAGGTTGATATAACATCAAATAAAACTTAAACATTACAAAATACAAAGAAAGAGAGCACGAGCATGATCTTGATCTGAACACCAAGATGCCTAAATGCATGGAAAATGCCTCCTTTTATAGGCTAAAATTTGAAACTATTGATTTGATGAATAATTGTTGAGTGGGTGGCCACATCTTGACTTAGTGAAAATCCTTATCTTCTTGTCTGAATAAAACGTCATTGCTAACATCAGAACTGGAACCACATGTACCCATGAAAGTTCTAGGAAATTCTCTAAGCTTTCTAGAAAACAAAAATTGAGGTCATTTGGACTTCTAGAACTCAAGATATGGGCTAAACACTGAACAGTGTCCAGGTTGCAGGACAAATTTGGACTTCTCCGTTGTTGCTATAATTTAGACTTGAAAACGGCCTTTTTTAAATCCTAGCCTCCACTTGAAAGTTGTAGGCCTATGTCTTACCAAATCTGTGTAAAAATTTGAGATCATTTGGACATCTAGAACTCGAGATATGACCCAATTACCGAACATTGTTCCAGTTTGGACTGCACCAACATCTCTTTTCTAAGTTTCACCCTCTCTTTATCTTTAGAATTTCAGTAGTTGAATTCATCAATCAATCCTTTGATTTATATGATAGGCCTGCATTTAAGATGAACATTTACCATATATTAAGGTATCTTATAGTATCAGAATTGTTATTATAAAACATGCTTTGGTTAAGGAGTTATTGATACTTCAAGTGCAAAATGATGATATAAAACCTTGATAAACATGCACTTTTAAGTACTAATCAAATACCTACACTTATGCTATAAAAGGAACTTGATTTGTTATTAACATAAGTTAGCATCATGAATTCCTGACAATATTTAAAAGTTTGGTGTTACATAAATAAGATAATTAACATGATCATGTTAACAATTTATAATGAGCTATTAATGACAAATTATCCAATTGGAACCTCTTTTGTGTGGTGTTTCCAGTTGAGTAATAAGAGTTTATACTATACTTGTTTGAAATACCATTAATGGAGTGGATCCTCTAACCTTGACATTTGTTTTCATAATTGTTTAATCCTTACTATCGCACGTGTGCGGCGTCACGACGAAAACATCCACCCTCCAATTCTATCTTATGTGGAAAATGTGTGGAGACTTGTCTTTTATTAGTGCAAAAATGGAATGGGAGTCGCCACCTAGTATTTTGGTTACTAGGAACCCTAACTGGTCTCGGAGATTCGAGTATAGGGACTGGTTGTGTAAAAGGATGGTATTAGCACCCCAAATACGCCCTACCTAAGGTAAGCTGCTTTGTTTTATTGTCTGATAAAAAATTAAATTCTTGTTGTGTTTTCTATTTGTTGGTCCGTCTATGGTTTAAGAAAAATTCTCTTCGGTAAAGAAATTCTTATCTTATTGGGTAAAATCTAACCATTCTAACGTATAAGATCGTAACTCCAGATATTAAAAGAAAACAAAATGATTTGTTTTGGAATTTTTGAAATATTGGCCAATTCTTGTGACTTAAATAAACTTGTTAATTATTTTTTGAAAACAAAATGACTTAAATATTTTTTTTTCGGATATTAATATTGGCCAATTCTTGACTTAAATATCTTTCCGATGTTTCCGGGGTGACATTCTAACGTTCTTTTCGATGTGCATGACGTCAAGGTTATGGCGGAGAAGATTAGTCTTCCAATACGAAAGCTCCCAAAAGATACTTCACTTTACCCAATTATGGGTCAAACCAAAACCAGGAAACTTTTGCTTACCTGATTGAAGGCCAAACACAATGTCACCGTACTCTGATACAACATGATGCAATTCTTCACCAGAAAGACGCGGGGATGCAACATCTTTTTCAACTCTACCAACAAAGAAATCTTTTCTGTTCTTTCTGAACCTGTGATTAAGTGGCAAGAAGCGACGGTGACAGTCAAAAAAAGAAGCTTTACCTCCGTTTGCTAGCGTGAATGCCTTGTTGTTTTCCATGCAGTATAGACATGCGAGTTTCCCATGCGTGCTCCAACCAGAAAGCATTCCATAAGCTGGAAAATCATTGATAGTCCACATCAAAGCCGCCCTCATAAGGAAATTTTGTTTCCTCGATATATCATAAGTCAGAGATCCGGAGGACCACAACTACGCCAGCTCATCTATCAACGGTCGAAGACAAACATCTATATTCCGCCCCGGGCTGCTTGGACCGGGTATGACAGTAGATAGAAACATGAACTCCGGCCTCATACACATTCCCGATGGCAAGTTATAAATTGTGAGAATGACCGGCCAACAAGAATAGGGAGCAGCAAATGACCCAAATGGGTTGAACCCGTCTGTACACAACCCAAGTCGAACATTCCTTGATTCAGCAGAAAAGTCAGGATTAACACTGTTAAAGCGTTTCCACACTTCGCCATTAGAAGGATGCACCATCACACCATCAACGACATCGTGTGTTTGGTGCCATGTCATGTGCTCAGCAGTCCTTGGTGACATAAATAACCTCTGCAGTCTAGGTGTGATCGGGAAATATCTAAGTTTTTTATACGCCACTAGAGTCTCCCCCCTGCCAGTTCTGGGTTTGTAACGGCAATGCCCGCATGTCATGCACTCGGTCATCTCAGCATTTTCAAGGTAGTATAACATGCAGAAGTTAGGGCACATGTCAATTTTCTGGTATCCTAAACCGAGGGGTTTTATCATGGACTTCGCAGCATAGAAGTTCTCTTTGAGTCTGTTCCCTTCAGGTAAAATGCTTCTTGCCCAATCAATAATTTTGTCATACCCGACCTCACTCAACCCGTGATCTGACTTGATGGTGAACACCTGTGCAACGGCCGATAATTTACTGTGGTTTGTGCAGCCATCCCATAATGGTTCGTCAGAATCTTTCAACAAATCAAAAAACCTAGCTGCCTCTGCATTAGGTTCTTCTTCTATGATTGGACATTGATTGACATTATCTTGATTCATTCTCATTACATCCATAACCATGTTTCTGTAAGGATTAGTGTTGTCATTTGTCGTTTCATGCATGTTGCTAGCACTAGAAGTTGACCCAACCACCGTTTCTCCCATTCTCCTATTACTAACAAATACCTCTCCATGTGCATACCAACACTCGTAATCCTCCACAAACCCTTTGTGTAGAAGATGCATCATTACAACATCTGGATGCAGATACTTTTTATTTTGACACTTCCTGCATGGACACCTAATACCGCCTCCAGTAAAATTTCTAGGAATAGATGTTGTGAAATTAATAAAACCCTGAACCCCGTTACAATAATCCATCCTCCGCAATCCTTGGGGTGAATCTAGATACATCCATGAACGATCATCCATGACTTCTATCGAACCTCTATAAAAAGGACCCATTAAGCAAGCTCTTAATTATTTCAAAACATAACATGTAATTCGGTAATTCTACAAATTAAGTTTTAACAATTTACAAACAAATACAATCTTACAAAATCTAAAACAAACCATAACAAGTGTAAAATTATACATTCATATACTACAAGTTTGTTTGAGAAATAACAATAAAACATGTACATCTACTAAAAAAAAATACATATACTAAAAAAACAATAAAATTGACATTTAAATGTTAAAATTTTAAAAGATAGAATTACTTACAAAAAATGATAAAATCCGTCGTTAAATCAGAACACGGATGTTGTGACCACAAACCTTCAAGAAATACAACTTGTTGTGTTGAGATGAGGAAGATTTTTCTTTTGGGGCGAGGGGGGGCTGGTTATTTGCAGATGGGGAGGGTTAGGATTAGGAAGAAGAAAGAGAAATGGGGGAGGACAGTGTCGGCAGAGTGGCCATATATTCACTTTTGCCGACGGCCTCACCGACGGTTTTATTCCGTCGGTGAATACGTCGGCGAAACCGTCGATAATTCTGACGGGCAATCGACACGTCACCGCACGGACCTGCTATTCAAATCCCTCGGTGATTCCGTCGGTATTTTTAACGGTGCACCGGTCACGTCACTGGTACGGATCTGGCATTTCAAATTCATCGGTGATTCCATCGGTATTATTCACGGTGAACAGGTCCCATCACGCGTACGGCTCCCCGGTTTTCAGGCCGTCGGTGATTCCGTCGGAAAAATCACCCGCCAAAACCTCCGCGCCACCTACCCGCCCTTTTTTCATTAATTCTGAATTTTCTGTCGGTAATTCGGTCGGTAATTACCGACGGACTATATCCGTCGGTAATTACCGACCAAATTACCGACGAAAATAGTCCGTCAGTGATTTCAACCGAAAAATACCGACAGAAAAAGGTCTGTCGGTGATTCCGTTGGTATTTAGCGAATTTCTGGTAGTGTTTTTCCAAGGTTATTCTGAATAGTGAGTGAGTCAAATTAATTTAAGTTCATTCAGGTTATTACTATTTAAATATATTTTTTATATTAGAAAACAATTGACCCGTCCCTACAATGTAGTCTAGGCAAAAAAAAAATGTAGTTATTTGATTAAAATATAAAAATTTGAAAAGGAAATCGATTTCTATTTTAAGAAAACATCCGAGACTTCTACAAAATTTATTCAATAAACTGTCAATTGCCAGTGGTCCCATAAGTAAGGACCACAGTTAAGAAAAGTAGTAAAACAAAGAGAGAAAAGAATACAATTCTATTATTGTACTGCACAACATGTGGCTATGCTTTTCATGTGGCTATGCTTTTCAAAGTCTATACAACTACTGGCTTATTCTTCTACTTGCATAAGAAAAGTTTAATAAGAAAAAAATAAAAAATATTTTAAAAAACAAATATTATTAAAAAAGTTTCAATGTTGTAGGTATTGCCGCACCAAATTCAATCAAGGCGGGCACAAGACATGCGATTGAGTGATGGATCACTGAAGGTTGCTAAGAAGAGTTTGCTTCATGTCAAAATCAATTTGTTGAAATTAGTACAAACATTCAAATAGATAAAAGAAATGTGTACGTTTAAATAGAAAAAAAGTTCAAATGTATATAGACACTTGAGAAATAAAGTGAAATGTTTATGCAGTTTAACAGCCATGTCAGCATGATGACATTTAAAATTAACATGATGGCATGTCAATTTAACAGCCATGTCAACATGTAATTAATATAATCTAATAAAAGTAGTTGCATAGAAAAAAATTGAAAATTCACACATTCAAATAGTGAAAATAAAAGTTAGAATACTTGAATAGAAAAAATAAAAAAGTTTAAATCTGAAATTTGCAATGATCTCTTCAAAATACTTGTACTCTTTCTTTTTTTTAGTAATTATACTTGTGAAATTTGATCAATCAAGTGCATATGTTATTTTTGTAACTGGCTTGTTGATTTTTAAAGTGTTTTTCACTCGAAAATATATTTTTTTTAAAAAAATTATTTTTGGCATTAACACATCAAAATGATCTGAAAACACCAAAAAAAAAAATTTTGAAGTAAAGAAAAAAATAAAAAAATTAATTTCTTTCTAAAACACTTTAGAAACGCAAAAACAAATAGGACCTTAATGCTTTAAAATAGATTAGGTATCCTATTCCAAGTAAAAAAAAATTATTGCAAAATAGCATTCTGCACTTATATTTTTCAAATTTGATATGAAGTCTGGATTTTTCAAATTTGATAGCCTAGATTAATGTTTTTTTAAAAAACAAAAATTCTCAAAATATCTTAACAAATAAAATAGCTTGATTAAACACATTTTTATGTTTTGCCAATCATGGTCTTTGGTCTAATTTTAATAAATTTTTAATTGTTTTGGAAGATTTTCTTGCAATTAATTTTGCGTTCCTCACTTTTTTTTACACTCCTATACTTAATATTTGGAATTGTGACCTACACATGAGATTTTTTTATATATTAAATAAATTTGTTTAAAATTACATACGACCAATTATAAAAATAGTTTTTATATTTTGTATGCATTTTGGATTTAATAACTAGTTTATTAAAGTTATGAGAATTTGATCTACATTTCAAAAAACACCAAAAATCTATTTTGTTAGGTGATGACTCTATCCTTTTTTATTGATAAAGGACAAGAATTTATTGTTGACATGACCAAAAAATTGATGTTTTCTCCCAAGTGCAGGAGTGTCGAAGTAATAAATAATCCGGCAAGACAGGGGTCGAACCACAAGGAAGTTAATTGTATAAATTATAAATAACAACAACAACAACAACAATAATTATAATAATAATAAAGAAGAAGAAGAAGAAGTTGATGAGAACTTTGAGATGGAAGATTAATGTAAGTGTTGTTACCCATTTTTGGGTTCCCACACAAAAATGAGATAATATAATATATATATATATATATATATATATATATATATATATTCAAAAGAAATCCAAAAAATAATGGGAGCGAGAAAAGGATGCTGGAATGCCAAAAAAATGCCAAAATTGGTTGAGGAGATTCAAAAATATAAAAGGTTGAAATTTAACAGTGAGAGCCATGTTGATAAGGAAAATTCAATTTGAGGAAGAAAAGTCCAAAATCAGATGTTTATGGATTCAATTAAATTTTATCCAAGGTTTAATTGAATTTATGGAGGGTTTGATTGCAAGAAAATTGAATTGTTAAGTCAATTTAGGTTTTTATTGGAAGAAATTAAACTTTCGAGGTCCAATTATAATTTTAAAGAGTTGATTTGGTCAAATCAGGGGCTTAATTGCATAATTATTGAAGTTTGATGGTCAATTAGGGACTTAATTGAATCAATCCAAAACCAAGAACTAAATCAGAAAAGGTGCTAAAATAAAGGGGTCTAATTACAAATTTTCCGGGGGTGTTTGATTACAAAAGATATTTAAGTTAAGAATTGGCCAATATTTCAAAAATTCCATAACCTTGTGACTTAAACAATTTGACGTTGTTTTGCAATTTTAAATAATATTTCCGATTTGATCCTTGAATGTTTATGACGAGTAACGGGTTGCAAAACCAAGGGCAAGCTTCGTGTTAGAGAAAAATGCACAACTGCTAGTCTACAAATGGCTTAAGAGTCTGCGTTTCCCGGATGGACATGCATCGAACATATCAAGGCTTGTTAACATAGAGGACTGCAGATTGTATGGAATGAAGAGCCATGACTGCCACGTGTTTATACAAACACTCATCCCATTAGCTTTTCGTGATTTGTTGCCAAAGGGAATATGGGATGCACTAACGGAGATCAGTCATTTCTTCAGAGATATATGCTCCAGCAAGATGAATGTTGAGCACATTGAGATGCTTCAAATGAATATCATCGAGACACTATGCAAACTTGAGATGATATTCCCTCCTTCATTTTTTGACTCAATGGAGCATCTCCCTATACATCTACCGTTCGAGGCAAAAGCTGGAGGACTGGTCCAGTATAGATGGATGTACCCATTCGAACGGTGAGATATTACAGTTGCAATGGAATTCATATCTTAAAGTATTTTCTATGTTTTTCTTAATTAAAAATACTTGAATTGTACTTCAATGCAGGTACTTGTTTAATCTAAAAAAAAAGGTTAAGAACAAGGCGCATGTTGAGGCTTCGATATCTGAGGCCTATATTGTTGAAGAGATATCAACATTTATCTCGTACTATTTCGAACCTCATCTAAGAACAAGAATCAATCGTGTTCCACGACATGACGATGGAGGTGAAGTGCCTTCCAGTGGGAACTTGTCAATATTCTCCAATACTGGATGACCCACACCTAAAAATACCGTAAGAGGAAAATATTTGTCGGAAATAGAATTCAAACAAGCACACAACTATGTTCTATTTAACTGTGATGAGCTGAGACCATTTATTCAGTAAGTCTATATATGTGTAATACTAATTAAACTTTGTCAGTAATATACTGTAGGCAACATCGACAATATTTGCTCTCCAATAACTCGCAGCTGACCGAATCCCAGATCTTTCAATTACAAGATGAACAATTTGCCACATCGTTCAGAACACATGTAAGCACTATCACAAACTCATTCTAACGTATTCATGTCATTACAAGATTCTCATTCATTTACCGTGTATTGATGTACATTTTATTACATATATTTACAAGGTTTATCAAATGGGAAGGAGTGCGCCCAAGTCATTGTCTTCACTAAGCCTCGGCCCTGAAAGAAAAGTTAAGTGCTACAACGGGTATTTTGTCAATGGATATGTTTTCCATACTGAAGAATACGGGCAAGGAAGAAAGACATACAACTGCGGTGTTTGTGTTAAGGGATCCACAAGTAGCTAGTTAGAAGTTGACTACTATGGTAGATTAGAAGAGGTCGTCGAACTGCAATATCATAGCGAGCAGAATAAAGTGTTTTTATTCAAATGCTATTGGTATGACACGATGGACAGAGGAATCAGAGTTGATCCGCACCATGGTCTGGTCGAAATCAACTCAAAAGCTAGACTCCGCAACATAAACGATGTCTTTGTTTTCGCAAAGCAATGTCAACAAGTTTATTACACATACACCCCTTCATTTAGAAAGGATCGATCAAGAGTTGATTGGTTGTCCGTTTTAAAAACAAAACCACGGGGTCTTGTCGAGGTTGTTCAGGATGAGAACGAAGACACAAGTGTGCGAGATGAAGTCTTTCAAGTTCGTGAGTTGGTTGAACCATATCGAGTTGCTTCTTCGATTGAATTGGAAGAAAATTCAAATTTTCGAGTTCTCGATGATAGTCTTGTTGATATTGATGGAGAGGAGTTGAATGTTGTTCTCAGCTCAAGCGGACAAGCAAATGTCGATGAAGAAGATGATATCCATATTGAAGATTGCGATGAAGATGATGACAATTCAATTGATGAGGAAGAAGAAGAAATTCCAACTAATTATGAAAATGAAGCCCTATGTAAAAACATTTGTCTCATGTAATTTAGATTATGGATGATGTATTTTGTAAAACAAAATATTTACTGTTTAAGCAATGTGGTTATTGTTTTATGTGATGGACAATTTATCAATTAAGTTATTGCAGGAAGGTAAACAGGCAATACAAAGACAACCTTTCCTGCATAATGCAAACTTACTGACGTCCATATCGACGGATAACCATCCATCGATATCTCACAGAGAGTTCAAAAATATTTACAACAAAATGCCACAATCATCGACGGGCATATTGACGGCTTTTAGTCCGTCGGTATCTCATAGAGAGTTCGAAAATATTTACAACAAAATGCCACACTTATCGACGGGCATACCGACGGACTATAATCCGTCGGTATCTCACAGAGAGTTCGAAAATATTTACAACAAAATGCCACAATCACCGACGGATCCACCGATAGATTTGTCGACGCTAATACCGACGGAATATTTCCGTCGGTAATTTGTCGGTCATACATATTACCGATAGAAATACCGACGGACAGCGCGATTTCCAAAGTGTGTGAATTAATGCGCCTCTGGACTTGTCAGATTACCGACGGAATCACCGACGGACGGCGAAAAATATGGAGGGCTTTTAAAAATTTGGGGTGAAATTCAAAAAATACCGATGGATTTTTGACCTGTTACCGACGGATATTAAGTCCGTCGGTAAAACTGCCCTATAAGTTCCAGCCCCCGCCGCTTCGCCTCATTTTTTCTTCTTCTCCCCGCCGCTTCGCTTCTCCTCCATTTTTCACCTCAGATTTTTCATTTTTTTGCCCTCAATCCTTCAAGACTTTCACCTTGAATCTCTAGCAAGATTTGGTGTTGTAAATCTTCATCATATTAAAAGGTATGTGTTTTTTTTTTCTAATTTATTTTATTTTATTTTATTTTTAGTTGTTTTTATTTTTGTTGTTTTGGTGTTTTTTGTTGCAATGTAGATAAAGTTTTGAATTTGACACATTATTAAGGTATGTATATTTCGTTCCTTTTCTTGATGTAGGTTTTTTTTTTTG
The DNA here is from genome assembly GCA_030145905.1 of Populus davidiana. Taxonomy (NCBI): domain Eukaryota; kingdom Viridiplantae; phylum Streptophyta; class Magnoliopsida; order Malpighiales; family Salicaceae; genus Populus; species Populus davidiana. The sequence continues at coordinate 48,700,197 of CM057789.1, forward strand.
AATTTTTAGAATATTTTTTGTTGTTGTGTTGTTATAATTGTTATTAGTTAATTTAACTTAGAATTAGTTAAAGTTGAATATTTGAATTGTTTTTGAATTTTTTTGAATTTTTTGAATTTGTTGAATATTTGTTAATTTAATTGTTAGTCTATATTTGTTTTTTAATTTATTGAATATAATTTATTGTTGTATTGCCATATATAATTATTGATTAATTTATTGAATTAATATTGTTAATGTTGAATTTACCTTAGAATTAATAATTGCATTTGTTGGAATAATTAGTAATTGCATATGTTTTTAATTGTTAGTTTATATATTTTTTTTAAATTATTGAATATATTTTATTGTTGTATGACAAAATTATTGAATAATTTGTTGAATTATAATTGTTAATGTTGAATTTACCTTAGAATTAGTAATTGGATATGTTGGAATAATTAGTAATTTTGCTTATATTATTGCATGATTTGTGTTTAATTGTTTCCATTGATTTTAATTGTTAGGCTATAATTCTTTTTTAATTTATTGAATATATTTTATTGTTGTATTGCCATATATAATTATTGATTAATTTGTTGAATTATAATTGTTAATGTTGAATTTACCTTAGAATTAATAATTGGATATGTTGGAATAATTAGTATTGTTTATATATATTATTGCATGATTTGTGTTTAATTGTTTCCATTGATTTTAATTGTTAGGCTATAATTCTTTTTTATTTTATTGAATATATTTTATTGTTGTATTGCCATAATTATTTAATCATTTGTTGAATTAATATTGTTAATGTTGAATTTATCTTAGATTTAATAATTGAATATGTTGGAAGAATTATTAATTTTACTTTAACTTGATGATTTGTGTTTAATTGTTTCTATTTATTTTGAATTTATAGTTTTGTTGTATTGACATAATTATTGAATAATTTGTGAATTGTAATTGTTAATGTTGAATTTATCTTAGGATTAATAGTTGAATATGTTGGAATAATTAGTATAGATTGGTTCAATTGGTTGTGGCTATTGTTAATATTTACAGGTTTGTGGATTTGGGTAATATCCAGTATAGGGGAGGTGCTGCCGATTTTTTTTTAACTTTTGAATTTTATTATACAATTATTTATATAAAATTGTTTAGATGCACAAAATGAAAACCAGAGCTGGTCGTTCACGTCTAGTCGAATCAAGTTCATCTAGCAGCGATGATGATGTTTCCTTAGGTGCCTCTCAATAAGAGGCACCTACACCACCTGCGCCGTCAACCGATGCTGCCTCTTCCAGCGATGTTTCACATCGCAAAGCGGCGTGCCTTCGCAGCGGAATCAATTTACCCGCAAGTACGAGGCACAGTGGAAGGACGATCTTTCAATGTAAGTTTGTTAAGGTTTTAGTTTTTTTTATATATAAAAAAAACAAATTTATAGTTCAAAATATTTTTTACTTGAAAATTTATAAAAATAATATTTTTTTAATTTTTAAAAATTATTTTTAATATCAACCCATCAAAACAATCTAAAAATATAAAAATTAATTTTAAATAAAAAAAATTAAATTTTTATAAAATACGGATTCAATCACCGGTCATTGTATTTTGTGTTCTATTAATAAATCCCATTTATCAGCTCTGAAAAAGTTTTTTTTAAAATAATAATGTTATATATTTTTCAATAATTTTGATGGGTCCATGTTTAAAATAAAATAAATAAAAAGTATTTCAATATCTTTAAAAATGCCAAACAATTATTTGAATAAACTAGTGCCGGTGTTTCTAGGGGTCCACTGGAAAACTGCGGTGCCGGAAATATTGAATAAACTAGTGCCTGTCTCCTCGCGCCTTCCGTTTTCAAAGAGGCAACAACCTATAAAAATGTCGTCGGCAGGCAGGCAGGCAAGGAAGGTTTTATTTCTTTTGAAGTTTTGAAGAGATCATGTGCTTGTATGGACACGTGGTGCTGGAGAAGAAAATTGCCTTCATGGACATGCTTTGCACCGCACAAATCGTGTCTATAATGCATATTCACCCTTTTTTTCTAGGATTATTATGCGTGTATACAGTTGTTTGGTGATCTATTGATCATCGTCCCGTATCAAGGGCAGAGACTTCTTTTAGGTGTCAGGGACTGGAGGTAAATATCACTCGGTTTTTTTATCATTTTGCAATTGATTATTTTCTTCTAATTAGCGCTCGCCATTGATTGAATCGAACACGGGATTTATAGAAAGGTTTTACTTAAAACATTTTTTTGTTTTTGTGTTTTAAAATTATTTTATAAAAATTATTATTTATTTATTTTAGATTAATATATTTTAGTATTTATTTATTATTTTAATATTATGCTATAAAAATATATTTTTAAAATAAAAATACTTAAATAATTATTATCACAACCATAAACACTGATAAATGCATTTATGCTTTTTTACGGGACAGTGATTTTTTTTTCTATATGAGAAAAAGAAGGAAAGTAAATGAAACGAGAGGATTGGAAAAACCTTGTCCAATTTCAATTCATCTTGAATCTTTAAACACAACAAACAAATACTGTCGTGTTCAAACCAGGAAGGAAAAAAAAAAAAAAAACATGATTAACATGGGAAGATGAGGTGTCGTAATTGGTGGCGTTTATTTTGATACACTAGCACCCTCCTGAATTTCTAGCTGACCTGAAATGGGCCATGATGCACAACAATCACGCCGCTGGTGTAATGTTCATGTGAGAGTTATCTCAATTTAGATTGATTGATTTTATAGGTACGAATAGAATCTTGATAATCAATAAAAATATAATTTAATTTAAAAATAATTTTAAAATGATAATGTTTTAAAAAATATTAAGATAATAACAAATTAAATTGATCTTAATCCCTCCACGATCCTGAATATTGACTTTATTGAGTTTAATAATTTTTTTTATTTATTTAGATAATAAAAATAAATGTTTATTTGAAATAATTATCCCTATAAAAAGCAAACAATAATCCATAATGGAATCTATTTTCAAACCAATACAATATCGAAATAAAAAAATAAATTGAAAACAATTAATGCAAATTCTCACAGCAATCAGATTTTAAGGCAAAGCTTTGATCATCCTACTGACGTATTCTTGCCAGGAATGAAGTTAGGGATCAATCGTAGGACTGGCCAATCCTGGTACCTTACGTCCTGGTTGAGTAACGTGGTGCCAGCTTCGGGTGCTTTTACGTTTGAGTGGGAGCCCAATGGACAGCAACTTGTTATTGAGCTGCGAGGCGAGCTTTTTTGGACTAGTGGATCATTGAGGAGTAATGGCAGTTTCGAAATCTTGACTGGATGTCAGGACTTGTCTATAGTTTTCTTAATGTTTCCAAAGTTGACGAGGATTACTTTTTTTTTTTTTTTGTTAATAATCGAAATTTTATTAAGAAAAAGGCTACAAAGATAATAGCCTAACTTACATCAGTTGAACAAGAAAAGAAAAGGAAAGGAAAGCACAAAAAATGTTGCATGAAACAAGGGAGAGCAACAAAAGGGGAACAAACAAATCCTAAGAAACCAACTCCTCCCGACTAAACATTCTCTATATTAAGCTCTAAAGAGTTGGAGTCAAGCCTCAGCCATAAAGCGATACTTTGGTGCACCATGGAGAAACAAGTTTGAGGGTTAGGGGCAGTGTCATTAAAAATAACATCATTTCGATGAAGCCAAAGATTCCAAACAACGCATGAGAAAAGAAGTTGTCATGAGAGATTTTGCTGCTTGCCTTTAACCATAGAAGACCATTGGTAGCACATATCATCAACAGATTTTGGAAAAACACTGCAAAAGCCCTGATTAGAAAGCAGTTTCATCCATATATTCCAAGAGAAGTGGCAGTGAATGAAGAGGTGACTTGAAGATTCCAAGCTTTTATTGCAAAAAGCACATCTTGACTCCTAAAGGCTGAGGTAGTCGTGCTGAAATAGAAAATCTCTTGTGGTTAATTTATCTTGGACAAGGAGCCAAAGGAAAATTTGCACTTTTAGTGGGATTAGTTTTATCCAAACAGAAGATTGGAAAGGTTTGGCACCACCGTAGAGCAGCTGGTCCATCATTTTGGAGCAAGATTTTACACTGAAGACGCCATCGTTGTTGAGGGTCCAGATTTTCGTATCCATCTTGTGGCAGAACATTGGCTTGGATTCCAGCATGGATGATAAAAGTGATAGTTGCTCTTGTTCAAAATTAAAAAGGGTGAGGTAGTCGTGCTGAAATAGAAAATCTCTTGTGATTAATTTATCTTGGACAAGGAGCCAAAGGAAAATTTGCACTTTTGGTGGGATTAGTTTTATCCAAACAGAAGATTGGAAAGGTTTGGCACCACCGTAGAGCAGCTGGTCCATCATTTTGGAGCAAGATTTTACACTGAAGACGCCATCGTTGTTGAGGGTCCAGATTTTTGTATCCATCTTGTGGCAGAACATTGGCTTGGATTCCAGCATGGATGATAAAAGTGATAGTTGCTCTTGTTCAAAATTAAAAAGAGGTCTGCGCCATTGTAGGGACCAGAGCCAGATTCCATTGCTCCATCTACCCATGTCAGCCACCAAAACAGATTTAGAGGAAGACAAAAGATATAGCCTAGGGAAGGCTGTTTTGAGAGGGTAGTCACCAATCCAGTTGTCTAGCCAAAAGGATGTTAAACTGCCATTCCCCACCATGAATTTGCAATGATTCGTGAAGACGTGGTGGACGTCGGTTTGAACAATGGACATAATATCCTTCCATATCTTGGAGGGTTGGTTGTAGAAAATTGGGATCCCATTCTCATAAGCTGGATTGTACATTGAAGAGATAATAATTTTCCATAAACTTGTACCTGGGGAAGAGAGTTTCCAAATCCATTTTAGCAGCAGGGCTCTGTTTTTCGATATAAGGGAGCCTACACCGAGGCCTCCTTGTTTCTTATCGCGCATCACTAGTCTCCATTGGATCTTGCAGAAAGATCTTTGGTTGGTACATCCACACCACAAGAAACGTCTTTGGATGGATGAAAGAAGCCTGCCTACCCCTTTTGGCATCTTGAATACAGACATAAAATATATAGGCAGAGAATTAAGGACACTTTTAATGAGACATAGACGACCAGCCATGCTTAGCAGTCTCCCTTTCCACATATGAAGCCTTTTACGAAACTTCTCTATCACTGGCTTCCATGTAGAGATACGAGATGGATTGGCTCCTAGTGGTATGCCAAGATATTTGCTTGGGAGGGAGTTTGATCTGCAAAAAATAGATGTAGCCCAGCGCAAGCACAAGTGATCGGCGACATTGATACCAATAATGGAGCTTTTATGGAAGTTTATATGAAGGCCTGAAGTCAGAGCAAACCATCTTAAAATTCTTTTGACTTGAACTAACTAATCAATATCTGTCGGGATGAATATTAACGTGTCATCTGCATATTGTAGATGGCTGACGAAAATTCCTGATGCAAATTGCAACCCTTTGATAATATTCCCACTAGATGCCCTTTGAAAGAGGACCGAGAGGCCCTCAGCAGCTATGTCAAATAGAAAAGGGGAAATCGGGTCTCCTTGACGCAGTCCTCGTCGAACAGAGAATTCTTTTGAAGGAGATCCATTGATGAGGACTGAGAGTTTTGATGAAGAAAGACATTCATAAATCATGGTTCTCCATTTTCTGCCAAACCCCATATAACCCATGATATCATCTAGGTAATCCCAGGAGACTGAGTCGAAGGCTTTATCAAAATCAATCTTGAAAATCAGACCTGCCGCTTTTCGCTTTTTTAGATCACTCACCAGCTCATTTGCAATCATAAAGCCTTCTATAATGTTACGGTCTATTATAAACGCTGATTGGTTAATGCTAATGATATCTTGCATAACAGTTTTCAGTCTAGATGCAAGGATTTTAGCAATGATCTTATAGATACCATGAATCATGCTGATGGGCCGAAAATCTTTAAACTCAATGGGTTCGACTGTTTTGGAGAGGAGAGTTACGTAGGTTGTATTGATTCCTTTGGGTAGCCTTCCTGTTCTGAAGAAGCTTAAGACTATATCGAGAATGTCTTGAGCAATAAAATCCCATGCTAATCTGTAGAATTTGAAGTTGAAACCATCTGGTCCAGGACATTTTGACACATCACAACCCCATACATTGCGCTTCACTTCTTCCATTGTGATTTCCTGTTCCAGCCATTCAGAGGATTCTTTAGAGAGACATTTGAAACCCAAAGGATTTAACTGCGGCTTTTTTCCAGAGGGGGAGTCATACAGTTCAGAGAAATAATCCACAGCGGCCTGCTTAATACCCTCCTGAGAATCAAAAGTGTTGCCATTACGGTGGATTTTAAGGATTGAAGATTTAGCCTTCCTGAAATTGGCAATCAAGTGAAAAAACTTGTTATTTCTATCACCCAATTTTTTACCACATCTGCCTTGATTTCTGCCTCCAAATAGATTCAATGTGATTGTTGCGAACCCAGCGATCTTTCAACAAAAAGTCTAAATGCTCCTGCTCTTGGTCGGTTAAACCTTCTTCTTCACATTTTTCCTCTAGAATGTTGATAGCTGAAAGGGTTCGTTGAAGGGCAGCTTCTTGATTTCCAAATTCAAGCTTATTCCATGGAGGATGAGATGATATTTTCATCCAAAGTTGACGAGGATTACTTTACGTTCACGGCTGACAAATTAGATATATTCAGCACCCAGGAGGATGAGATGATATTTTCAAGATGGAACTTGAGCTCTGATGGGGGCATAATAGAGGAATATAATGGAGGCTTATTTGGAGGCGCAGCCTGTAATGGAAATAGCTTAGGAAGGGGTTGTGTGAGATGGAATGCAGGACCTGCGTGCAAGAGGAGTAACAGGGACAAATACGAGCTCCTTTCAGGTTACTTTGACTATAAATTTCCCATTACAGTCGACGATAATGCTAGTCTTAGCATTAGTGATAGCATGGACAGATGCTGGAAAAACTGCTCATGTGTTGGCATTGATAGCAGAGGCGAGAATTATGCAAACTATACTGGATGCATACTTTTTCATGGAAGCTTTACGGCAGACCCGAGCGGAAGATCGGGTGGTCTGTACGTAATTAAAAAACAGACAAATCCTTCAGGTCTTGATATTATCCACTTCTACTTAATCAACTCAATTTTCTCTATTATATTTTTTTTCTAGTTCTTTGAGATTCATTGCATTATCATTGGTGAATTGCCTCCGATGACTGAATTCAGATAGAAGGTGGTTATGGATTTTAGCAGCTGTGGGAACTGTTCTAATCATGGTACTCGCTGGTATCTTGATGTACTTGAGAAGGCGCAGGCTCAGAGGTAACATCTTTTATATGCTAATAATAATTGTAGTAGTAGTAGAATCCTTGGTAAGCATCATTATTTTCATGATCTTATTGAATTCCAAGCTTAAACTTTTCATAACAATATGAACAGAAAAGTTTCTACATGAGTTGATGACCATGGATACAACAAATGACATATATGAACTTGAGAATGATGGAAACAAAGGTCACAATTTAAAAGTATATAGTGCTGCAACAATCATGGCTTGGACAAGTAATTTTGCATCAGAAAACGAACTCGGAGAGGGTGGTTTTGGACCTGTTTACAAGGTAGTCTTGGAAAAACATCTCAAGTAAACAATTAACATACCATTTTGTATCTGTAATGACTAATAAGTAGCTTCATTGCAGGGAAAATTGCCAGAGGGGCGAGAGATAGCTGTAGAAAGACTGTCTAGAAGTTCAGGACAAGGGCTGGTGGAATTCAAAAACGAGCTTATACTCATAGCTAAATTGCAACACATGAATCTTGTCAGCCTCCTAGGCTGCTGCATTCAAGGGGAAGAGAAAATGTTAGTGTACGAATACATGCCTAATAAAAGCTTAGATTCATTTATATTTAGTAAGTTAATTATGCCATCATACTATAAAGTGAATGGATCTCTTTTTTTGCAAGTTTTTGAACTTGGATGAATAACGTCGCTGGAATATTCACTGTTCTGTTTTGAATGCAGATGAATTAAAAAGGGAGCTGCTAGACTGGAAGAAACGTTTTGAAATTATCGAAGGCATTGCTCAAGGACTACTTTACCTTCATAAGTACTCGAGATTGAGGATAATTCACCGAGATTTGAAGGCTGGCAACATACTACTTGATGAAAATCTGAACCCCAAAATTTCTGATTTTGGCATGGCAAGAATTTTCATGATCAATGATTTAGAAGGAAATACAAACCAAATTGTTGGGACTCGGTAAGTATGGAATTACAGTTCCATGTGTCATTACTCTGCTAAGTGCTTAAAAATAACATAACATTCAGTTTTTCCATCCAGTGGATATAGTTCTATGGAAAGCAGGTACCCCATTTGAGCTGATGGATCCAATACTAAGAGAATATTGCTCTAAGGACCAAGTCTTGAGATGCATTAACGTTGGCTTGCTATGCGTGGAAGACAGCGCCTTAGATAGGCCAACCATGTCAGATGTTGTATCGATGTTAACAAGTGAAGCACAGTTACCGTTGCCCAAACAGCCATGACGTTTTCAAATCCAAGAACTGCCAAAGACGACGCAGCAATGAGTTTAAGGAATTCAGAAAGTAGTTCCAGGAATTACTTATCCACTTCAATTATGTATGGACGATAGTTATATGATATTTTCAAAACTCGAGTCCTCAAGGACCTTCTCTTGCGAAGAAGAAAAAAGAAGGGAATTCGTAGATTCATCTGAGAAGTATGACTGTTTGTTAGAAAAGATGAATCTGCAAAGTGCAAATTATTACAGAAGCATGGATTTAACTTATAACTCACAGGAAAGAAATATATCACAAATCATACTCTAGATTGAAAACAATATAATATGGTTCGAGGATTTAAGAAAATAAGATTAGAGGGTTTGACAGTACAAGGAGGTTTTGTGTTATGCTACGGACAACAATATAATTCTAACGTGAATGAGTTTTTTTTAGACATTTACTTTATCCAATGGATAATAGATATTATTAAATCTAATAATATGAATATCTGAAACTAACTCGATGAATAAGATATAAATATCTAGATGTTTTTTTATTTATTTTCATCCCTAATTTGAACTGAAAATTAATCCAAGCTTGCTTCTACCTTGAGGAACATTATTTAATGGAATCAGAACAAAAATGGCGACCATTATACTATTTCTACCTTGAAGAACAGTTTGTCGATGACAAATTGCAAGTTGTGAACCCTTCTCGATCTCTGGCCTTTTCTTTTTCTTTGATTGCACATTTTCCATCCCTTTTCTCTCTCGTCAAATGTGGGAAATATTTTTGTTTGATTGTTCATATCGATTAGTTTTTTTACTACTTTTTTAGCTGAAGTTTTTTTACTACTCTGCATTGATGTGAAAGCTGACTTCAAATTGGCCTTGGAATATACAGGCAACGTGGATGGTTCTCTTCTTTCCATTGATCAGCCCATCCCCTCCGAAATTCTCTTGGATTTTGACAGTTCCTTTCAATTAAACTTTGTAGCTAGTAAAGGTCTAACATCGGTTAGTTAAAGAAGTTTTACATATCTATGTTAGGGAACAAATAATAATAAGAGAATATGCAAAAAAATAATAATTATTAGAAGGATCAAACAAAACTTGAAAATTAATAAAAAAAATATTACACAAATTTAATTAATTAGAAACTCATGGTCAAAAAAGAAAATAATATATTTTCCTAGCAGATTTAAAATATCATAAGTAATCAAATATTTTTATAATTAATATATGTTAAACATTTAGTTTTATGCATTGATCTTTTAACTTAACGTTAATGATTTATTAATATTAGGTTGGCTTCATGCTACGGGAGGGTCGAAAGGCTACATCTGTGCTTTGTAATATTAACAAAGAAAATAAAGGATACACCGAAATGTCTCGGTGGTTCAATGTTTGCTGCATTAGACTTGAAACCTTTGAAGAAAGGTTAACTCTTGATGATGTCGTGGCAGAAGACGAGGCCACTCAAAAAAAGGCAGGAGATGGATCAAGGGATGTTATTGATGAGCTCGAATCATTCAATCGACTGATCTTTCTTCTTAAGAGTACAGAAATTAACTAATGTCGTGGTTGTGAACTATGACATCAATTAAAATTGTATAGTTGTTATGAACGACGATATTTAATTAATGTTGTGGTTCACAACCATAATATTTAAATAAATATTAAGTTTCTGAATCGCGACATCATTTAAATCACTACTAGAATTTTTATATTTACAGACGGAATTTTTTGTTAGTATTTATACTATTATTTCATTAATAATTAATTTATCAAAGAAGAAGAAGAAGAGGCTCACCTTTTTTAATTAATAATTAATAATTAAGTTTCTGATATGTTAATCCTTCTTCAAGCGGCAATGTCTCAATCCCAAGCCTAGGACAACAACAGAAAACATCATGAAAAAAAGACAGAAGATTTTACAGTAATGCACCCCGTGCCAGAGCATATAATTAGAAAAAATGGCCAAATAATATACATTAAGCCATTTCTTTTTGGTAATAGAAGTGCTCCTTAACCTTTTTGAAGTTATTTTGCAATGAATCACTAGAATTAAACACCAAGTTATGACTCTAAATTTCCATATAAAAGATGCCCCGAGTTTTAGAATTTACCCCGGGGGCAAGTCTCTCCAAAGGCACAAGGAGACGAAGGATGTGACAAGGGCTGAGGGGTGGGTGAGATGTTATGTCAAGAAATGATTTTGGAAAATTTCTTCATATTTGTTGAATAACTAAGATAAGAGTCTTTATTAAGGCAAGAACATAAGCTCTACCAATGATCTTAATAGGTTTTACAAGTAGTTACGAGTGACAAAAAAGAAGAAGAAGAAAGATGGACAAAGCAAGCCCCAAAAGTAGTATATGAAGAAAGAGAAAGATGAGAGAACATATGCGGACCAGTTTTTATTAACTAAATAAACGAGGTTATAATTATTAATATTAAATTCAAAATACATATTGTACATATTGAAATATGTTAGATAGTTTAAAAAACTGGGTTTTAACTAAGTTGTCTAGGTTGTAGATTAATTTATCTAGTTGATTAGCTTTTATTAAGTTAACTCTCATTCGGTTTTTCTAAACCTGAGTTGGGCTAGTTCTAGATTAAATTGTTATGCTTAAATCAAATTTAATAACGTTAATTAAAACCTTGCTACTTTTTTATGGAAATAACGTGTGGAAAAATCATGTTTTAATTTTGATAGCAATAGCATAATCAAACAAAATCACAAATGATAATATTTATAAAATATTTCATGTCATTGTGATTGTGATTGTGATTGTCATTGTCATGAAAATAAATCTTCTTCTTCTTTTTCTTTCTAAAGTAGGTTATTTTTGTATCATAGTCAATAATGACAATAAATCTTCTTTTTTTTTTTTTCTCTCTAAAGTAGGTTATTAGTCTATTTTTTGTATCACAGTGAACAATTATACTTTTCAATTCTTAGATTTTTGTGCAGCAAATATAGTAAAAGGCTATTCAAAACTTCCTTTAAATACATACAATTTTTTCCATTTAAATCTCTAGTCTGTCAAACATTGCTCATCTGGGACCATAACAAGGCACATACTGGGAATATTATGGACTTGTTCAGCAATAACTAAGGCAAATGGCTCAAACTTTCTTAGCTAGGAAAACCAAGGCTTAAAATAACCGAATCGTCTTAAACTTCGAAAGTTTTCTGAATTAGCAAGTCCTTAACAGTAGAAAAGGTCACATTGTTTTATTAATTTAGCATGCACAAGAAGACATTTCGTGCATCAATGCTTAAAAGAAAGGTAAACTTGATTTGTGAATAATAGTCAAATCTTGATTTAATTTCCGAGGCAACTCCTTTATGAGGTGGCAGTGAAAAATGAAAGAGGAAAGTTTTGGGCGAGGGGGGATTTGATAAGTTTTGAAGGGAATTCATTGTGTTTTCCATGCCCTTAACATATTTTTGGTGGGTCTTAGGATACATTAAATATTCATGTTGACCTCTTACCATTAGTGATTTGGATGGTTCCCTTGAAAATTCAATGCGATTTGAGGTACTTTTTTTAGTTTAGGGTCTGACAGTACAATTCAAGGAGGTTTGTGCTTTTTTCTACCTTGAGAAACATTATTTAAAGGAATCAGAACAAAAATGGCGACCATTATACTGTAAGAAGAAAAGTAGAGCTCAGACAAAAATGGCAGAGACCTATTGCTACCTTGAAGAACAGTTTGTCGATGACAACTTGCAAGTTTCTCGATCTTTGGCCTTTTCTTATTCTTCGATTGCACATTTTCCATCCTTTTCTCTCTCTTCAATTATTTTTGTTTGGTTGTTCATGTCGATTAGTTTTTTGACTACTCTGCATTGATGTGACTGCTGACTTCAAAATGGCCTTGGAATATACAGGCAGCGTGGATGGTTCTCTTCTTTCCATTGATCAGCACATCCCCTCCGAAATTCTCTTGGATTTTGACAGTTTTTCAATTAGACTTTGTAGCTAGTAAAGGTCTAACATCGGTTAGCTAAAGAATTTTTGCATATCTATGTTAGGGAACGAAGATTATACGTGCACACAAGTATGATATGACAATGCCAGGGTAGATTATAATTTTTGGTATTTAATTTAATTCTTATTGTGATGATAAAAATTAAAAAAAGAAAAAAAGAGTTTAGAGAATGAAATAAAAGAAAGAGAGAATAAAGGGAATAATGTGATTAGCAACCAAAAAATGATAATAAGAGAATATGCAAAAAAAAAAAAAAAATTATTAGAAGGATCAAACAAAACTGAAAAATTAATAAAAGAGATATCACACATTAAAGAAAAATTTAATTAATTAGAAACTCATGGTAAAAAAATATATATATATTTGCTTAACATTTTTTTTTGTTTTGTAAGGGATCCCAAATAATATAAATAGATAATATAAATAGGACACTCATAGATATTGAGGAAGAGACACTCTTGCAAAAGGAGATAAAAAAATAAAAAAAATCCAAAACTTGCAAGCTGCACAAAAATTCCAGTAGCACTGTATCTCTCAACTCTAGTGAAGGTGACATACACCGCTAGCACTAACAGGAAAATAAAGGATTTGATATATTTGTTTTTATGTTTTAAAAATATTTTTGAAAAAAATTATTTTTTTTTATTATTTATTTTAAATTTTAATATTTTTAAATTGTTTTAATACACTAATAATTTTTTTTTAAATACACGGCAGTATAGGCTACACACCACCTTGAAACATCTAGGAGATTGCTAGATGTTCAAGGTGCCGTGTGGCCTCAACTACGGATCTTTGATTATGCCATTCCTCCCACACTATTTTCTTTTCATGTTTTAGCTTCTCTAATCCAATTCCAACCATAAAATTTTAATCTCATATATAATTTATTTATGGTTCGAACAATTTTTGTGATTTATTTTGTTAAATTTTGAATTGCAAACCATGTGATTATGATTTTCTATCTTCTCATGTTTGATTATGATTTTTCATATTAATTGAGTTGGGTGGAATATTTATGGTTATTTATAATAGATATGCTTGGAGTAATAATTAATTTATGGTGGGTTAATGTAAATTATATAATTAAAAGAAAGAATTCAGAACTCAAGTCTTCTTAATTATTATTTCGAATATTGTCCATATAATAAAAAAAATAAGACAAGCCGAAATCATACTAGGAATTTTTTTACCAATAATAAATACAAGTATTTAGTTTAGGTGAAATATTGGCATGTATACATAATAAGTATTTTTATCATAAAATCAAACAACAATTAATGCAACTTCTTTTAGATAGGATACTTTAAGATGATTTTTATATTTTGTTTGGTATAACCAGTTTTTTTATCCAAAATCTCTGAAAACCAGTTAGGATTTCTAGTAACCATAAAAATTGATACAGACTCTTTTTTTTTTTTTTTACCTTTCACATAACTAGATCACCGAGATATCCCCGCGATAAAATTTAAATTGTCTAGCCATCTTGTTTAATTAGCAAATTTTATTTCTAAAATGACAAAGAAGCTATCTGAGATGACTTTAAAATTTATTGTGTTAACTATTTATGCTTGGTGGTGTTGTGCCTTTATACCTGAGCATGGTATAACCATTTAGCTGTAGAGAAGTGTTGATTTTATACCTGGATAAGGTGGTTGATTGAACAATCTCAGGGGGGACAATACATGAAGAAGCAGTTTTGTACCTATGATATAAAAATTGTATTTGTACCTGGGCAAAGTGGACCTTTTGCACTTAGGTTGAAGAGTGTCTTTGTGTTCAAGAAAAGTTATTTCTTTGCACCATCGGTTGGAAAGTATCTTGAGTTTAGAATGGAGACCATATTATACCTAAGGTAAGTGTTGTATAACATAGATGAAGAATCCCATGAAGAAAATGTCATGACAGATGATGTTTCGTGGAGATCATTGTATGTATATTGTTTCTTGGGGATTCTACCTATGATTTACTATTTCATATATATTTCACATGATCATTAATTATAAGGATTGTCATGGAGATTGCTTACAGAGATTATCATAGATATTTATCATTAAAATCATTACTGATATTATCATGTTGCCTTCCAATGAAGACTATTACGAAGATCTTGAAGATTTTTCATTGAGATTTTTCATGGCGATCTGCCATGAAGATTTTTATCAAAATTAATTATGGAGACCTTTCATAGAATTCTCTTATGAAGATCTTCATGAAAATCTCTAACGAAGATCTTCATGGAGATATACAGTGGAGACTTTTCAGTTATTAAATCTAAAATACATACAAAATAAAAAGAAATTTAATATTAACAAACTAAACTAAACAAAAAAAATTAATTAAAAAGCAAAAAAAAAAAATCTGGGTTAACTCGTCAAGCTAGGTTAACCTGTTAAACCCGGGATCCGTGTCATAAAAATCTGATAACTAAATAAAAAAAAATTAACATTAACAAAAAAAAAAGGACGGGTTAACCCGGAATTAACTGGGTTAACCCATGAAACCTGAGATATGTGTTATAAAAGTCTGATAACTAAATAGAAAGAAATTTAACATTAACAAACTAAAGTAAACGAAAAAAATTAATTAAAAAAAAAAAGAAAAAAATAATAATAATCTGGGTTAACTTGTAAAACCAAGTTAACCAGTTAAACCCGGAATTAGTGTCATGAAAATTTAATAACTAAATAAAAAAATTAACATTAACAAACTAAATTAAACAAATTATTAAAAGAAAAAAAACAAAGAAAGAAGAAAAAAAACTGAAATGCATAGAAAATAAATAAAATAAAATAAAAACAGCTAAAAATAATAATAAAAAACAGCTCAGCCTTTCATTGTAGATTGCTACAGTGAAAGGCAAAAACAATTAACATACAGTGAAAGGCAAAAACAATTAACATTAACAAATTAAATTAAAAAAATTATTAAAAGAAAAAAAAACTGAAAGGCATAGAAAATAAAAAAATTGAAAAAATGAAAAAAACATTTAAAGAAAAAACAGCTTAAAAATGAAAAAAAAAAAAACACAGCTCAGCCTTTCACTGTGAATTGCTAGGCTGAGTAATTTTAGTATATTTCTAATTTTATTTCATTTTTTATTTAAATGATACATAGCTCATCATCTTACTTTTTTCTTCCTTGTTCATGAATGTCACCTTCCATGGCTAGAAGGATCTACTGGTTCCTTTTGTTTTGCTTCCGTGCCTCTCACTTTTTGGCAGCAGACACACTGTACCAAGGTGGTGATTCCCTCAATTCTTCCAGTACTCTAGTTTCCAAAAATAGGCTCTTCACTTTAGGATTCACAAGACTCGGCAGAGCCGAGTCGAATGCTAGCTACTTGGGAATATGGTACAACAATGACACAAGCCACCCTTTTTGGCTCGCCAACAGAGGCAGACCCATAGCAGACAATTCAGGGGTTCTTGCAATAGATGGATCAGGAAATATGAAACTCACCTACTCTGGAGGTCATCCTGTTGAGTTCTATTCAAGTCAATCTTCTGCAAGCAATATAACAGCTATTTTAGAAGATTCAGGCAATTTTGTTCTCAAAGATGAAAATTCTGGCAGCCAAAAGGTCTTATGGCAAAGCTTTGACTTTCCTACCGGCACATTCTTGCCCACTCCCGCTGGTGCTTTCACTTTTGAATGGGATACTAATGGAAAGGAATTGGCCAGTAAGCGGCGAGATGTAATTTATCCGACTAGTAGACCATGCAGGAGAAATTGGAGCGGTTTTGAATTGAGATCAGGTGAGTTTGGTGACACAATTCCTAGGAAGCTCGACTATAATTCTAGTCTTAGCATTAGTGATTGCAAGAACATCTGCTGGGAAAATTGTACATGTGTTGGTGTTAGTACCATAGGCAGTAATGCCAACAATACTGGATGCACGTTTTATTATGGAAACTTTACACAAGGCCTGAGTGGAAATGATATTCAATACTACCTCATTGTTCAAGACTCTTCAGGTTAGCTGTTCTTTCGTTTTCTGGTTATCAATATATAACTCAACAACGTAATTAATTTTAAATAAATTCCCATTGGATGTAGGGAAAAGGAAAAGGAAAAGGAACTGGATATGGATATGGATTATTTTAGCTTCTGTGGGATTTGTTTCATTGATGGGGCTCGCGGGATTCTTGTGGCATCTGAGAAGGAGAAGACTTGAAGGTAACATTTTGGAAATAATAATTTTTTTATATGCACTAAGACTTGTTGAATTCAGTGATTTACTTACTTAATCATATCAATCTGAGCAGAGAAGTACCTACTTGAGTTGATGACAATGGATGCAACGAACGACACGCTTGAACTCGAAAATGACGGAAACAAGGGGCATAATTTGAAGGTATTCAGTGCTGCAACAATCATGACTGCTACAAATTCCTTTTCTACAGAGAATAAGCTTGGACAAGGTGGTTTTGGACCAGTTTACAAGGTAGTCTAGTTAAAAATTACTTAACGAACCTTGTTAATTTTGTATCTCAGACCAAGTATTGAGTTGAGAGCTGTTTTACTTCAGGGGACATTGCCGGATGGGCGAGAGATAGCTGTAAAAAGACTGTCTAGAAGTTCAGGACAGGGGCTGGTGGAATTCAAAAACGAGCTTATACTCGTAGCTAAATTGCAACACATGAATCTTGTCAGACTCGTAGGATGCTGCATTGAAGGAGAAGAGAAAATGTTAGTGTACGAATACATGCCTAATAAAAGCTTGGATTCATTTATATTTGGTAAGTTAATTATGCCATCATACTATAAAGTGAATGGATCTCTGTTCTTGCAAGGTTTTGGACTTGGATGAATAACATTGCTGGAATATTCACTGCTATGTTTTAAATGCAGATCAATCAAAAAGGGTGCTCCTAAACTGGAAGAAGCGATTTGAAATCATTGAAGGGATAGCTCAAGGGCTCCTTTACCTTCATAAGTATTCAAGATTGAGGATAATTCATAGAGATTTGAAGGCTGGCAACATACTACTTGATGAAAATCTGAACCCCAAAATTTCTGATTTTGGCATGGCAAGAATTTTCAAGATCAATGATTTAGAAGGAAATACAAACCAAATTCGTGGGACGCGGTAAGTATAGATTTACAGTTCCATGTGTCATTACTCTCTTAAGTGCTTAAAAGTTCTATGTGACATTACTCTCTTAAGTGCTTAAAAGTAACATAACATTCACTGTGTCCATACAGTGGTTATATGTCGCCTGAGTATCTCATGAAGGGCATTTTCTCTGTGAAATCTGATGTCTTCAGTTTCGGAGTTCTACTGCTGGAAATTGTGAGTGGTAGAAGGATCCGAGGCCTCCTTGAAATAGACGGCCACCCTCTCAATCTTGTGGGATATGTAAGTTCATTTCATGCAATCTCATAAATTATACATTGATTATAACATTAAACTTAAACCTGATTCAGGCATGGGAGCTATGGAAAGCAGGTAACCCATTTGAGCTGGTGGATCCAATACTAAGAGAATCTTGCTCTAAAGACCAAGTCTTGAGATGCATTCATGTGGGCTTGCTATGTGTAGAAGACAATGCAGTGGATAGGCCGATCATGACAGATGTTATATCGATGCTAACAAGTGAAGCACAGTTACCACTTCCCAAACAGCCTGCATTTTCCAGTGCAAGAAGTATTGTTGAAGAAAATCCAGCAGAGACTGATTCCATAAATGATGTTTCTATGTCAACCATGTATGCGAGATAGAGGTTAGATGGTTTCTTTGACCTCAAATATTGTTTGTCGTATGTCTTTATGGAGCAAAACTTATATTTCTCCGTCAGTAGTTTGTTTTTTCAATGATTAGTCTCTTTTGGTGCTCTCAAAATTTAAGTTTCATTCGGAATATGCTTAGAAATTCTTAACAAGGTTGTATTTCATATATTATATGTACCATTATTCGTTATGATATCTAATAAAATAATGAACAGAATTAGCTCGCATGTGTGTGTGTATATATATATTTTGATGATATCTCAAATGCAATATATATGTAACAAAAAGAAAAAAAAGCCTTTTTATACAATAATTTTTGGGTTGTTTAATTAGATGCGTATATAAATTGAAAAAAATTTAGTCTATAAAAACATGTTGAATAATTCTGTATATTTAATTGTTTTTATTATGTTTTGATATTTAGGCCGATTTGAATGCTTATTATTGGATTGTTTAATTAAATGTGTATATAAGTTTTTCAATATACATCTAAAAAAAAAAAATTAGTCTATAAAAACACATTAAAGAATTTTGTATATTTAATATTTTTATTATGTTTTGATATTTAGGATTGGATGTTTATTCTTATGATTTTTTTATTTTTTTCCTTAAATCTTTTATGAAAGTTTTATTGTTTTTAGTTTCACCCTTCAATACAAGTTTATAGTTTTTTTTTTTGTCTTTGTTCTTTTGATTTAAAATTTTATTGTTTCCTTTTGATTTATTTTTTATTGCAATTTTAACATTCATTATTTTTATTGTATTTTTTTATTTTTGATTTTTTTGTGTTGTTTTTTTTTTTTAACCCTTACGATGTTTTTATATATAATACCTTCAGTCTTATAACCTAGGTCATGGTTTAAAAAGTTTACAATAATTGAAATTTTTTTAATCTTATTTTTTTATTTTCATTTTATTTGTATTTTTCTTTTTATGAAATTATATTATTCTCATTTAATTTTTACTTTGTTAACAAATAAGATTATTGAGATGTTTTTAAAATATTATAAAAATAAATTTTTATAATATTAATAAGCGTTCGTCTTTTGCATAGATCTCCTAGTGGATGTATAAGTTGAAATCTTAGAAAACTAGGGCTTGAAATAAGTAACGACAGTGTGGTTATCGGCCCTCCTTTTCAGGCTCTTGCTTTTTTGTGTCACAGCTTAATTATCCTCCCCCACTTTGGTTAATATTTGGTGGGGGTTTTATAGAACAATATTGCGAAAAATCTAGAGGCCATGAGCTGGGTGCATCTCATCCCTTGATAGTAAAAAAATAGATCATAATCATTCATTTAGGGATGAAAGATAGAAAACAATAACACAAGAGCCAAACAAGTTTTTAGCTACTGGCTTTATTAAGAAGGTGATGTATCCTTCTTCGCTAGCCAATATGATAAATGTAAAGTAAAACAATGGCAAGTGGTGTATGTGTGTGTACTTCATGAATTTAAATAAAGTTTGCCCAAAGGATAACTATTCACTCTCTTCCCTCTCTAATATTGATTGATTGGTTGACTCCGCCGCAGGTTTTGAGTACTTAAGCTCTTTGGATGCCAATTCTAGATATTACCAAATCCTCATCCACTCAAATGATCCACTCAGATGATGAGGAAAAACCATCCACATTCCAACTTAAGAGGAACATTTTGTTATAGAGCCATGCCCTTCAAGTTAAAAAATGTAGGAGTTACTTACCAATGGATGATGGATAAAATATTCAAGAATCAACTTATAAGAATTATGGATGGATACATTGTTGACATGCTAGTGAAGAGCATGATCTTTAAACAACCTCTCCTAAATTTAGAAGAAATATTCTTTGTACTTAACCATTATCAGATGAAACGAAATCCTTTCAAATATATCTTCACCATCAAACGAGGAAAGTTATTGGGTTTCCTGGTGATTAACAGGGGAATCAAGCCTAACCCAGAAAAGCCTCCAGCTATTCTTGACATGGCTCCTTCTCATTCAGTAAAGAAAGTCCAATGTAGTCTTGTGATGAACACAAATGGAAATTATGTTAAAATTAGTGGTTAGTTGTGTTGAAAAAATTATATGATCTTTGCATGTGAAGGAAGTGTTAATATGTTATGTTAGGAAGGAACTAACATAAATTGCATGTAGGGGCTGTTTTGATGGCCTAAATATTCATTTCATGCAACCTCATAAATTATACATTGCTAGCTGCATAATCTTGATTTTAACATTAAACGTAAACTTGGTTCAGACATGGGAGCTATGGAAAGAAGGTAGCCCATTTGAGTTGGTGGATCCAATACTAAGAGAATCTTGCTCTAAAGACCAAGTCTTGAGATGCATTCATGTGGGCTTGCTATGTGTAGAAGACAATGCAGTGGATAGGCCGATTATGTCAGATGTTATATCAATGCTAACAAGTGAAGCACAATTACCACTTCCCAAACAGCCTGCATTTTCCAGTGCAAGAAGTGTTATGGAAGGAAAGAGCTTCAGCAAGCCTGCAGAGACTGGTTCCATAAATTATGTTTCTATGTCAACAATGGATGCGAGATAGAGGTTAGAGCGTTAGATGGTTTATTTCTCCTCAAATTTTGTTTGTCATATGTTTTATTGGAGCAGACACATTCTCCATCAGTATTCTTCTTTTTCAATGCTTGGTCTTTTTGGTGCTCTCAAAATTTAAGTTTCATTCGGAATATGCATAGAAATTCTTAACAAGGTGGTATTTTATATTATATGTACCTTTATTTGCTATGATATCTAATAAAATAACGAAGAGAATTAGTGCGCGCGCGTGTATATATATATTTGATGATGTCTCATAATTCAAGATATAAATAGCAAAAAGATTATTAATAGAATGATTATTGGATTGTTTAATTATTAAGCTAGCGTTAAAGGGCTTTTTCTTATTTTCAACTTGGTTTTTGGTTATAATCAAGTTAAAAGAGGGACAATTTGATATTCTAATAAATATAAATATTATTTTTAAAAAATAATTGGCGCGTGTGGATGTGAGACCCGTGCCATTTGGGCAACACATGAGGCATCTTCTAGTGGCCGAACGGTGGCTTCCCAAGCGGCATTTGAATCATCTCAGATGCTCCTCCATTCCTACATGGTGCGTGTAAAAATCAAACTTTTAGTTTGGCGTCGACAACCTTTTCTCTTTTTTCCCTTCTTTTCTCCCCCTCGATTTCTATGTTTGGCCTTTAAATTTTTCAAAGCAGTCATTCAATTTGGTTTTTCTTTTAATTTTATCCATAATCTTTTATTTTATTTGAAATAATTTATAAAATTAATTGTTTTAATTTCATCCCCTTTCAATTTTTTTAATCTATAATATTTGGTCCCCAATTCTTTTGATTGTTATTTTTGGTTTTTTAATCGTTTTCTTGATATATCTTGTGTTTCAATTCCATCCCTCATTGTTTTATTTCATTTAATTTTCACACCAATTTTAGTCCTCATTCTTTGGATTGCTAATTTTTTCTATCATTTTCCTAGTTTAGTTTATTTTTAAATGTTGTCCCCCATTGTTTGATTTTATTTAATTTTTATACCAAATTTGATTCTTATTTTTTTAATTGTTATGTCTGGTTTTTAAACATTGAATGATTATGAATTTTGCTTCGTGAATTTCTCAGGTTAGCCTTCTATAAGGTGACCTGGTATCATGACCCAAGTCAAATGTTTTGAAGATTAGCTTGATTTGACTTTAGTTTTTTTAAAATTATTTTTTAAAATTTTATCATTCAAAATTAGGTTATTGGGCTTTCAGCTTTGTGATTTTTGTCATTTGTTTTTTATAGAATTATGTCGATCTCATATCCTAAATCACGTATTAGTTGAGTTAACTCTAGTTAACTAGGGTTTTTTTATAATTTTTTAATTAATTTTTTTTATTTTTGTGTTTCATTATTTAGTTTGATTGAGAGTTAAATTCCATTATTTTATTCAATTTCTTTTGCATGGGGTTGTCCTAACCTCACAAATGGATTGTGAATTTGGCATTTTGACTCAAGTCATGTTTTTTTTTATCCTTTTTAAAAATGGATTTGTTTTGAATTCGTCCTTCAGCCTTTCATTTGCTGGTAATTGAGTTTCATTTATTCCCTTATTTAAAATGCTATCCAATTCTCATTCAATTTATGATTTACCATAATGCATGCCACCTATCTACTCTCATCTAATTATTCACGTACTAAACATAAAAATACTAGCTAAACACATATCATGAATGATACTTGGTATTCTATAAAGGTATGATTCTTGACTTTGCTTGTCTTTTCTTTTGAATCTTTTTAAATAACTTAATTGTTTTATAAAAAAAACTTAATTGAAAATAATTTCTAACTTGGCCATTTCATACATCTATTTTTGCCACCATCTACAATTTCATTTTTCATTTTGAAGAAGAAAATCTGCATTATTTCTCCTTTTTATTCTTTTGGTTTCCAATCGACTATGAAAGAGGAATGAATGGGGTATTTATAGCCCCCATTCTTTCTAATTATACATTGGCTCCTATTCTTTACAATTTGAATCACATTCTTTACTTGTCAGTAACTTTAGAGCTAGAGGGGGTATAGATAAGACTACTCTCATGGTACACAATACATTGAGGGTAAAAAAAAATAATGTTAAAAAAGAAAGTCAAGAGGCCAAAAGTGTGTTTTAAAAAAATAAAAAAAGTGTTATGATTTGGATCATAGACTTCGCTGGGTCAAATAAACTTGTTTTACCTTATAAGATGACAAAACAAATAGGTAACTACATCAAATGAATCAAACTAAGAAAATAAGAGTGCTCATGATAAAAAAAAAGTGTTTATTAAAAGAAAAAAAAACAACAAAGATAAATTTCAATCTAATCGAGCACGGTAGAAAAAAAGTAAAAAAGAAAAGCAAAAAATGACCTAAGTTGTTGCATGTGTGCAGCATTGCAGCGATCATCCTTTTGAATCAAGATTTTTATGTAAAAAGAAAGAACAAGGAATTCTTATTCTTTATTGGTTAAAAAGATTTGGAATCAGCCATAGAGTATTTTGATCACTAAGAATCCAAAATGATTTTTAGAGTTTGGACAAGGAGACTAGTTGTGTAAAGAGAGGATAATATCACCCCTAGTACACCCTAACTAAGATAAGCTATGTTTTTTTTATTTGTTTGATTATTACTAAAGCACTACTGCTTCTTCTTTTTTTTTTTTCTAACTGTTGAGTCTGTTTATTGGATAAAACAGATCCACCCCTATAAAAGCATGACTTTACAGGTTAAGCATAACCATTCTAGAGCTAAACTATATATTTTGTATTTGTTTCTTTGAATACTGAGAATACATCTTACGTATAAGTTTATAATATTTAATATTAAAAATAATAAAAAAATATTTTTTGGTGTTCTGAAATTCAGGTCAAGTTCTCATGACTTTAATAAACTTGTTATTATATCTATGATGCATGCAAAATAAAGAAAAAAACTAATTTGTTTTTGTATTTCCAAGAACTGCAATGTATTTTTTTTTATTATTATTAGAATGCAAACATGATTAATTTTTATATATACTTAGCAATATGCAATTTAAAGAATAAATACATTTTTGAAAGAAGGAGTTTTTTTATATATATATATTATTATTTTTTGACAAAAAATTAACAAGTTTATTTAATACCGGAAAAACTTTATGTATAAGTTTATAATTTTAAATATTAAATATCAAAGGATAAAAAAAATAACATGGACAACCCAAAATTAATTGCAAAATAGTTCCTTAAAATTTGAAAAATAATTAAAATTAAAATTAAAATAAGACGTTTGACAAAACATAAAAAATAAATAATAAATAAATGCTATGAAAAATAGGTTATGGCATATTTTCTAAACACACCCTTGGCTAAAAAGTGTATACTTAAAACTTATCTTGAGATAGTGTGAGCTAAACACACCTTAAAGATTTTTTTTTAAAAAAAAAACATTTTTCCTTTGGTAAATTTCTGTTAGGCCAAACACAGCTTTATGGTTTTTAAAGATTCAGCATAGCCACTTGGGTTGGTCTCCATGGCCAAGTCCAAAACTAGCACAAGCCTTGTGACTTGTCCGAAGGAAACGAATGGGTGTAAAGAAAACTAAATAGCCCAACCTTCTTTTTCTTTCAAAACAGATTAATTTCGGAAACCCAATCCATAAACAAAAGAACAAAAAAAAGCCCTTCACGTTTTAAGGATCAAAACCAACATTTTACACCTTACCCATCACCTACATCATTTCCTGCTGCTCAATGTAAGAAAAAAATGATATTTCATTTGCAAATCCTAGGAAGTCTCCTAAGATTTAAAGCAAAGCATGCTCCCTACATCATCATCTTGACAAATGGCAGAGATGCAAGCAAGAACATGCAAAAACCAACTTTACAGTGGAAAACTTGAACAGGAACAAAAAGAGAAGGAAAAACTATAAACCTATGGCAGCAGAGAGGGAGGTTTCTGGTTTGAATGAATAACTTGAGACCAGCTTGATACCCTCGCTAAACTCACGATACTGGAAATAATGTATGTTTTCTGCTTTGTAATGGCAACACTTTGTTTTTCTCCTTGTTACTAACACTGAACTTCTCTTTGGTCCCGACTATACGTCTGAAGTGCCCTCCCCGTGAGTGAAGTTAAATATATATGGCATGAAGTGTTTAGGGGGAGCTAACAATGGAGGCTGTGGTGTGCACTGGTGTTCAGTGATCTGGAGTGGGTGATGGAGGATGTAAAGGTTTTCCAAAACTAGGAACTAGGGCTTGAAATAAGTAACGACAGTGTGGTTATCGGCAGGGGCGGAGCCAGGAATTTTTCTTATCCTGGGCTATGATATAAATACATAAATTATTTTTTAAGATTAATCATTCACTCGAATATATAAATTTGTCAAATTAACAATAAAGTTTTAATTCAAATACATAACATAAAATATATAAAAAATAAAATTTAAAGTACATAAAATTCAAAATAAAAATAAAAATAAATTATACTATCAAAGTTGCACCCTTCGATGTTTTGTAGAATAAAATTCATCTATGATCGAATCCGAATCAATATCTTCAACAAGCTCTCGTTCAATGTAAATCATCATAGAATCTGCTAAGAACTCCTCTTCCATTTTATTGCGAAGCACAGTTTTAACATGTTTCATAGCTGAAAATGCCCGCTCTGTAGTGGCAGTAGAAACAGGCAAAGTCAAAACAAGACGAATCAACCTGTCAATCAAATGATAGTGCTACGACTTATTTGTTTCAGCTAATCCTCGACATAATTCAGAAATGGTAGACATATTCTGAAAGCTCTCATGATGAATCACATCAATCTGATAATGCTCTAGCTGAGATCTCAAATAATACATCTCTTGTTCATTGAAATCTTCAGGATAAAATTTCTCAGCAAGCTTGTAAATAGCATCAACTTTAAATGATTTAAAGTTGTCTTTAGGTTCTAAAGCAGAGCTAAGTACAAGGAGTTCCACTGTCTCATCACTGAATCTAGAATTTAATTCTTCCAACTGAAAATCTATTGTTGAGTTAAATATATCATAATGATAATGCTGGTAAACTGTCACCGAACCTTGTTGTTGACATGAACGACCTGTAGCCTTTTTATACGAAGCATTCATATGTGGCATGTCAATCTCATATTTTGTGCAAACAAATTGCACATTTGCAAGGAGAAGATCAAATCCGGCATCTCTCAAAGTTTGAAGCAATGCTTTAGTAGTTGATACAAGATCCATTGCATTTAAGATGTCAAGAGATTTTTGCTGCAAAGCTCGACAAAGTAAATCAGTAATCCCCATTATTTTATGCATCAAATATAAGATGAATATAAATTCAAAAGATTTCATCACAATCAAACAACCACCAGCTTCTCCACGTATAGAATTAGAAGATCCTTCTTGAACCATACTTTCAAGCACAGTAATAGTTGCACCATACATGTCTATTAAGCTGCAAATAGAATCAAAATGAGAGCTCCAGCGAGTAGTTCCACTTCGATGTAAATTACCAATTTGATTAGCCCCTCTACCAGTCTCACGTTCTCCAGTAGCTACCATATGTGCAATTTCTATAGCCTGAGCATAATGTAACTCGGTATGACGTTTGGGAGAAGCACAAATAAGGTTGATAATGGTTGTCAATTTTGAGAAAAATAACCAAATAAAAATCTCATTTCCAGCTGTTGCAACTAATGCCAATTGTAGTCGGTGAGCAAAACAATGTACATAATATGCATAAGGACAATCTCTGAGAAATAGAGCTTGTAGTCCATTCCATGCGCCACGCATATTGCTAGCACCATCATACCCTTGACCTCGCATATTGAAAATATGCAAGTTATATCGAGCGAGCACATCACAAATTTCTTTTTTAAGTGTTGAAGAAGTAGTATCTGAAACATGCACAATACTAAAAAAACGCTCTCGTACAAAACCCTGAATGTCAACAAATCTCAAAACAATAGCCATTTGTTCTTTATTCGATGCATCTTTGGCTTCATCAACCAAAATACAAAACTTTGCATCTCTAACTTCTTCATAAATCTTTTTCCTCACTTTGTTCGCAAGAATATGCAAAATCTCTTTTTGAATAGTCGGCGAGGTATACTTTGCATTTTTCGAAGCTTTTTCTAAGACAACATCATCAATGTCAACATTCAGTCTCCCCATAAGTCTTATCATCTTTAAAAAATTACCTCGATTATTAGAAGCTGAAGATTCATCATGACCTCTAAATGCGCATGCTTGTAAGCTAAGCCATCGAACACTTTCAATTGTTGTCATAAGTCTCAACCGATTTTTCTGAACTTCTTCAACAGTTTGTGCATTCAACACTTTATCAATATGTCTACTTACTTTCATTAAATCTCCAGCAGATTTCACAGCATTATTATGTGGTGAAGTGGGACTTCCCACATGCATCAAAAGTGCACATCTAACTCTATCATTAACCCTCTTCCAACTTCTAAAGCCTTCGGTGGTGAATGTGAGATGACAAGGCACTTTGTTTTCAAAGATAAAGCATGGAAAATAAAATATTGTATCCTTTGATGGAGAGTACTCTAGCCAAGGAAATTGATCAAACCAAGTGTACTGAAATCGACGATACTGTCTCCCTGATTCAGTCCTTGGATACTCTGCTAACTTAGGTTGATATGGACCCATTTTGATATAAGCTCTTCTAATTTCATCTTGTTGATTAATAGGATGTCTCCACACTGGAATTCGTAACCCAGGATCTCGTTCAAGAGTATTAACATCAATTTCAACTCTTTGAGATTTGAAAGGGGGTTGTTCACTATGATTTGACACATCAACATTGGAAGGAGAATGTCCTTTACTGGTTGATGTTTGTTCGTTTGGTTTAAAGAATGAAAACAAAGTTTTTCCTCTCTTGTTTCCTTGATTTTCCATTATAATTTATAACCTATTCAAGTAAAAAGGATTAGGGAAGTCAGATGCAAGATGAAAAGATAATAATGTCACAATAGAATATTCATAAAATACAGAATATACAAGGATAAACTAGTGATGCAAACTACTAGGAGATTTAGAGAATTTAACTTTGAAATAACCAGTAAATTATTAGTACTAGACTACTAGTGTGTTAGCATGCATCCATTTCTAGGATACAGTCTATTGTTTACTCTACTAACAATCTACTATAATGAATATGAAATATTGAATTCAAAATGAAAAGTCATGGCTTGTAAATTCTTACCTGATGATTTTACACTTTTGCGGCTCTCTGTATAGATTCTTCTTCAAAATCCAAGCTAAAACTATATATTGTTGAGAAGAAAAATAGTTAAAACTCCAAGTTATTTAAAAAACATGTTAATCAATTAATTATTTATATTTAGATAAATTTACTATAAAGTATAACTAATTAATTAGTATTGAAAGAGAAGGTTGGTTGCTAATTACCTGGGAAAGTAAAGTGGCGGCTGATGGCAAGTAATTAATTTGAATTGCAAGGAAAAATGGGATGCTAGGTTTGCTGTAAAAGATGCTATATATTTGCTGTAAAATAGGACATAACAGATAGGGAAAATAGGACGTAAGCTGTGTAAAAATTAAAAGGAAAAGTGGGCTATTTTTTTTTTTTTTACCCTGGGCTATAGCCCTCCTTAGCCTTGTAAAAGGCTCCGCCCCTGGTTATCGGCCCTCCTTTCCAGGCTCTTGCTTTTTTGTGTCACAGCTTAATTATCCTCCCCCACTTTGGTTAATATTTGGTGGGAGTTTTATAGAACAATATTGCGAAAAATCTAGAGGCCATGAGCTGGGTGCAGCTGGGTGATGTAAAAAATAGACACAAGAGGTAGACAAGTTTTTAGCTACTAACTTTATTAAGAAGGTGATGTATCCTTCTTGGCTAGCCAATATGGTAATTGTCAAGTAAAGCGATGGCAAGTGGTGTATGTGTGTGTACTTCATGAATTTAAATAAAGCCTGCCAAAAGGATAACTATCCCCTCTCTAATATTGATCGATTGGTTGATTCCGCTACAGGTTTCGAGTATTTAAGCTCTTTGGATGCCAATTCTAGATATCAACAGATAACAATATCCCCATTCCAACTGAAGGGGAACATTTTGTTATAGAGCCATGCCCTTTGAGTTAAAAAATGTTGGAGTTACTTACCAATGGATGATGAATAAAATATTCAAGAATCACTTGTAAGAATTATGGAGGGATACATTGATGACATGCTAGTGAAGAGCATGGTCTTTAAACAACATCTCCTAAATCCAGAAGAAATATTCTTTGTACTTAACCATTATCATATGAACTAAATCCTTTCAAATATATCTTCGCCATCAAACGATCGAGGAAAGTTATTGGGTTTCCTGGTGATTAACAGGAATCGAGCCTAACATAGAAAAGCCTCAAGCTATTCTTGACATGGCTCCTTCTCATTCAATAAAGAAAGTCCAACGCCTCACATGGAGAGCTACTTATGAATATATGTAGTCTTGTGATGAACACAAATGGAAATTATGTTAAAATTAGTTGTTAGTTGTGTTGAAAAAATTATATGATCTTTGCATGTGAAGGAAGTGTTAATATGTTATGTTAGGAAGGAACTAACATAAATTGGTGTGTGTAGGGGCTGTTTTGATGGCCTAAATGTGCATGAAGAAGGGTTGTTATGACAACCATGAATTAGAGTGTGTAGGGGCTCTTTTGATGGCCCAAAAGTGCATGAACAAGGGATGTTGTGACAGCCATAAATAGGTGTGTGTACGGACTGTTTTGATGGCGTAAATGTGCATGAACAAAGGTTGTTGTGACAGTCATGAATGAGTGTGTGTAGGGGTGCATGAACAAGAGCTGTTGTGACAGATATGAATTGATGTGTGTAGGGGCTGTTTTGATGGCCTAAATGTACATGAAAAAAAATTGTTGTGACAACCATGAAATTTGTGTGCATCTGAGTGGTTTTGATGACCCAAAATGGTACAAGTATGGGCTACCGTGGCAACCATAAACGAGTGAGACAAACATTGGGATGGGCGTTCTTACAAAGAGGTGGTAAACGAGAAACCAATAAAGAATGTCACATACCAAACAAGTGAGGAAGATCGTGAATGGCTGAGTCGTAGTCTGGTTGGGTTTATTTCAAATGGTATGGATTATGCTAAGATTAAAAATAAGATGTTGAAGACCTTGCACAACATGGAAGGCTTTAGGTTTCTAGGGGCGTCAAAAGCAATCCTCACCTTCAAAACACAACAAGATATGCAGCTTGTGGCAGATGAAGAGAAGGAATTTTGAGGACAATATTTTGAAGACTTAAGACCATGGTGCATCACGGATAAGGCCTCTGACATCTTCTCCTGGATACTTATCTCTGGTCTCTCCATATGGAATGCATTAAACAACTAGTGGGGGGAGACTGTAACACTACTAAAAAATATAGTAATTAGCAACGGACTATTCCGTTGCAAATACTACTAAAATTCGTTGCTAAAACAATTTAGAAACGGAATCAACAACGGCAAAAATCGGATGCAGATTTGTCGTTGCTGATTTTCTTGCAATAGACTATTCCGGTCATCCATTCGGATGCCATTAGCCGAAGCTAATCAACCATTTGTCAACATTTAAGCCCGATGTTAGTAAACCTTACTAACATCATTAGCCTCCGCATTCGGGACCGGCTAATCAAGTTTGAGGAATGATCATCAACGAATTCTATTAGTGTAATTCATATTCTTAACCCAGTTAAGTACTCAAATCCATTTTTAATTTCTCGTTTATTTCACTTTATCCTCTCTCTTTGTGGTTTCATCCATAGACGCAAAGACCAAGAATTTAATAAGTTCGTAAATTAACGCTACGTAAAAAGTGTAGGTATAGAACACCTACCAGCTGCAGAAGCTCAACTCGCTCTTCCTTGTTGTTGTTGTGCCCCTCCTGCAAAGCTCCTACTATACGAGCTCCTAAGAAGTCGAGTGAATGCTTCTCCTACATTTTTAATATAACATCTTGAATCATTATTGAATCTTCCCGATTTATTCATAATATTCATAAATTCACAAAATCAAATACTTCAGTAAACAATTTCCATGAATGTATTTTATTTTGGTACTTGTCATTTAAATTAAACGCCCATTTAATTCAATTCTTCATCAATGATCTTCAATGTCCAAAGGGCATGACTTTTCGTCACCGATTTTCTTTTGTCCCAAGACATTTAATCTATCACCAAACAATGTAATTTAACTTAAATTTCATCAATGACTACACATGCCAAATTTTTCCAAAAGCACACTCAAAATGATTCCTTATATCATAATTCAACTTACAACATGATTTCCCATTCTAACACAACCAAAATATTAGTCAATCACTATTCTTTATAGAATTTAACTATACCATCACTTATCAACACATCAAACATGACTCAAACAGAACACAAACACAACCATCATCATTAAACCCATTACCATTATCCTTAGTCCCAAAACATACTTTTTATGCTAACCCTCATATTCTCATTCAATATTTCTCAAACCAAACTTAAAACATCATTATTTAAATTTAGAGTTCAATACATCCAAACGGTGGAATTATACATCATCGTCATTAGAATAACATATCCAAAATTAACATACATCCAACGGTTAAAACTCCCGATATCAAAACAATACCGGACTGACCTGAAATTTGGAGACCTGCTGTTCAAGAAGTACATAACAGCTGACGAACAAGGCTGTCTTGAAGGGTGATTTTCCAGAAATGTTCCTCCGGTGACAGCCCTCAAACAAAGTCTGATATTTACAATCCCTCCGGTCAGAATGTAGGTGACATTGAGCATAATAACATATCCAAAATTAACATACATTCAACGGTTAAAACTCCCGATATCAGAACAATAACGGACTGACCTGAAATTTGGAGACCTGCTGTTCAGGAAGTACAATTTCTGGTAGGAGTATTATTTTTTGATTTAAACCGTTCAGAATTTAGATAACATCTGGATGAACAACATATCCAAAATCCAGACCAATCCAACGGTGAAATGATGATATAACAACTGACGAACAAGGCTGTCTTGAAGTGTGATTTTCCAGAAATGTTCCTCCGGTGACAACCCTCAAACGAAGTCTGATATTAACAATCCCTCTGGTCAGAATGTAGGTGACATTGAGCATAATAACATATCCCAAAATCAATTTAATCCAACGGTGGAAAGTCAAACTATGGCTGCCGAAGTGCCTGCCCTGTTGCAATCCCAAAACCCATAGTTTCAAATCAATTGATTCTTTCTATTTTTCAGCATATCAAGCCATTATCATGCAATTAATCTCGAAATTCACATGAACAATTACTCCCCCAAAATATTTATATGAACCCTAGAATTTTAAACTTGGGGGTTTTCTTCTCCTCATGCAAGAACAAGAGAGAAAAACGAAATTACTAAAGGGTATATTACTTACCTTTGCTACTTTAACTTATTTCAATGAATTCTTGCAAAAATTTACAAAAATCATGTCCTCCTCTTCCAATTTCCAGCTTCTTCTCTTTGTTTCTCTCAAGCTCTATAACTCTCTAAGTTGTTATTTAATTTGTTTTCTTGGATAGGATACTCCTAAGAACACTCCCTTTTGATTTAGCTTGAAGAGATGAAGAGAAAATGGGACAAAACAAATGGTCTCCCTCCTGTTTCCTTTTTCATTTGCAGAGGACGTGTTCTGTTTTTAAAGAGAGGAGAGGAGAGTATTTGTTTTGATAAAATTACAAAAATGTCCCTTGTGTCACATGACACATTTATGGAGATCATTCTCTCTCTCACATGACACATTTATTGTCATTCCTACTATTTATTCATTTCTTTCATACTGAATATCCATTACTCATTGAAACGTCATTACTTCGATTCTATGTGTTGTTTTTTTATTCTTTCTTTTTTATTATTATTTTTCTTATTATTTATTTTTATTTACGGGGGTTTACAGCCTATAAGCAAAAGAAATAGTATCATGCATAAATGTTGCCAAAGGGCAAGAGAAATATTATTATTGTGTGAATGTTGCCTACGAGTATAAATATATATGAGTTATGATCAACTGCAATGATGGACATCTATAAAAAAAAAATCAAAATTGACTGGATGACCTGTAGGGAGCTGGCAGGATCAACGAGGTTAATGATCGAGCTATTTAAATTGACTAGTCGATGGCTAGTGGCATTTGTGTTCAAATAAACAGGATGATTTACTTGACTAGCCAATGGCTGGTGGCATCTGTGTTCAGATGACCAAGATGATTTACTTGACTAGTTGATGGTTAATGATATGCGTATTTAGATGATTAGAATAATTTATTTTGGCTTGATCCATGTGTTGGCTTCCAGAACTACTTGCATTTGCATTTGGGAAACTGAAAGAACCGACTTATGTCACGGAGTACCGTTATCCGCCATTTGACCGTGGTGAGAGAGAGACTAGCAAAACAATAGATACACCAAAACAAAACACAAAACAATGTGAGAAAAAGAATCAATCTTTATATACAGGATCATTCAATTCAATAGAGTCATTTTCAACTGAAAAATTGTCAAAATAAACTTTCAAATGATTCTCATTTACCTTGAAAACATTGCCATTCTTTGGATTCTCAATATCACAGGCCCCATATGGATACACATGTTTCACAATGAAAGGACCACTCCATCTTGATCTTAGTTTTCCAGGAAATAAATGGAGTCGAGAATTATAAAGGAAGACTTTTTTACCAACATTAAATGTTTTTCTCAGTATTTTCTTGTCATGAAAGTCTTTGATTCTTACTTTATGAATTCTTGAATTGTCATATGCATCATTTCTTATTTCCTCAAGCTCATTTATTTGCAATTTTCGCAGCTGACTAGCATCATCAAGGTTTGAATTGAAAGCTTTAATAGCCCAATAAGCTTTATGTTCAATTTCCACAGGCAAGTGACAAGGTTTTCCATAAAAACACAAAGCATACTTAATGTACATAAAATATAACAAGAATGTAAATAGTAGTAGTAGTAGTAGTAGTAGTAAAGAAGAAGAGGAAGAAGTTAATGAGAACTTTGATATGGAAGATTAATGTAAGGATTAAACAATGATAAAAACAAGTGTCAAGGTTAGAGGATCCACTAATGGTACTTCAAACAAGTATAATATAAACTCTTATTACTCAACTGGAAACCACACACAAAGGAGGTTCCAATCAAATTATAATTGTTAACATGATTACATTAATTATCTTATTCGAGTAATGCCAATACTTGTAAATATTATCAGGTATTCATGGTGATAACTTATGTTAACAACAAATCAAGTTCCTTTCATAGCACAGGTGTAGGTTATACCATACGGTTGGGCTATGAAAGTGCCAAGCATTTGTTGTATCAGGGGTCGTTCAACACAAATCTAGATTAACCATTTAACAAGCAAGGTATTAAGAGTGAACAAGATAATAAATATAAAACATGTTAATATCAAGCATTAAAGTCCATGTTTGAGCTTATATTATACTTATTCTTACACCATTAGTGTACCCTTTTCACCTTGACATAATAGATTTAGCTAAACATAATGAAAGAAAGAAACATAAATAAACAAGATAAGAACATAATTATACAAATAAAGGAAAGGAAATGAAGAGCATAAACAATAGATTAATATAACATCAAATCAAACTTAAACATTACAAAATACAAAGAAAGAGAGCAAGAGCATGATCTTGATCTGAACACCAAGATGCCTAAATGCATGGCAAATTCCTCCTTTTATAGGCTAAAATTTGAAACTATTGATTTGATGAATAATTGTTGAGTGGGTGGCCACATCTTGACTTGGTGAAAATCCTTATCTTCTTGTCTGAATAAAACGCCATTGCTGACATCATGATTTCCCTATAATTCTCATGAATCTTCTAGGAAATTTTCTCAGCTTTCCAACAAAAAAACGATGAGGTCATTTGGACTTCTAGAACTCAAGATATGGGCTGAACACTGAACACTATCTGGGCTGCAGGACAGATTCGGACTTCTCCTTTGTTGCTATGATTTGGACTTGAAAACGGCCTTGTTAGATTTTTATGTTCACATGAAAGTTGTAGGCCTATGTCTCACCAAGTCTGTGTCAAAATGTGAGATCATTTGGACATCTAGAACTCGAGATATGACCCAAATACCGAATAGTGTTCTAGTTTGGACTCCACCAACATCTCTTTTCTAAGCTTCACCCTTCTTTATCTTCAAAATTTCAGTAGTTGAATTCATCAATCAATCCTTTGATTTATGTGATAAGCCTACATTTAAGATGAACATTTACCATATATTAAGGCATTTTATAGTATCACACTTGTTATTATAAAACATGCTTTAGTTAAGGAGTTATTGATATTTCAAGTGCAAAATGATGATATAAAACCTTAATAAACATGCACTTTTAAGTATTAATCACACCCTCCAACCAGCTTATTACTAGTCCCTAGTAATCAAAGCGTTAAAATAGACAAACAATTTGCAAGTTCCACAAAGTAAGGCATTCATCATTCAACTTCCATTAATCTATCCAGATAAACAAACTCTCATTAAATTTATATTTATGCTTCATACTTCTTAAACAAGATATTAATAAACCTTCTTTTTATGTGTTAAATATATGAAAACATAGACGATGGGGCTTTTGTTGGAAGAAAACAATATTATGTTCAAATGTTTAAGGTGAACTTCCTTGGGTTGAGATTATTATTATATATTCTTTTTCTTTTTCTTTTTCTTTTCTTCCTTTTTTTTCTTTATTTATTTATTTATATGCACATACAACTTAAAACACAATGTATCTTTAACCCATGTAATGAGTTTTTGGCTAATGACTCCCAGAACAGTTGGTCTTAGGGCATTAGGTGTTGAGACACCCCTACGAGCTTAGTAACTCGGGTTGCAGATACTGATACGTAGATAGTGCAATGTTTGATTCCCTTAAGCTTTTCTCCCTAACCCATGTAACAAGCTTTGGGCCAATAGCTCCCAAGTCAGTTGACTTTAGGGTATTAGGTGTTAAAACACCCCTCGGGCTTAATTGCTTAGGTTAGGGAGGCTACGAAACCAAACTTATCTACGTTTTTTTATTATCATCAATATTATCATATTTGTTTTTGCAAATTATATACTATCCCTTTCCCTTAGTTGTTACCTTTAACAAAAGAACATAATTAATGTAATAATCCAACATGCAACCCATAATCATATGTTAAAGTGTGTGTGAAAATGAAGGTTTACGAATACTTGTTAAATGAGTATATGAAGCAGAATCAAGTGATAACAATGCGAGAGTTTGTAAACCTGAATATTTCAATAAGTATTATGATAGACCTTGGTAATGATACTTACTAAGATGCGTCTCTAGAGTCAATAAAATTTCCTCCTTACTCTACCATCCTAATAAGGATACTTACTAAGATGCGTCTCAAGAGTTAATAAAACTGACTCCATACTCTGCCATCTTAATAACAATTTTGTCAAATGGTTTTAATAATAGCAAAAACAGTTAGTAAGTTAGTTTTTTTTTTTAATTACTACCCTCTCCCCCTAACCAAAACGAGACATTGTCCTCAATGTCCTAAGGTAGAAAGATAGAGTATAGAAGACATCACCTGAAACAGCGAACAATGACAAATCTGAAACACACTTAAACAAATATAAGAAGTAACAAAACAAAATAATATGCTATTAATAAAACCAAAAGACACAAGGTTTCACAGATGAAGGCTCAAATCTAATCTAAGCTTTTTACGGCTTTCCTTAGTTGACCAATTTAGGCGACTCATGCAGGGATCAATGACAGGGATGAAAGATTGTAGTTGGTCAATCAATTGTTCAGCAGTAGCAGCAGAGATTATGATTTGTCATGCCGAAGATGTTAGAAATTCCTGTTCCACAGCTTGATCAAGGAAAGAGAGTAACTTATCATAAAAACCATTGACATTTAACAAACCTATAGGTTTATGGTGAATGTGCAGTTGGCCCCAAGAGGAAATATGAAAGATCTCTTCCAATGTGCCCAGATCACCTGGTAAGGCCATGAAAGCATCAGCATGGCTAAACATGGCGTTTAGTCGATCAGACATTGTAGGGACCTGTAGTTTCTCTCCAATTGTTTTTCTAATGATGTCCCCAGTTGCTAAAGCTTTGGGGACAACCCCCAAAACTTGACTGCCTCCCAAAAATACAGCCATTGACACACCTCCCATTAACCCAAGGCTACCTCCCCCATAAACTAAATGAATCTCTCTCAGCTAGTACCCGACCAAGATGATTTGCTGATTCTAAAAACTCTTTTTCTTTCCCAAGACTGGATCCACCGAAAACACAAATATTTTTTATGTGATGACTTGAGGAACCTGCCATTTCTACACACTTCTATATTTGATGAATGTATAGGTTAAGTAGAAATGAAGGGAAGGAAAAGAAGAATTTATAGATGAGAATTTGAAAATGCAATCATACCACCTATATGTAGGCCAGCTGTTGTCTCACACTCTCTCTCTTTATTTATTTATTTTGACAAATCATGTATGTACATGTAGTTGTGGTGGCTCACATCTTCCCTTGGTTTTACATCCAAGAACGGCTTAAACGCCCTCTATGGGTTTGGGATAGGCTTCCCATCTAGTTTTCTTAAAAACTAGCAAACAGGGTCTTTTTTAGTCAGAATCCCAAGACTAAGTCGATCATGTTCTTTATGGAATTGTGGCCATAAATCATGAATTACACGATGCACATCTCCACTAGGATGCGTCTTAAGGGTCAACACAAGATTATCTAAAGACCCCTTACTCAGGCCATCCTTAATTAATTGTATCTTATCTTCACGGTTTACATATATCATTCCTAAAGAACGACATGTCGCATTACAAGTCCATCTGGCACATTTGTGATAGACTTTCAGTCGTTTTGCACGATGTTTCTTTGCAAAAGTGTTTGTACCTGTTCCGGGCATATGTCAAATGAAAGAATTGGAGGACTCACCTGATAATCGGACCTTTGCTTCAATTAGCCAGTGAATATCTTCAGGAATTCCATGATTCATTAACAACCTCAATCTTGCACACCTAGCACGGTAAATTTTTGTAATCACATTTGGAGGCAGAGCAGGAAAATACCTTTTCAACTTTTCAAGAGTGGTGTCCATTTTCAAAAGAGAATTGGAGATGAAATTCAAAGAAGGGAGAAAGAACACAGAGTTGTACAAATATATACAGATATCAGTTATTTGGGAAACTGAAAGAACCGACTTATGTCACGAAGTACCGTTATCCGCCATTTGACCGGGGCGAGAGAGAGACTAGCAAAACAATAGATACACCAAAACAAAACACAAAACAATGTGAGAAAAAGAATCAATCTTTATATACAGGATCACTCAATTCAATAGAGTCATTTTCAACTGAAAAATTGTCAAAATAAACTTTCAAACGATTCCCATTTACCTTGAAAACATTGTCATTCTTTGGATTCTCAATATCACAGGCCCCATATGGATACACATGTTTCACAATGAAAGGACCGCTCCATCTTGATCTTAGTTTTCCAAGAAATAAATGGAGTCGAGAATTATAAAGCAAGACTTTTTGACCAACATTAAATGTTTTTCTCAGTATTTTCTTGTCATGAAAGTCTTTGATTCTTGCTTTATGAATTCTTGAATTGTCATATGCATCATTTCTTATTTCCTCAAGCTCATTTATTTGCAATTTTCACAGTTGACTAGCATCATCAAGGTTTGAATTGAAAGCTTTAATAGCCCAATAAGCTTTATGTTCAATTTCCACAGGCAAGTGACAAGGTTTTCCATAAACTAGTCTATAAGGTGACATACCTAATGATGTTTTATAAGCAGTTCGATAAGCCCAAAGTGCATCATTAAGTTTTAAAGACCAGTCTTTCCTATTAGGGTTAACTGTTTTTTCCAAGATTTGTTTGATCTCCCTATTAGCAAGCTCTACTTGTCCACTTGTCTGAGGGTGATAAGGGGTGGCAACTTTGTGTGTGATTCTATATTTCTTCATTAAAGAATCAAATGGCTTGTTGCAGAAATGTGTTCCACCATCACTTATCATGGCTCGAGGGATTCCAAATCGACTCAAAATATTGTCTTTCAAAAACTTTATCACTATTTTGTGATCATTGTTTCGACTTGGAATTGCCTCTATCCATTTTGAAACATAATCTACTGTGACTAATATGTACACGAAACCAAATGATGGAGGAAATGGACCCATGAAAACTATACCCCAACAATCAAAGATCTCAATGACAAGAATAGGATGTAAAGGCATCATGTGACGTTTTGAAATATATCCCAACTTTTGACAATTTTCACAAGTCTTGCAGAATGCATGTGAGTCCTTGAACATGGTAGGCCAGTAAAATCCACTTTGTAAGATTTTTGCAGTTGTCTTTTTCGACGAAAAATGACACCCACATGCCTCAGAATGACAAAATTTAATGACACTATTTACCTCATTGTCAGGAATGCATCTTCGAAATATTTGATCAGGACAATATTTGAACAAATACAGGTCATCCCAATAAAAGTTCTTCACTTCGTTCAAGAACTTTCTTTTGTCTTGGGTACTCCAATGAGTTGGCAATTATCCTGAAACAAGAAAATTAACAATATTAGCAAACCAAGGCATCGTAGAAACGGAAAGTAAAGATTCATCGGGAAAGTAGTCATCGATTGGTGTGATGTCAGATTTCGAATCTGTTGTCAATCTTGACAAATGATCCGCAACAACATTTTCGGTGCCTTTCTTGTCTTTGATTGTGATATCAAATTCTTGAAGTAACAAAATCCACCGCACCAATCTAGCCTTAGAATCTTTCTTATAAAGAAGATATTTCAATGCTGCATGATCACTAAAAACAACAACAGGTGAGCCAACAAGATAAGACCTGAATTTATCACATGCAAATACTACTGCAAGTAATTCTTTTTCAGTGGCGGTGTAATTCATTTGAGCACTATTTAAAGTTTTACTTGCAAAGTAAATAACATAAGGTTTCTTATCTTTTCTTTGTCCCAAGACAGCACCCACGGCATAATCACTAGCGTCACACATTATTTCAAAAGGTAATGACCAATCAGGAGGTTGAATGACAGGAGCAGAAGTAAGCAAGTTTTTAAGTTTAACAAAGGCTTCTTCACAATGTTCAGTCCATTCAAAAATATTATCCTTTGTTAAAAGGTTACTCAAGGGCTTAGATATTACACTAAAATCTTTGATGAACCTTCTGTAAAAACCAGCATGTCCTAAGAATGATCTAACATTCTTAACAAATTTTGGTGTTGGTAAGTTGGCAATTAACTCGATTTTAGATTCGTCAACCTCAATTCCTTTTGATGAAACAATGTGACCAAGTACAATGCCGTTTGTTACCATAAAGTGACATTTTTCCCAATTCAGTACAAGATTCTTCTCTTCACACCTGCTCAAAACCTTTTCTAAGTTAGTCAAACAATCATCAAATGAATCACCAAAAACAGAAAAATCATCCATAAAAATCTCAAGAAAACGTTCAACCATATCACTGAATATGCTAAGCATGCATCTTTGAAACGTGACTGGTGCATTACATAATCCAAAAGGCATCCTTTGATATGCAAAAGTACCAAACGGACATGTGAAAGTAGTCTTCTCTTGATCTTCCAATGCAATTTCAATTTGATTGTAATCTGAATAGCCATCTAGGAAACAATAAAATTCATGACCTGCAACTCTTTCTAGGATTTGATCCACGAAAGGTAAAGGAAAATGATCTTTTCTAGTCATTGAATTAAGTTTCCTATAGTCAATGCACATGCGCCAACCAGTAACAGTTGTTGCTACCCAATTTTTGACCCATGTTTTGATATATTTTTAAAAAATCCAAAAAAATTGAGAAAAACAAAGAAAATCCAAAAAATATGTTTTTTAATATATTTTCGTCATTTTAGCATTTTCAACGTCGTCTAAAAAAAGAATTTAAATTGTTAAAAGATTTTCAAACGCGTTCGACTTTTCACGCGTCATTTTTAAATCGTTGATTTTCCGCATTTTGAGTCGACGTTGATATTGCTCGTTTTCAAAAAATACAAAAAAATAAGAAAAATCAAAATTTACAAAAAGAAAGAAGTTGAGGGACCAAGTTGAAAAACCTAGCAAAAGTTTTCCTATAAATACCATGCTAAACTGATTTTTGAAGGGGAGGGGGCAATTTTGAAATATCAAAAAAATACAAAAAAAATAACCTAACCCTAAACCTATCTCTACCAAGCCTGCAGCCCCCCTTCCCCTTTGGTTTTAATTTTTTTCTACAGCCGCCAGGCAAAAACAAAAGCCAAACACCCACCTCCCACAACCGGCCAAACAGCCCCCTAAAACCCCCTCCGAATTATTATTTTTCGAGCTTCAGCCGCTCTCCCCTGGCCGGCCCTCTTCCTCCGGTTTCCCCAGCCAATCGCCGATCTGCTCTCCTCCATTCGGCCCCCAGCGGTGACAGCAGCAGCAGCGGCGTCCATCTCTGCTCTCACTCTTCTCAGCCGACAACACAGACGCTTCCACCACCAGCAGCCCCTCTCTCACTCACGGCGATCAGGCAGCAACGCCTCCCTCCAACACCGGACGAGTTCAGCCTCCAGTAGCAGCGGTCAGAGCAATCGACCCAGAGCAGCCCCAAGACAGCCTCTCCCTCTGCTGCGACCCAGAGCAGCCACCGCTGCCACCGACCGGAGTGAAGACCACACAGCAGCAACCCCAGCAGCGCCGTCCATAGATCGGCTGCCACCGCCACAGGCACCGCCCGATCTGCCATCCTGAAGTAGAGGAGAAGAAGAAGAAGAAACCCACGGACTGATCTGCAACGAAGAAGAAGAGAAAGAGGAGCAGATCGAAGACGGCGGAGAAAGAAAGAACAAAAAACAGATTTGAAAAACTAAGAAAAACTTAAAATCGACTGCCCTTGCTGTGTGTTTTCTAGATTTGCAGGTGAAGAGATCGAAGAGAGGAGGAAGCATTACAGCCCCCTCACGCTGCCTGATTTTCGGGGCGGCGCGTGAGCCCACGCGCCGCCAGTCACGGCGGTGCGTGGGGTCCACGCGCCGCTACTGTTCAGGCAGCCCAGAATTGTTCCTAAATTTGTTTTGGGTCATTTTTGTAATTTCCAAATGGTTTAATGTAATATTTGTTTAGCTTTTAGTTTTTGTAATTTGTATTTTGTAAATATGGATGTAAAAGAAAAGAAAAGAAAAGAAATAAAAATAGTGAAAGTGTATGTGTGTGTTTGTATTTTGTTTTATTTATTTGTATATATTTTTAGTGATAAAATTGCAAATATATTAAAGAAGAATTTAATATTTTGATTGGATCACGGTTAAGAATTATTAACTTATACGTAATTGATATTTCTAATTTCCGATGAAAAAAACAATTATTAAAACTTCTTTAACACGTGTATGTGTGTGTTTGTATTTTGTTTTATTCATTTGTATATATTTTTAAGGATGAGATTGCAAATACATTAAAGAAGAATTTAGTATTTTGATCGGATCACGGTTAAGAATTATTAACTTATACGTAAGTGATATTTCTAATTTCCGAAGAAAAGACAAATATTAAAACTTCTTTAACACGTCAAAGCCACGAAGCAGCTTACCTCAGGTAGGGTGCGTTAGGGGTGCTAATACCTTCCCTAACCACAACCAGTCCCTTACCCGCGAATCTCTGACAAGACCAGTACATCCGGTTTCCTAGTAGCCCGAAATCAATTACTAGGTGGCGACTCCCACGAACCAAATTCAAGCAAACGCAATAAACGAGATTTAAATCGCCAGCCGATGCCGCGCGCTGATTTTTTGGGGTGCGACAGAATGGCGACTCCACTGGGGAAGGTATTGTTTCTAACATTATTGGACTAAGCTTTGTGTATTTGATGTGTATAAGTTTTTGCGTTTTTATCTTTTTTAATATTTATTTCCATGCATTTTATAGAATTATCTCATGCATCACCTGTATTTATTTTTGAAAGCACACACAAGCTTCTAGGTTAGGTGGGGAATTAACGATCTGCCCTAAGACTATTGGTCAGGGTTCAGATGCGTGAAACATCCAACTCATATCTGAGTGTCTGCTTGGTAATGGTGGGTATACGTGCCTTAACCATTCTTTGCAACGCCCCCATACTGTCTTTACGAAGAACGTCACTGGGCAGATATGAGACCCTTTTGAGACCAGATAGAAAACCTACCCATGTTCACATAATGAATAGAACCTGTCCTTAGGTTGTATGTGCTATCGTTTTTTGCATAAGGGCAAACCCCTCTTGAAGCATCTTGAACTCAAGACTTGTGGGTGACACATTGGCCGTTGCTCCGAAAATTTTCATTGTAGAGTTTGGACAAAAATCACGATT
Source organism: Populus davidiana (assembly GCA_030145905.1). Lineage (NCBI taxonomy): Eukaryota > Viridiplantae > Streptophyta > Magnoliopsida > Malpighiales > Salicaceae > Populus > Populus davidiana. The sequence goes on from CM057789.1 coordinate 48,743,425, forward strand.
CTTGTCCATCATACAAGAGTTACGACCATATTGTCACCTCTCGAAGGGCAAGTTCATCATATAGATCACATGTTCATACATTTATCATGCATGTACCGGGTTGAAAGGTAGGTCCCCCACACAAGTTGTGCTGCACGTGATTGGAAAAAGATGATGGAAGTGAAGAAAGATAGAGGCCCATTATCAGATTAAGGTTGAGAGCATCAAAGGCAAAGTAGTTGGACTCAGATTTGCTCGAACAAGTGTTGAGCATCAAATGGAAAAAGAATGTCTGCACAGTCTTCTATGGGAACACTGCTTGTTCACGTCCAATTGAAGCTGCACCTCTCCTTTTCAGTCATGAACAATAGCAACAAAGCCTTCAGTCATCAACTAATGACAACTCTGATTCTTGTCCAGTTGCGCTGTTAAGTATTCATCGCCTCCACATCATCTAATGGAACCAAACGACTACTAACCTCCTGTTCATGGTGCATTAGTCTGCTTTGAAGTTACCCCAATTATGAGCTCAATTCCAATTCAGCAGCACAAGATGTTGGTCTGAAAAAAAAAAACCATGATCAGACACTGAATTTCAACGCGGTAGAGCTCTCTCTGTAGAGATTTATTTGTGGATCTGTCAATGGCAAATGCAAAAGGGAATGTATTAATTTCATATGCTTTGAAACTTTTTCCCACCAGTGGCACCAGCAAAACATTGTAGTAGGCAGAAGAGTCAGACCTGGTCTGATAATATTAGCAGTTGTCAAACTTCAATGTGGCAGAGCTCTCTCTACCAAAATCCATTTATGGCTCTGCAAATTGGGAATGCAAGAGGGGATTTACTAATTGCATATGCTACAAATACTTCTCTCATCAGTTTCAGCACGAAGAAACTATAGCAGGTTGAAGAGCCAGACTTGGCTTGAAAAATATGAGCAGACATCAAACTTCAACGTAGCAGAGCTCTCCCGACAGGAATCTGTTTGTGGATCCGCAAGTGGGAAATCCAAGAAGGAATACAGTAGTTTCATATCATTTATGATTTTTCTCCAACAGTGTCAGTATTAAAATGCAAAAGTAGAGAGAAGATACATGCCTAGACTGAAAAACATGAAGAATACTGAAACTTCAACAGAGCAGGACTTCCTCTATAGGTGTTTGTTTGCTGCACTGTCAGTGAGAAATTGAAGAGGGGACGAAGGAGTTTTAGATTCATCAGGTGCTCTTCCAATAAAGACAATGTGTGATTCCACACGTCGGTAGTGGCGATACTACAAGTTTCTGGATGCTGCCAAGATTACCAAGCTGTTAGAAAGTTTTCTAACAATCCTCAACCAACCATAGCAACATTGGAAGATTGAAATAATGCTGTGAGGATTTGCCGAAAAATTGAACAAGCTATGAAGAGAAGAAATATTGAAGGATCTGCCATGGATTCTAGAACAATGATGAGAGGTGAATCAGGAGATGACTTTGACAGTGTGAGCCCTTAATTATGTGGTATAGCCAGGTCTCACGGTAGCATCAATTGCTCAAATATCTTTGCCAAGATGGGACATTCCTCTGCCATTTAAGTTTGTCGACCAGCATCTGCCAGATTCTAGAATTTTGCTTGACTCCGACAAATCCTATGCAACCACCATTTTCTGGATGGTTTAATCCAGACAAGAGATGTGATGTCATGGTGGGGCCTCGACCATTTTAGTAAACAGATGCAAGAGTTTCAAGAGTCGAGCTCAATTTGCGAAAGATGGTGTCATCAATCATTTTTAGAATGACAAGTGATCGGAATTGCTCGGCAAAACATAGATATTGCCAGAGAAGCTGATCCAAGAAGGAGTTAAAACTGTCAAGCATTTTTGTTATGGATTTTGCATTTTTGTTTTGATATCACATCTCATCCTTCAACGAAACATGCCTTGCTTTTGTCTCTTTGTTGTTTTGAAATCAACAGATGTTTAGCATTTTATTCTGACAAAATATTTTGATCAAACTCCAACATGCGATAAAGGTTAATCAATCCGGAAGATTGGAAGTGTTTTGATTACAGAAATGACTCTATGCTTGAAAATGACATGAGGTGACCAAACAATTTTGAACTCATAGCTTTTGAAACTGAACCACACATCATATAGCTAAGTTTTAAGCAGTATGCATAATGACATGTAGTGGATTCGGTAGTTATGGACTCGTGAATCATGATTCTTACAAGTCCCAATCATTACACTGGATGAGGTCAAAATTTATCGGTTTTAACCGACCTTGCTTGAAATGAGAAAAGGCCATCTTTGATATCCCTTCACTTTCTAAAGATTATATCCCTTGCAGTCCCATTTTGAGCCTGGTAAAATATTTTCTTTCAAAAAAGAAACCCTGACTAGGATCACACCCCACACTGGGGGCAAATGAGAGATATTTTGGAGACATTGATATAATTAATGGATAAAGGGGAAGGCTTAGAACAAAGGTCCAATAATTGAGAGAGAGCTAAAAGAAAACACATAGACTGGGGGTATATAAGAAAATTTTGAGGAAGGCTATGAAAAAAAAGAGAATGAAAAAAGGAATTTGAAATTGCCTTCACTTAAATACAAGTCAAAGATAAAGGAAGGAGAACGCCTATCAAGTCTATGAAGAGCTAAAGAAATTTCAATCAAGGAAAGGCACAACAAAAGTCAATACCAGAAAAAAGACTAAGCTATAAGCGTTGACTTTTGGTATCCGTTATAAAACCTATGATGTTATCAGATGATTAAGGTTGGTTATTCCTCAAAGAAAGTTGGATTTGCATTATGACTTATGTTAAGAAAAGTCGGAACTTTGAGGTTAACAAGGTTATATGTCGTTTCCTCTATAAAGACAACAATAGAAAACAAGTTGATGAATAGTTGATGTTGATCCTATAAAGTTGGATTATCAAACACAGAAGAACATTGATTGAGTATGCAAAATCGTTGATAGAAATGACATTAAAGTCCTCGACACTCTTTGAAAAGTTGAGCAGCTGGGGGCAATACAGTAGACCTTGAAAAGGAAAGAACAAACAGTATCCAGATCAGCTGGGGGCAAAGAAAGAATCACATGATGAGTCATCAAAGTCCATCAAAGTCATTCCTGGCATTCACAAAAGCCATTTGGTTGTAAACAGAAGAATGAGCATGTTCAGATCAACTAGGGGCAATGTCGTTCAAAGACAATCCATGATTTAGTGAACTTCAGCAGCAATTGATGAGCAACGCTATACTTGAAGGATATTTTCATATCTTCATCTTGGGTCACCCTCTGAAACATGGCTATGGCTCCTGACAGATGTTATCGGGTGAGTGCTTTTGAATGAACATAGAAAAGATGCATACCACCAAGACTGACTGTGGAACAATGCTGCACTTAAAGGACAATCTCATATTGTCATTCTTTGAAACATGGTTATAGACAGATGTTATCACACAACTGCACTGAATGAATGTCGGAAAGGCACCCACCTCGAAGACTGATTGTGGGACATCTATTCTGAAGCTCAAATGCGCACTTCACCGCATGAATACGGGTGATAACATGAACATCATTGATGATGCCAAAGCAGGTATTTTCACGATCTGATTTGACAAGCTAAGAGGAATCCATAGAGAAATACATCGCGCTTACAATGATGAGCTGTTTACTGCAAAGCATGAGATACATGTCTGGATGACTTGGCCGTTCCATGAAGGCTGGTGACCATACATACTTGAATGGTGTTTCAACTAGAAGGAAGTTCATGACTGATTAACAAACGTGATGGGTGTTGGCATGATGCACACAATCAATCAGAGGATAATTCTCAGAAGAAGCCATAAGAGAAAATCCTTCACGATAAGTCAAGCAGTACCGCACTTGGGGGCAGGGTCAAGCTTGATGAACGATGCAAGCAGTAATTGTCGAAGACAACCCGGGATGGGCACTGCATTTACAGCTGAATAATGGCCAGCACATGAATGAGTCAATGCATCGGAAGAACAAAGAAAACTTTGGGATACAAACAAGGGCACCCTATGACGATGGAGCATCAAATAGGGGGGACCTATATTTCAAATCAGGTAAGGATGCATGCATATCTTCTAACCTCAAAAAAAAAAAAAAAAAAAAAAAAAAAAAGCATTTGCACGTATTTTTGAATTGTTACAGGAAAATCCCTAATGAGGTCCAGCAAGATGGTGGAATGAGAAAGAAGCATTGTGGTGATGATAAATAAAGAATCGGTTTTGATCATGGAATAAAAGGACGATGGGATGAACCCTACCATTAGGAAAATCCCAAAGAAATGAATAGATCAACCTTGCAACCGGGAAGCCTCGAGTTTTCAACCCTTGCAGTCAGGAAACACCGAGTTTTCAAACCCCATGATCGGGAATTATCAGGAAGCACCAAGTCTTCCAGCCCTTTCTTCTGTCATCCCTTCAGAACTTCGCCAGGTAAGTCCTATTTTTCACACTTGTCATATCACATTTTTTCCATTTGGGTAGGTCGCCCATCATAATAAGACCGTTTTTCACATTTTTTCCATCCGGGTAGGTCACCCATGACAATGAGACCGCACTTCATCATATTTTTTCCATCTGGGTAGGTCACCCATTACAATGAGACCACACTTCATATTTTTTCCACGTGGGTAGGTCACCCATTACAATGAGACTGCACTTCACATTTTTTCCATATGGGTTCGTCACCCATACAATGAGACCATCATTTTTTCCTGGGTTCGTCACCCATACAATGAGACCATCATATTCCTGGGTTCGTCACCCATACAATGAGACCATCATATTTCCGGGGTTCGTCACCCATACAATGAGACCATCATTTTTCCGGGGTTCGTCACCCATACAATGAGACCATCATATTTCTAGGGTTCGTCACCCGTACAATGAGACCAACATTTTTCTAGGGTTCGTCACCCGTACAATGAGACCAGCACTAGGGTTCGTCACCCGTACAATGAGACCAGCACTAGGGTTCGTCACCCGTACAATGAGACCAGCAGCACTAGGGTTCGTCACCCGTATAATGAGACCAACATTTTTCGAGGGTTAGTCACCCGTACAATGAGACCAGAATGAGGTCGCCAGATGGGATCTCATGTAGCTTTGGTTAAAGGGAATCGCCAGATGGGATTTCAGGTTAACCGAGTTACACATATTTCGTTCCAGTTGAATGAGGTCGCCAGATGGGATCTCATGTAACTTTGGTTAAAGGGAATCGCCAGATGGGATTTCAGGTTAACCGAGTTACACATATTTTCGTTCCAGTTGAATGAGGTCGCCAGATGGGATCTCAGGTAAACCCAATGTGTGGGCAGGTCGCCCGTGAAAATAGACTATTGGGAGTGTGTGGGTCGGTCGCCCGTGAAAATAGACTTGAGTGAGTATGTGTGGGCAGGTCGCCCGTGAAAATAGACTAGAGTGAGCATGCGTGGGCAGGTCGCCTGTGAAAACAGATCAGTGTGAGTGTGTGGGCAGGTCGCCCAAGATAATGAAATCATTTTCCTTTTGTTTTCTTTACAAAGCTTACTATGCAAAATTTTGAAGAGTTTTGCTTCGTAAGCATTGTAAAGAGGGGGCATCTGTTGCTACCCAATTTTTGACCCATGTTTTGATATATTTTTAAAAAATCCAAAAAAATTGAGAAAAACAAAGAAAATCCAAAAAATATGTTTTTAAATATATTTTCGTCATTTTAGCACTTTCAACGTCGTCTAAAAAAAGAATTTAAATTGTTAAAAGATTTTCAAACGCGTTCGACTTTTCACGCGTCATTTTTAAATCGTTGATTTTCCGCATTTTGAGTCGACGTTGATATTGCTCGTTTTCAAAAAATACAAAAAAATAAGAAAAATCAAAATTTACAAAAAGAAAGAAGTTGAGGGACCAAGTTGAAAAACCTAGCAAAAGTTTTCCTATAAATACCATGCTAAACTGATTTTTGAAGGGGAGGGGGCAATTTTGAAATATCAAAAAAATACAAAAAAAATAACCTAACCCTAAACCTATCTCTACCAAGCCTGCAGCCCCCCTTCCCCTTTGGTTTTAATTTTTTTCTACAGCCGCCAGGCAAAAACAAAAGCCAAACACCCACCTCCCACAACCGGCCAAACAGCCCCCTAAAACCCCCTCCGAATTATTATTTTTCGAGCTTCAGCCGCTCTCCCCTGGCCGGCCCTCTTCCTCCGGTTTCCCCAGCCAATCGCCGATCTGCTCTCCTCCATTCGGCCCCCAGCGGTGACAGCAGCAGCAGCGGCGTCCATCTCTGCTCTCACTCTTCTCAGCCGACAACACAGACGCTTCCACCACCAGCAGCCCCTCTCTCACTCACGGCGATCAGGCAGCAACGCCTCCCTCCAACACCGGACGAGTTCAGCCTCCAGTAGCAGCGGTCAGAGCAATCGACCCAGAGCAGCCCCAAGACAGCCTCTCCCTCTGCTGCGACCCAGAGCAGCCACCGCTGCCACCGACCGGAGTGAAGACCACACAGCAGCAACCCCAGCAGCGCCGTCCATAGATCGGCTGCCACCGCCACAGGCACCGCCCGATCTGCCATCCTGAAGCAGATGAGAAGAAGAAGAAGAAACCCACGGACTGATCTGCAACGAAGAAGAAGAGAAAGAGGAGCAGATCGAAGACGGCGGAGAAAGAAAGAACAAAAAACAGATTTGAAAAACTAAGAAAAACTTAAAATCGACTGCCCTTGCTGTGTGTTTTCTAGATTTGCAGGTGAAGAGATCGAAGAGAGGAGGAAGCATTACAGCCCCCTCACGCTGCCTGATTTTCGGGGCGGCGCGTGAGCCCACGCGCCGCCAGTCACGGCGGTGCGTGGGGTCCACGCGCCGCTACTGTTCAGGCAGCCCAGAATTGTTCCTAAATTTGTTTTGGGTCATTTTTGTAATTTCCAAATGGTTTAATGTAATATTTGTTTAGCTTTTAGTTTTTGTAATTTGTATTTTGTAAATATGGATGTAAAAGAAAAGAAAAGAAAAGAAATAAAAATAGTGAAAGTGTATGTGTGTGTTTGTATTTTGTTTTATTTATTTGTATATATTTTTAGTGATAAAATTGCAAATATATTAAAGAAGAATTTAATATTTTGATTGGATCACGGTTAAGAATTATTAACTTATACGTAATTGATATTTCTAATTTCCGATGAAAAAAACAATTATTAAAACTTCTTTAACACGTGTATGTGTGTGTTTGTATTTTGTTTTATTCATTTGTATATATTTTTAAGGATGAGATTGCAAATACATTAAAGAAGAATTTAGTATTTTGATCGGATCACGGTTAAGAATTATTAACTTATACGTAAGTGATATTTCTAATTTCCGAAGAAAAGACAAATATTAAAACTTCTTTAACACGTCAAAGCCACGAAGCAGCTTACCTCAGGTAGGGTGCGTTAGGGGTGCTAATACCTTCCCTAACCACAACCAGTCCCTTACCCGCGAATCTCTGACAAGACCAGTACATCCGGTTTCCTAGTAGCCCGAAATCAATTACTAGGTGGCGACTCCCACGAACCAAATTCAAGCAAACGCAATAAACGAGATTTAAATCGCCAGCCGATGCCGCGCGCTGATTTTTTGGGGTGCGACAACAGTCCTCGTTGGAATTAACTCATTTTTCTCATTTGTTCTCACAGTGACTCCAGACTTTTTGGGTACAACTTGGGTAGGACTTACCCATTTGCTTTCAGAAATAGGATAAATGATTCCATTATCTAGAAGCTTAATGACTTCATTTTTCACTACTTCTTTCATATTAGGATTAAGCCTTCGTTGCATTTCTCTAGAGGGTTTAGCATTTTCCTCCAAATAAATCCTGTGTGTGCAAATCAAAGGGCTATTCCTTTTATGTCAGCTATGGTCCATCGTAATGTATTTTTGTGCATTTTCAGAGTCTATAATAACTTACCTTCTTGATGTGCATCAAGTTTGGAAGAGATTATTACCGGAAAAGTTTCATTTTCTCCCAAAAATGAGTATTTGAGATTAAATGGTAACGACTTTAAATCAGGTTTTGGTGGTTAAACACTCGAAGGTATGGGTTCAATTGATCGTGGTGGCAATTCTTCAATTTGTGGTCTCCAATTGCATGCCTTTAATTCTTCCTGAAAATAGATCATTTGCAAATCATCAGATTCATCAATCTCTGTTTCAATAGAAGTGGTTTGAAATTGATCATGAACTAATTTTTCAATAAAGTCCACTTCCTGTAAATCATTATCATCTCCAGGTTGCTTGTAAATGTTGAAAATATTCATCTCCAATGTCATGTTTCCAAATGATAGCTTCATCAGTCCATTCCTACAATTAATCAATGCATTAGAAGTGGCAAGAAATGGACGTCCTAAAATGACAGGAATTGAATTACATGCTTCAACAGGTTGTGTATCCAAGACAACAAAATCTACAGGGTAAATGAATTTATCAACTTGTACTAACACATCCTCAACTATTCCTCTAGGCACTTTTACATATCTATCGGCAAGTAACAGAGTTACAGAAGTTGGTTTTAACGCACCTAGATTGAGACTCTGAAAAACTGAATATGGAAGTAAATTCACACCAGCTCCAAGATCAAGTAAGGCTCTTTCAATTTTATGTTCTCCAATAAAGCATGAAATTGTAGGACAACCAGGGTCTTTATATTTCAAAGCATTATTGTTCTGAAGAATGGCACTTACTTGTTCGGCTAAAAAGGCTTTCTTTTTAACATTCAGTTTTCTCTTCACAATGCACAGATCTTTCAAAAATTTAGCATAGGAAGGAACCTGTTTAATAGCATCCAACAAAGGTATATTGATCCTTACCTGTTTAAAAGTTTCAAAGATTTCAAAGTTGTGATTGACTTTCCTTTGTTTGGTCATGGCATGAGGGAATGGGAGTGCTGGCGGGGAATCAGCCTTTTCTTTGCAATGTTCAGGTTCAACCTCTTCCTTACCCTCAGAGATAGACTCATCATCTTTCTCACAAGGTTCAAGAATGGGTTTTTCATTAACCTTAACACTACGAAGAGTGATGACTGATTTGACTTGATCCATGTGTTGGTTTCCAGAACTACTTGCATTTGCATTGTATTGCCCCTTTGGAATTTTTTGTGGTTGAGAAGGAAACTTACCTTTCTCTTGGAAGCTGAGAGCATATGTTAATTTTGCAAGAGCATCTTTAAAATCGGTCATGCTTTGAGCAAGTTGAGTGTTGATTGTCTCCTGCTTTTCAATGAATGAATGCAATGTTTCTTCAAAATTTCTTCTAGAAGGTGGAGCATAAGGAGGTGCATATCCATGAGAATTTTGAAAATTATGGTGTGCTTGAAATGGTGGTTGTGAAGTTTGTGCATTGTTGTTATCACTCTTCCAACTGAAATTTGGGTGATTTCTCCAACCAGGGTTATACGTTTGTGAGTATGGGTTATGGTTGGGCCTTTGGAAACTATTTAAAGCATGCGCTTGTTCATGGAGGCATTCCTTAAAAGAAGGCAAAGTTGGACAATCATTTGTTGAGTGTTCCTTGGTTTCACAGATTTGACACACAATGTCTTGAATAGATTTTAATTGACCACTCTTTTTCAATTCAAGTGCTTCGACTTTTCTAGTTAAAGATGCAAACTTGGCTTGAAGGTCATGATCTTCCCTAAGGTTGTGCATACCTCTACTAGATGTATGAGGTTGAGTTTTACTTGGTGCCTCATAAGTACCTATGGTGTCCCAATTTTGAGCAATTCCAGCTAGCAAGTCTAGGTACTCCATTGCTTCATTAGGGTCTTTATCTTTGAAAGTTCCATTGCACCTCAATTCAACCATTTGCCTATCTCTAGGTGTTAAACCTTCATAAAAATGTGAAACCAATCTCCATGTTTCAAAACCATGATGAGAGCAAGTATTAAGCAAGTCTCGATACCTATCCCAACATTGGTAAAATGTTTCTCCTGGCTTTTGAGTGAAAGTGATGATTTGTCTTTTGAAAGAGTTTGTTCTGTGAGAAGGAAAAAACTTCTTTAAAAATTGTTGTTGCATTTCATCCCAAGCACGAATAGATCCTGGTCTCAAATTTTGTAGCCATGTTTTAGCTTTATCTTTTAATAAAAAAGGAAAAAGCTTTAATCTAATAGTGTTCATGCTACAATTTGAGTCATTATAGGTATTACAGTCCTCCTCAAATTCCCTTAAATGCAAGTATGGATTTTCTAGGTCTAAACCATGAAAAGAAGGTAAAAGTTGAATAATGCCTGGCTTAAAATTAAAATGAGATGCATCAGGAGGGAAAACTATGCATGATGGTGCACTTGTTCTTGTGGGATTCATGTGGTCTCTAAGTGTTCTCATACGGTTATTCTCATTATTCTCATTATGAAGTGATTGATTATCTTCTTCGGCCATATTTTATGAAAATGATGAGGATACCCTACAAAGTCGACCACTTAATGTACGTGACCAAACTCTCATGCACGTGTCAGAAGAGAATAAAGGGAAGAAAATAAAAGAGAAGAAAAAGAAAAAAAAGTTAGATAAAATGAAAAATGAAAAGAGAAAATAAAATAAATATTATAATTTATACAAGAATTTACCTCCCCGGCAAGGGCGCCAAAAACTTGACACGACCAAAAGATTGATGTCTTCTCCCAAGTGCAGGAGTGTCGAAGTAATAAATAACCTGGCAAGACCGGGGTCGAACCACAGAGAGGTTAATTGTATAAATTATAAATAACAATACAACAACAACAATAATAATAATAACAACAATAATAACAATAATAGTAATAGTAATAATAATATTAATAATTATAATAATAACAATAATAATACTCAGTATGTGGCGTTGTTATACATGAGAATGATCTAAAAGATCGGGTCACAGGTTTCCAGCCTATATACTGAGTTTATGAAAAGATCAAAGAGGTATATTATATAATATAAACAGATTTCTGATGCGAATGAACAAGGCAAGACCAACAATATCAGGATCCTTGATCAAACACAAAGCATACTTAATGTACATAAAATATAACAAAAATGTAAATAGTAGTAGTAGTAAAGAAGAAGAGGAAGAAGTTAATGAGAACTTTGATATGAAGATTAATGTAAGGATTAAACAATGATAAAAACAAGTGTCAAGGTTAGAGGATCCACTAATAGTACTTCAAACAAGAATAATATAAACTCTTATTACTCAACTGGAAATCACACACAAAGGAGGTTCCAATCATATTATAATTGTTAACATGATTACATTAATTATCTTATTCGAGTAATGCCAATACTTGTAAATATTATCAGGTATTTATGGTGATAACTTATGTTAACAACAAATCAAGTTTCTTTCATAGCACAGGTGTAGGTTATACCATATGGTTGGGCTATGAAAGTGCCAAGCATTTGTTGTACCAGGGGTCGTTCAACACAAATCTAGATTAATCATTTAACAAGCAAGGTATTAAGAGTGAACAAGATAATAAATGTAAAACATATTAATATCAAGCATTAAAGTCCATGTTTGAGCTTATATTATACTTATTCTTACACCATTAGTGTACCCTTTTCACCTTGACATAATAGATTTAGCTAAACATAATGAAAGAAAGAAACGTAAATAAACAATATAAGAACATAATTATACAAATAAAGGAAAGGAAATGAAGAGCATAAACAAGAGATTAATATAACATCAAATCAAACTTAAACATTACAAAATACAAAGAAAGAGAGCAAGAGCATGATCTTGATCTGAACACCAAGATGCCTAAATGCATGGCAAATTCCTCCTTTTATAGGCCAAAATTTGGAACTATTGATTTGATGAATAATTGTTGAGTGGGTGGCCACATCTTGACTTGGTGAAAATCCTTATCTTCTTGTCTGAATAAAACGCCATTGCTGACATCATGATTTTCCCAGAATTCTCATGAAGCTTCTAAGAAATTGTCTCAGGTTTCCAACAAAAAAAAGAGGAGGTCATTTGGACTTCTAGAACTCAAGATATGGGCTGAACACTGAACACTGTCTGGGCTGCAGGACAGATTCGGACTTCTCCGTTGTTGCTATGATTTGGACTTGAAAACGGCCTTGTTAGATTTTTATGTTCACATGAAAGTTGTGGGCCTATGTCTCACCAAGTCTGTGTCAAAATTTGAGATCAGTTGGACATCTAGAACTCGAGATATGACCAAAATACCGAATAGTGTTCCAGTTTGGACTCCACCAACATCTCTTTTCTAAGCTTCACCCTTCTTTATCTTCAAAATTTCAGTAGTTGAATTCATCAATCAATCCTTTGATTTATGAACATTTACCATATATTAAGGCATTTTATAGTATCACACTTGTTATTATAAAACATGTTTTAGTTAAGGAGTTATTGATACTTCAAGTGCAAAATGATGATATAAAACCTTAATAAACATGCACTTTTAAGTACTAATCATCCACCCTCAAGGAAAATTGTAAATTGTCTATCTCTATCTGACAAATGTGGAGAGACAAGGAATTCTTGTCTTTTATTAGTCAAATATGGACTGGGAGTCGCCACCTAGTATTCTGGTCACTAGGAACCCTAACTAGTCTCAAAGATCAGGTATGGAGACTGGTTGCGTAAAGGGTAGGTATTACCACCCCAACTACGCCCTACCTAAGATATGCTGTATTATTTTGTTGTCTGATAAAATCTAAAGTCTTGTTGTGGTTTCTAATTGTCAGTTTGTCTATGGTTAAAGAAAATTCCTTCTCTGTAAGGAGATCCTTATCTTATCGGGTAAAAACCTAACGATTCTATGTCGTAAAAAAAAAATACCTTTTTAATATCGGGAATTTATTTTACGTATAAATTTGTAATCCCTGATATTAAAACAAAACAAAATAATTTTTTTGTTGTTTTTGAAATTTTGGCCAATGCTCTCTTGACTTTAATAAACTGGTTATTAAAGCCAAAATGCATGCTAAAACATTGTTTTTTTTTTTTGTATGAAAAACACAATATGATTTTTTAGCTTTGAGACACTTGGTCGTATGCATAAAAACATTTTTTCTTTTTTCCAAATGTTTTTGTATTTTTGGAAGTTTTGACGAAAACCAGGTATTTTAATACCGGATTCATATTTTTACGGTGTATTTTATTGGAATGGGCCAGCACGGCCCAACATAAAGAAAATGAAATGGGCTAGCACCGGCCCAACATAAAAAATGGGCCAGCACAGGCCCAAAAGATAATAATTGGTTGGTTACTGTGCACAGCCCAATAACCAGTCAATTACTCATTTGCTACAGAACGTGAATTGCTCATGTTCTACATGCAAATGAAATGGAAAATATAAGACGGAGCAAAGAAGGAGAGAAGATTACCTGGCGTGGAGAGGCGTGGCTGTTTTCGTCGGCGGTGGCTTGCGACGGTAAAGACGGTGGCTGGACCTAGTGGTGCTACTTCTTCTCTCCTCTGCTTCTCTCCTGCTCCACTTCTTCGTCTGTCTTCTTCATTTCTCTCCTTTCCCTCTTTGTTTTCTTTTTTTTTTCTTTTTTTATTCGCCCCTCCTGCTCTCATTCTTCCTTTTTCTCTCTGTTTTTTCTTGCTCTCTCTCTCTTCCTCTGTTTTTTCTTCTATTCTTCTGTTTCTCTCCCTCTCTCTTTTTTCTGTTCTTTTTCCCTTTTGTTTTTTTTTTCTCTCTCGCATGCCTCTTCTCTACCTCTGTATTTATAGGCAGAGAAGGGCGATGAAAATGCCATGTCTCTGTTTGGTCAGGGGACAGGGCAGGGTGGACGGGCACCAACTAGGGGCTTGTCCCATCTATTCTTTCATCCCTGATAGGTCAACGGTCAGTATTCAGGGAAGTGGGGTATTTGGATCAGCATCTTTTTGAGTTTTAGGAGAGAGAGGGAGAGGAGAAATGTCGGTGAAAACAGGGGATCAAAACCTTTTCTTCCCCTGTTTTCTGCGTGTCCAGGGGAAGAAGAAAGGTTGCAATGCCGTTTAAAATGGCACTGTTTTTGGCTTTTTCTTCTCTTTTTTTATGAACAATGTATGAAACGGCATCGTTTTGGGCAAAACACGCCATTTCATATAAATGAAAACGACACCAAATTTATGCCAGATTTCACATTAGTCCTCCATTTATGATTTGTTCAATCAAGTCTTAAATTGCAATTTTGATTTAAAAATCAATGCAATTGCATCCTTGACAAAAATCAAACAGCGGCCCTGAAGTTGGCAGCCTTTTTCACTTTGGCCCTTGGTCTCGAATTAGTGCAATTTGACCCTCAATTGAGCAATAAACTTCTAATTTCTTCAATTTGGTCCCTGATCCAATTTTAATTACAACCCTCTATTTACGCGCCTTTTCCAGTTTGGTCCTTGGTTTCAGATTTCTTCAATTAAGTCCCTAATTGGCCATCATACTTCAATATTTATGCAATTAAGCCCCTGATTTGACCAAATTAACTCTCAAAAATTATAATTTGACCCCAGAACTTTAATTTCTTCATATTAAAGTCCAAATTAACTCCAAAATCAATTTTTCTTGCAATCAAAACCTCCATAAATTCAATTAAACCTTCAATAAAAATTAATTGAATACATAAACATCTGATTTTGGACTTTTCTTCTTCAAATTGAATTTTCTTTGTCAACAAGACTCTTATCAGTCAACAAATTACTGTCAAATTTTAATCTTTGAATTTTTGAACCTCCTCAACCAATTTTTGATCATTTTCTAAGTATTCTAGCATCCTCTTTTCACTGTTATATTTTTTTATAATATTTTTTTTATTTTTTTTTGTATTTTGTTTTTGTTAAAGAGAGAAAAAATGTGAATTGGGAATAACCTAAAAATAGGTTATGATATTTAAGTTGAAATCTTAGAAAAACCAAGTGTAAGCAAATAAGAGCTTGTTGCCGCTCCTATCATATTGAGGGAGATTGAAGAACCCCAATTAGGAATTACTTGCTTACTAGGAAATTACCTGCAAATATAAATGAAGTTCACCTAAACATGTGAGCAGTTGGGTATTATATATGTTGCATGTGTTCAGCGCTGCGACGATCATTCTCCTAAACCTGTATGTTTTTGGTGATGGGTGGAAAGGACAATGAATTCTTGTCCTTTATCAGTAAAAAAGGATGAAGTCGTCACCTAACAAAATAGATTTTTTGTGTTTTTCAAAATGTAAATCAAATTCTCATAACTTTAATAAACTAGTTATTAAATCCAAAATGCATACAAAATATAAAAACTATTTTTATAATTTTTAGTATGCTAAATTATGCAAATATGATTTATTTTTTAGAAACTTGGCCATATGTAATTTTAAACTAAAGTTGTATTTTTTGAAAGATAGACTTTTGTTGTTTTTATGGAAGAAAACATATTTATTTAATATCAAAAAAACATCTCACGTGTAGGTCACAATTCCAAATATTAAGTATAGGAGGGTAAAAAATGTGGGGAACTCAAAATTAATTGCAAGAAAATCTTCCAAAACAATTAAATTACACTAAAGACCATATTTGGAAAAACATAAAAATGCATTTAATCAAGCTATTTTAACCACAATATAAACTCCACACAAATCATGACTAACCAACTTCATAATCCGAAAATCAAATAATCAAACATCAAATCTTGTTAATTTCACAAATTATATTTAAATCTCATACTAATTCAAACAAATCAACATAAATCCAAACATAATTCATGCATCAAGATTTAATGTTCAATTATCAATCATAATCCTAAAAAAAATAAACTTAGCAAATTAAGACAAAATTTCAAGTCATTTTAAATCAAAAACACTTATTGATCATAAATAATAATGTCCAAACTTAAACCCCTCATCATAGCTATAAGACGAGGGGTTTAAGCAATGCAATATAACTGACATTGTCAGAGACAATATTAATTATGCAGCCACGTAGCGAGTTTAAATTTTAAAGCCACCATTTAAGAGAGTTTATTTGAATGTGCTAGAACAATACAAAAGGTGCAACTATATTGTCAAAGAAACTCCTCACCGAGATTTTTTAATTTTTAATTTTTAATTTTTTTTCCAACTCAAATTAATTCAAGTTCCGAGTCGAGGACTAAGAAAGGTAACGAAGGGACCTAGTACTCGGAAAGGAACACTTTAGAATATAGAGTTCGACTTTTGACAAAACTAACCTAGCCATGAGCAACAAACTTGGCCCTTCACACACAATTCAAGACCCCAAGGCAGTTTTTATTTTGAACAAAATATTTTATAAATTGGACTTGACTAGTTTTTTTAGATCAATTCAAATTTGATTAACCTTGTTTATTTTAAAAATGTTTTTGAAAAAAAAATATTTTTATTTTTTTATTTTTCAAATTAATCTTTTCGATGTTTTTAGATCGTTTTGATATGATGGTATTAAAACTAAATTTTAAAAAATAAAATATATATATATATATATATATATATATATATATTACTTTAATATATTACAGGTAAAAATTATTTTAAAAAATAATAATTACTACGAAACGATATAGCCTCTTCATAACACTAGATTTACTTGTTTTTTTGGGAAAGTATATTTCTTCCCTCCCCCTTGCAATTGGTAGGATATTGTTGTATAGAGAGAGAAAGCCATTAAGTCTTAGAAAGAGAGAGAGAGAGGAAGAGAAGGTCTAGTCCTCAAGAAAAGGAAGTGATGTTACCCGCTAAAACGCACACAGTTTTACCGAAATTCATGCTAAAACCGACGAAGTCTGCCACCTGTTTTTCTTTCTTTCTTCAATAGGGACTAGCACGTTGCACCAGTGTTACTGGGTGGGTCGGTCGGTCGGTCAGCAAGTTGATCTTAGTAATTTGTTGACTAAATATTTAATTTCAGCTAAGTCTTAAATTAAATTAAATAAAAGAAAAATTAATTTTATATAATCTAGTTGATCAGACTGCTCAATCCCAGATGAATAAATTCTGACTTGATAAATATCTAATTTAACTTTTAATTTTGTAATGCATTATCATATTCATATGTATGCTTGTATCTTATTTTTTTTAACAGAAATTTTTTTTCTAATTCACAATTTATTGAAAAAAAATAAAAATGCCATTTAATTATAGGTAATATAAACAACATATATGTTTAATATATAAAAACATATATTAAAATATAAGTCAATATAGTATTATTGAAAATTATTATTATAAGATGATCATAGTATAATATTAAAATCTGGTTGATATCCAATATTTATGGTAACAAGTCTCCATAAAACATCATTATTATTGTTATTGTTATTTTTTTTTTTTGCTTATTTATTAATTTTTTATAGGGTGGTATCTTAGTTTTGGTTTTTATAATTTATAAACAAGGTTAAAAACAATTTAGCAATTGGATTTCAGTTTTTTTAGATCAATCCAGATCCGATTAAGTAATCGGATCTTTGGGTTTATATATAATTAAGATTTAGAATTTGTTTATTTGTATTTTAAAAATAATTTTTTTAAAAATAATTTTTTTATATTTTTTAAATTAATTTATTTAGTATTTTTATATTATTTTGATATTATTAAATTTCTAAGGAAATTATTAAAGGTTTATATTTTTTAATGATATTATTAAATTTATTCAAATTAATAACTAGAATTTAGGTTTTTTTAAAAAAAAAAAATATTTTCATTGTTTAATATCTTTTCTATTATGAAAAAAAAAATTAAACACATGGCATAATCTAGTCGGTTATTAAGCGGCGAGGCGAGCATTTTTTGACTGCTACTGGATCATTGAGGAGCAATGACAGTTTCGGAAATGTTGACTGGATGTCAGGACTTTTAAACAGGTAAAATTGTAAATATAACAAAAACATCTTTCAAGCTTATGAAATTGTTAATTTTTGTGTTTTAAAATATTTTAAATTAATATTTTTTTGATGGTTTTGGATAATTTTAATATGCTAATATCAAAAATAATTTTTTTTTAAAATAAAATTATTTTGATGTATTTCCGAGTAAAAATTACTTTAAAAAATAATCATAACAATACTTTTAAACATTTTAAGTTGAATAAACATTAGTTTGCCTAAACAACATCAAGTTATAACCAACATTTAAGATGTGTTTGAGAATATATTAGTAGTTATGATTTAAAATATTTTTTATTTTAAAATTTATTAAAATAATATTTTTTTAATTTTAAAAAAAATTAGTTTTAATATCACCCCATCAAAACAATATAAAAATATAAAAAAATTAATTTTAAATAAAAAAATAAATTTTTTTAAAATACGGTTTCAATCACCAGTAATTGTATTATGTGTTCTATTAATAAATTCCATTTATCAGCTCTGGCAAAAAAAAAAAAATCTTAAAAAATTAATAATGTTAGATATTTAATGCAGGTATAAGACTAAGCCTGTCAAAATCCTTGTCCATCAGCTCTATCAACTTTGAAAAGCATAGTCGCATTTTTGTGTTTTCCAAGCCCTTAACATATTCTTGGTGGGTCTTAGGATACATTAAATATTCAGGTCTCATATGACATCTAAAAGAAGGACCAATCAAGATATTTTTGAAAGTTTGAGGTAATTTTTTAGTTTTAGGACAATAATATAATCCGAAGACTATCAACTTGAATGAATGGGTTTTTTTGGACAGTTATCTTAACTGATAGATAATATGGATATTATTAAATCCGATAATATAAATAAGTAAAATCGGATGAATAAAATATAAATATTTATATTTTTTTTATTATTTTTATCCCTAATTTAAGTTGAAAATTAACTCAAGCTTGCGTCTACTTGAATAACATTATTTACATTACAAAATTGGCGACCTTTATACTATAAGGAGAAAAGGAGAGTTCACGCAAAAATGGCAGAGACCTATTGCTACCTTCTCTTTGGCCTCTTCTTATACACAGCCAGAATGATTGCATGCACTTGCTCCTTCACATGCCTCGTTAATTACTCTGCATTGATGTGAATATATTAGATTTTTTAATATCATCAGCTAGCTGGCATCGTTTATGAAAAATACTTTCAAAAAATAATTAATTAGCCTACAGTTTTATTGAGATCCCTATTTATTGTCAATGATAGATAACCAAGAATAAAATAAAACGTGCAACTTATTTCACTGTCATGATAGAAACACCTGCACATGTAACCCTTTGATAGCTTATTAATCATGTGCAACTCTTCAACATGTGGGAAGAGGTTGTCATGCTTTAACAGCATGTGCATCCTCTTCCGGTGGAGTTAAGCCACCATATATATAACTTTTAAATTAAGGAGGATAAAATCCTTTTTTTATTTTTTTTATTGATAAAAGTCCTACAACTCTCTAATGATTTACTCGATTCATCTAAAACCGTCCTCCTATTTTAACGAAGTCCAAATCAAAACCTTTTTCCTTTTTTTTTTTTTTGTCATGGCCAAACTTCAATAAAAAAAAAAGGTGAGAATGTTTCTCCCTTTTTACAAAAATTATTATTCAATTAACTTATCAACATCAATTATCTACAATTTGGTAAGATTTCTAAACAATTTTATTAAAACTCAATTGTCTCAATTTTCTTCTTCTTAGATGAAATTCACCTAAACAAAGAAAGTGAGGATTTTTCTGCTCTTTGAAAATGCTTGCTCATTTCATCTATTAACATTTATAAATCTATATTTTCCCACAATTTCCAATACAATTGCATTAAAACCTTAAATCTCTTAAATCTTTCTCTTTAATCCAAACCTATGATAAAAAGACGGAAAGATATTTTGTTTCCTCTATTTAAAATTAAACACTTACCCAATTATAATTCATCCTAACATGGTTCAATCATAATTTGCATTATTCTCATAATTAATGTCATAAACTCACAATTTCACGTAATCACAATAATTCAGTTCCTTCATCAAAACATAAAAATATAGAAATTAATTACTTGGAGTATGGTTTTACAACCAGAATCTAGCTATTTTTTCTCTCCCTTTCTCAAACTAAAAACCAAAAAATAAGAAAAATAAAGTTTGGGATCAAAATTGAATTTCATGAATTTTTAGGGACTTAAAGTTTATGATTTGAAAAGTTAGAGAACCAAAGTATATTTTAGCTCCAAGTTTAAAAAAACCACCTCTTTTTATCTATTTTTCAGTTTAGTCCTCTATTTTGTATCTTGTCCTTCCTTAATAAATATGTTATAATCCACCATCAATTTGGGTCTTTAAGGGTATAATCATGAAAAAAAAGGACTGAAAGAATAAAAAATAAAAATCATTGTGATAATTCATAATAATTTGTCTTTCTTGAACAGTTGCGTGGAAAAGGATATTTTTGCCACGTTTTTTAGAGTATTTTTTATTTACGATAATCTAAAACTTAGTGCGTTGTCCTTAATAAACGTTCCATCTGTTGACCATTTACAACAAAACCATTTCTTGTTTGCCTTCTTTTCTTTATTATTTTTTATTTTTCTTATGAAATTAGGAAAGAGAGGTAGGTCAATTTCAATGATTAACGAACCGGCGGGTCAAAATTGATGGCTACATTTTTTATTTCATTTTAGGTAGATCATGAAACATAGCTCATCATCTACTAAATGCTTCTTACTTTTTTCTTCCTTGTTCATGAATGTTATCTTCCATGGCTAGAAGGATCTACCGGTTCCTTTTGTTTTGCTTCTGTGCCTCTCACGTTTTGTCAGCAGACACACTGTACCAAGGTGGTGATTCCCTCAATTCTTCCAGTACTCTAGTTTCCAAAAATGGGCTCTTCACTTTAGGATTCACAAGACTCGGCTCTGCCGAGTCGAATGCTAGCTACTTGGGAATATGGTACAAGCCACCCTTTTTGGCTCGCCAACAGAGGCAAACCCATAGCAGACAATTCAGGGGTTCTTGCAATAGATGGATCAGGAAATATGAAACTCACCTACTCTGGAGGTGATCCTGTTGAGTTCTATTCAAGTCAATCTTCTACAACCAATATAACAGCTATTTTAGAAGATTCAGGCAATTTTGTTCTCAAAGATGAAAATTCTGGCAGCCAACAGGTCTTATGGCAAAGCTTTGACTTTCCTACTGACACATTCTTGCCTGGAATGAAGTTAGGGATCAACCATAGAACTAGCCAAACCTGGTCCCTCATGTCGTGGTTGAGCGACTTAGTACCCACTCCCGCTGGTGCTTTCACTTTTGAATGGGATGCTAATGGAAAGGAGTTGGTCATTAAGCGGCGAGATGTAATTTATTGGGCTACCGGACCATTGAGGAGCAATACTAGTTTCGAAATTCCTTTTCTGTATGCAGCGGTTCTTGATTTCAGTTTTTTTAATGTTTCTAACGCAGACGAGGATTACTTTATGTTCACAGTTTCTGCAAATCAATTTACTCCTCAGGGTCAAAGGAATTTTTCAATGTCGCAGTTGAGATCTGGTGGGGACATAGAAGATCTAACTACTGGACGATTATATGGGGGCTCATCATGTAATGGAAATAACACAGATGCTGGTTGCGAGAGGTGGTCAGGACCGGCATGCAGGAGCAATAGGAACAGTTTTGAATTGAGACGAGGTGGCTTTGTTAACACAGTTCCTATTAAGGAAGACTATAATTCTAGTCTTAGCATTAGTGATTGCATGGACATCTGCTGGAAAGATTGTCAATGTGTTGGTGTTACTACCAGAGGCAATAATGCCAACAATACTGGATGCACGTTTTATTATGGAAGCTTTACACAAGACCTGAGTGGAAATGCAATTCAATACCACATCATTGTTCAAGACTCTTCAGGTTAGCAGTTCTTTCGTTTTCTGGGTATCAATATATAACCCAACAATGTAATTAATTTTAAATAAATTCCCATTGGATGTAGGGAAAAGGAAAAGCAATTGGATATGGATTATTTTAGCTCCTTTGGGATTTGTTTCATTGATGGGGCTCGCGGGACTCTTGTGGTATCTGAGAAGGAGAAGACTTAGAGGTAACATTTTCTAAATAACAAACAAATTTACTGATTTTAAGACTAGTTGAATTCCGGGATTAGCTTACTTTATCATATCAATCTTAGCAGAGAAGTATCTCAATGAGTTGCTGACATTGGATTCAACGAACGATACGCTTGAACTCGAAAATGACGGAAACAAGGGCCATAATTTAAAGGTATATAGTGCAGCAACAATTATGGCTGCTACAAATTCCTTTTCTGCAGACAATAAACTTGGACAAGGTGGCTTTGGACCAGTTTACAAGGTAGAGTGTTAAAAATTACTTCAAGAAAAGGATTGAAGAACTTATTAACTTTGTATCTCAGACCAAGTATTGAATTGAAAGCTGTTTTACTTCAGGGGAAATTGCCGGATGGGCGAGAGATAGCGGTAAAAAGACTGTCTAGAAGTTCAGGACAAGGGCTGGTGGAATTCAAAAACGAGCTTATACTCATAGCTAAATTGCAACACATGAATCTTGTCAGACTCCTAGGCTGCTGCATTCAAGGGGAAGAGAAAATGTTAGTGTACGAATACATGCCTAATAAAAGCTTGGATACATTTATATTTGGTAAGTTAAATATGCCATCATACTATAAAGTGAATGGATCTCTGTTCTTGCAAGGTTTTGGACTCAGATGAATAACATTGCTGGAATATATTCACTGTTATGTTTTAAATGCAGATCAATCAAAAAGGGAGCTCATAGACTGGAAGAAGCGATTTGAAATCATTGAAGGGATAGCTCAAGGGCTCCTTTACCTTCATAAGTATTCAAGATTGAGGATAATTCATAGAGATTTGAAGGCTGGCAACATACTACTTGATGAAAATCTGAACCCCAAAATTTCTGATTTTGGCATGGCAAGAATTTTCAAGATCAATGATTTAGAAGGAAATACAAACCAAATTGTTGGGACGCGGTAAGTATAGATTCACAGTTTTATGTGTCATTACCCTGTTAAGTGCTTAAAAATAACATAACATTCACTTTGTCCATCCAGTGGATATATGTCCCCTGAGTATATCTGATGTCTTCAGTTTTGGAGTTCTACTGCTGGAAATTGTGAGTGGTAGAAGAATCCATGGCCTCCTTGAAATGTAAGTTCATTTCAAGCAACCTCATAAATGATAACATTTCTAGCTGCATAAGCTTTTAATTTTAACATTAAACGTAAACTTGTTTCAGACATGGGAGCTATGGAAAGCAGGTAGCCCATTTGAGCTGGTGGATCCAATACTAAGAGGATCTTGCTCTAAAGACCAAGTCTTGAGATGCATTCATGTGGGCTTGCTATGTGTAGAAGACAATGCAGTGGATAGGCCGATCATGTCAGATGTTATATCGATGCTAACAAGTGAAGCACAGGTACCACTTCCCAAACATGGATAGTGGAAGAAAAGAGCCTCAGCAAGCCTGCAGAGATTGGTTCCATAAATAATGTATCTCTATCAACCATGGATGCGAGATAGAGGTTAATTAGAGCGTTACATGGTTTATCTCCTCACATTTTGTATGTCATTCTCCATCAGTATTTTGCTTTTTCAATGCTTAGTCTTTTTTGGTGCTCTCAAAATTTCAAATTTCATTCGGAATATGCATAGAAGTTTTTAACAAGGTTGTATTTTATATTATATGTACCATTATTCGTTATGATATCTAATAAAATAATAAAGAGAACTAGCTTTATATATATATATATATATATATATATATATATATATGATGATGCATAAAATGTAAGATGTGTAAATAAAAGTTTATTTATAAAATGGTTATTGGATTGTTTAATTATATGAGTATATAAGTTATTTTTATTTATATTCAATAGTTGTTTTTAGTGTGAAAAACATGTTAAAGAAATTTGTATATTCAGTTTTTTTTTTTAATTATGTTTTGATGTTTAAGATTGGATGTTTATTCTTATGATTTATTTTTTTATAACAATTTTAACATTTATTATTTTTAAAATTGTGTTGTTTTTTTTTTTTTGTGATTTTAACCTCACGGGTTTTTTTATATATAGTTCTTTTAGTTTTATAATCAAGGTCATAGTTTAAAAAGTTGTTTTCTTATAAAATTATCCTATTCTTATTTAATTTTTTTTTTCTTAACAAATAAGATCATTTAAATGTTTTTTTGGAGTATTGTAAAGATATATTTTCATAATAATAGTAAACATTTATTTTTTGAATTGATTTTTTTTTCGTTTAATTGCAATAATAACATGGAAAACTCTAAATTAATTGCAAAATAGTTCTTCAAAATTTTAAAAATAATTAAAATTAAAATAAGATGTGTTTGACAAATGGCAGAGATGCAAACAAGAATATGCAAAAACCAACTTTACATTGGAAAACTTGAACTGGAACAAAAAGAGAAGGACAAACTATATACCTATGGCAGCTGAGAGTGAGGCTTCTGGTTTGAATGGAAAACTGGAGACCAGCTTGATACCCTTGCTAAAATCACCAGACTGGACTGAATGTTTTCTGCTTTGTAATGACAACACTTTGTTTTTCTCCTTTTTACTAACACTGAAATTCTCTTTGGTGCGACTGTCTGAAGTGCCCTCCCCGTAAGTGAAGTTAAATATATATGGCGTGCTAGCAATGGCTGCTGTGGTGTGCACTGGTGTTCAGTGATCTGGAGTGGGTGATGGAGGATGTAAAGGTTTTCCAAAACTATGAACTAGGGCTTGAAATAAGTAACGACAGTGTGGTTATCGCCCCTCCTTTCAGGTTTTTTCCGGGAATGATGATGAACAGTGGTTAAATAACATGTTGTTTGGGCTTCATTTTTTTTTTAATCTTAGATTTAAACTATTTTTTTTTTCGTCTAATATATGACTATTTCATCATCATCTGCACTTTCTTTCTTTTGGGTTATTTTCTTTTAAACCTTTAAACCCCACGGAAAAAAAAGGGGGCTAAACTCTTAATCCAAAAAAAATAATCCTAAATCTAACAAAACAAAAGCTCTGAATGCTAAAAGCCCTTAAAAGGATTTTTCTTGAGAGAAGGACTACAACAATAATTCATGCTGGTTAATTAAACTATAAAGTGTTAATTTTATTTTTTTTCCCGAGACCAGAGATGAAGGTTTGGCTGTGAGTGGGGTAGATCGAGAGAATAGGGAGACAGAGACCAGCAATGCAGGATAGCAAGCTAGGGGACACCGAAAGACACAGATAGTTATTTTGAGGGTGCAGCTTAATTTGTGAGTTCTTGAATTTACTTTTAAATATTATCAATTTAAATATTATAAATCTTAAGTTATTGAAGATTTTTCTGTTATTAATTTTAAAACTTTAAAAAATTAATTAAAATATACATAAATTGATCCAGAGAGCTTCGACTACTTTAAAAAACAAAGCAGGGGAGATAGAGGCGGTTGCTTTTGGTTTTGCTACTACTAATTCGGGTTGACAGCTATTTGCTATTTAAACAGTTTTTTCATGTCAGTTAGTGCTGGTTGAACCGGTCTCGTATTGTTTAACATGTTTCAAGCTTTTGAAATTGAAATCAATCAGCACTATATTGTTTTTTAGAGTTTTTTAATTGGATGATTAAGTTTTTCATGCTTCGGGTGCTTTTACGTTTGAGTGGGAGCCCAATGGACAGCAACTGGTTATTGAGCTGCGAGGCGAGCTTTTTTGGACTAGAGGATCATTGAGGAGTAATGGCAGTTTCGAAATCTTGACTGGATGTCAGGACTTGTCTATAGTTTTCTTAATGTTTCAAAAGCTGACGAGGATTACTTTACGTTCACGGCTGACAAATTAGATATATTCAGCACCCAGGAGGATGAGATGATATTTTCAAGATGGAACTTGAGCTCTGATGGAGGCTTATTTGAAGGCGCAACCTGTAATGGAAATAGCTTAGGAAGAATCGGTGTATTTGGATTTCTAGAACTCGAGGTATGGGCTGAACATTGAACAATGTCTGGGCTGTAGGACAGATTCGGACTTTTCTGTTGTCGCTGGAATATTCACTGCTCTGTTTTAAATGCAGATGAATTAAAAAGGGAGCTGCTAGACTGGAAGAAACGTTTTGAAATTATCGAAGGCATTGCTCAATGATCAATGATTTAGAAGGAAATACAAACCAAATTGTTGGGACTCTGTAAGTATGGAATTACAGTTCCAGGTGTCATTACTCTGCTAAGTGCTTAAAAATAACATAACATTCAGTTTTTCCATCCAGTGGATATAGTTCTATGGAAAGCAGGTACCCCATTTGAGCTGATGGATCCAATACTAAGAGAATCTTGCTCTAAGGACCAAGTCTTTAGATGCATTAACGTTGGCTTGCTATGCGTGGAAGACAGCGCCTTAGATAGGCCAACCATGTCAGATGTTGTATCGATGTTAACAAGTGAAGCACAGTTACCGTTGCCCAAACAGCCATGACGTTTTCAAATCCAAGAACTGCCAAAGACGACGCAGCAATGAGTTTAAGGAATTCAGAAAGTAGTTCCAGGAATTACTTATCCACTTCAATTATGTATGGACGATAGTTATATGATATTTTCAAAACTCGAGTCCTCAAGGACCTTCTCTTGCGAAGAAGAAAAAAGAAGGGAATTCGTAGATTCATCTGAGAAGTATGACTGTTTGTTACAAAAGATGAATCTGCAAAGTGCAAATTATTACAGAAGCATAGATTTAACTTATAACTCACAGGAAAGAAATATATCACAAATCATACTCTAGATTGAAAACAACATAATATGGTTCGAGGATTTAAGAAAATAAGAATAGAGGGTTTGACAGTACAAGGAGGTTTTGTGTTATGCTACGGACAACAATATAATTCTAACGTGAATGAGTTTTTTTTAGACATTTACTTTATCCAATGGATAATAGATATTATTAAATCTAATAATATGAATATCTGAAACTAACTCGATGAATAAGATATAAATATCTAGATGTTTTTATTTTTATTTTCATCCCTAATTTAAACTGAAAATTAATCCAAGCTTGCTTCTACCTTGAGGAACATTATTTAATGGAATCAGAACAAAAATGGCGACCATTATACTATTTCTACCTTGAAGAACAGTTTGTCGATGACAAATTGCAAGTTGTGAACCCTTCTCGATCTCTGGCCTTTTCTAATTCTTTGATTGCACATTTTCCATCCCTTTTCTCTCTCGTCAAATGTGGGAAATATTTTTGTTTGATTGTTCATATCGATTAGTTTTTTTACTACTTTTTTAGCTGAAGTTTTTTGACTACTCTGCATTGATGTGAAAGCTGACTTCAAATTGGCCTTGGAATATACAGGCAACGTGGATGGTTCTCTTCTTTCCATTGATCAGCCCATCCCCTCCGAAATTCTCTTGGATTTTGACAGTTCCTTTCAATTAAACTTTGTAGCTAGTAAAGGTCTAACATCGGTTAGTTAAAGAATTTTTGCATATCTATGTTAGGGAACAAATAATAATAAGAGAATATGCAAAAAAATAATAATTATTAGAACGATCAAACAAAACTTGAAAATTAATAAAAAAAATATTACACAAATTTAATTAAATAGAAACTCATGGTCAAGAAAGAAAATAATATATTTTTCTAGCAGATTTAAAATATCATAAGTAATCAAATATTTTTATAATTAATATATGCTAAACATTGGGTTTTATGCATTGATCTTTTAACTTAACCTTAATGATTTATTAATGTTAGGTTGGCTTCATGCTATAGGAGGGTCGAAAGGCTACATTTGTGCTTTGTAATATTGACGAAGAAAATAAAGGATACACCTATATGTCTCGGTGGTTCAATGTTTGTTGCATTAGACTTGAAACCTTTAAAGAAAGGTTAACTCTTGATGATGTCGTTGCAGAAGACGAGGCCACTCAAAAAAGGGCAGGAGATGGATCAAGTGATGCTATTGATGAGCTCGAATCATTCAGTCGATTGGTCTTTCTTCTTAAGAGTACATAAATTAAATGATGTCATGGTTGTGAACTATGACATCAATTAAAATTGTATAGTAGTTATGAACGGTGATATTTAATTGATATTGTGGTTCACAACCATAATATTTAAATAAATATTAAGTTTCTGAATCGCGACATCATTTAAATCACTACTAGAATTTTTATATTTATAGACGGAATTTTTTGTTAGTATTTATACTATTATTCCATTAATAATTAATTTATCAAAGAAGAAGAAGAAGAGGCTTACCTTTTTTAATTAATAATTAATAATTAATAATTAAGTTTCTGATATGTTAATCCTTCTTCACGCGGCAATGTCTCAATCCCAAGCCTAGGACAACAACGTACAGAAAAAATCATGAAAAAAAGACAGAAGATTTTACAGTAATGCACCCCGTGCCAGAGCATATAATTAGAAAAAATGGCCAAGTAATATACATTAAGCCATTTCTTTTTGGTAATAGAAGTGCTCCTTAACCTTTTTGAAGTTATTTTGCAATGAATCACTAGAATTAAACACCAAGTTATGACTCTAAATTTCCATATAAAAGATGCCCCGAGTTTTAGAATTTAGCCCGGGGGCGGGCAAGTCTCTGCAAGGGCACAAGGAGACGAAGGATGTCACAAGGGCTGAGGGGTGGGTGAGATGTTATGTCAAGAAATGATTTTGGAAAATTTCTTCATATTTGTTGAATAACTAAGATAAGAGTCTTTATTAAGGCAAGAACATAAGCTCTACCAATGATCTTAATAGGTTTTACAAGTAGTTATGAGTGACAAAAAAGAAGAAGAAGAAAGATGGACAAAGCAAGCCCCAAAAGTAGTAAATGAAGAAAGAGAAAGATGAGAGAACATATGCGGACCATTTTTTATTAACTAAATAAACGAGGTTATAATTATTAATATTAAATTCAAAATACATATTGTACATATTGAAATATGTTACATAGTTTAAAAAACTAGGTTTTAACTAAGTTGTCTAGGTTGTAGATTAATTTATCTAGTTGATTAGATTTTATTAAGTTAACTCTCATTTGGTTTTTCTAAACCTGAGTTGGGCTAGTTCTAGATTAAATTGTTAGGCTTAAATCGAATTTAATAATGTTGATTAAAACCATTTTATATGGAAAAAAATTGAATTGTATAAAAGTAATTAATCGAAAACTTGTATTTTTTTTTATAAAGTTGAACCCATGTCGGGTTTTTTTATGGAAAAATATAAATAAAAGATGAATGCTAGGAAGCTCACTTTGCATGATAATGGTGGATATAGAAAACTTGCTACTTTTTATGGAAATAACGTGTGGAAAAATCATGTTTTAATTTTGATAGCTATAGCATAATCAAACAAAACCACAAATGATAATATTTATAAAATACTTCATGTCATTGTGATTGTGATTGTCATTGTCACGACAATAAATCTTCTTATTCTTTTTCTTTCTAAAGTAGGTTATTATTCTATTTTTTTTATCACAGTCAACAATAACAATAAATCTTTTTCTTCCTTTTCTTTCTAAAGTAGGTTATTACTCTATTTTTTGTATCACAGTCAACAATTATACTTTTCAATTCTTAGATTTTTGTGCAGCAAATATAGTAAAAGGCTATTCAAAACTTCCCTTTAAATACATACAATTTTTTCCATTTAAATCTCTAGTCTGTCAAACATTGCCCATCTGGGACCATAACAAGGCACATACTGGGAATATTATGGACTTGTTCAGCAATAACTAAGGCAAATGGCTCAAACTTTCTTAGCTAGGAAAACCAAGGCTTAAAATAACCGAATCGTCTTAAACTTCGAAAGTTTTCTGAATTAGCAAGTCCTTAACAGTAGAAAAGGTCACATTGTTTTATTAATTTAGCATGCACAAGAAGACATTTCGTGCATCAATGCTTAAAAGAAAGGTAAACTTGATTTGTGAATAATAGTCAAATCTTGATTTAATTTCCGACGCAACTCCTTTATGAGGTGGCAGTGAAAAATGAAAGAGGAAAGTTTTGGGCGAGGGGGGATTTGATAAGTTTTGAAGGGAATTCATTGTGTTTTCCATGCCCTTAACATATTTTTGGTGGGTCTTAGGATACATTAAATATTCATGTTGACCTCTTACCATTAGGGATTTGGATGGTTCCCTTGAAAATTCAATGTGATTTGAGGTACTTTTTTTTAGTTTAGGGTCTGACAGTACAATTCAAGGAGGTTTTGTGCTTTTTTCTACCTTGAGAAACATTATTTAAAGGAATCAGAACAAAAATGGCGACCATTATACTGTAAGAAGAAAAGTAGAGCTCAGACAAAAATGGCAGAGACCTATTGCTACCTTGAAGAACAGTTTGTCGATGACAACTTGCAAGTTTCTCGATCTTTGGCCTTTTCTTATTCTTTGATTGCACATTTTCCATCCTTTTCTCTCTCTTCAATTACTTTTGTTTGGTTGTTCATGTCGATTAGTTTTTTGACTACTCTGCATTGATGTGAAAGCTGACTTCAAATTGGCCTTGGAATATACAGGCAACGTGGATGGTTAATTCTCTTCTTTCCATTGATCAGCACATCCCCTCCGAAACTCTCTTGGAGTTTGACAGTTTTTCAATTAGACTTTGTAGCTAGTAAAGGTCTAACATCGGTTAGCTAAAGAATTTTTGCATATCTATGTTAGGGAACAAAGATTATACGTGCACACAAGTATGATATGACAATGCCAGGGTAGATTATAATTTTTGGTATTTAATTTAATTCTTATTGTGATGGGAAGCATTCATGTGGGCTTGCTATGTGTAGAAGACAATGCAATGGATAGGCCGATTATGTCAGCTGTTATATCAATGCTAACAAGTGAAGCACAATTACCTCCTCCCAAACAGCCTGCATTTTCCAGTGCAGAGAATGGTTCCATAAATGATGTTTCTATGCCAACCATGTATGTGAGATAGAGGTTAGATGGTTTCTTTGACCTCAAATATTGTTTGTCATATGTCATTATGGAGCAAAACTTATATTTCTCCATCAGTATTTTGTTTTTTCAATGATTAGTCTCTTTTGGTGCTCTCAAAATTTAAGTTTCATTCGGAATATGCTTAGAAATTCTTAACAAGGTTGTATTTCATATATTATATGTACCATTATTCGTTATGATATCTAATAAAATAATGAACAGAATTAGCTCGCATGTGTGTGTATATATATATTTTGATGATATCCCAAATGCAATATACATGTAACAAAAAGAAAAAAAAAGCCTTTTAATACAATAATTTTTGGGTTGTTTAATTAGATGCGTATATAAATTGAAAAATTTTTAGTCTATAAAAACATGTTGAAGAATTCTGTATATTTAATTTTTTTTTTATTATGTTTTGATATTTAGGATTGGATGCTTATTCTTATGATTTTTTATTTTTTTTTCTTTAAATCTTTTGTAAAAGTTTTATTGTTTTTAGTTTCACCCTTCAATACAAGTTTATAGTTGTTTTTTTTTTTTGTCTTTGTTCTTTTGATTTTTATCATTTTGTTAATGTTTTTCAATTTAACTCTTGAATTTAAAATTTTATTGGTTCCTTTTGATTTATTTTTTTTTCCAATTTTAACATTCATTATTTTTATTGTATTTTTTTTTTTTGATTTTTTTGTGTTGTTTTTTTTTATTTTAACCCTTACGATGTTTTCATATATAATGCCTTCAGTCTTATAGCCTAGGTCATGGTTTAAAAAGTTTACAATAATTGAATTTTTTTTATCTTATTTTTTTATTTTCATTTTATTTGTATTTTCATTTTTTGAAATTATATTATTCTTATTTAATTTTTACTTTGATAATAAATAAGATCATCAAAATATTTTAGAAATTAGATTTAACTATTTTTTTACATCAATCTAGATTTGATTAAGCGATCGGATATTTGGGTTTATAATTAAGATCTAGAGCTTCATTGTTTGTGTTTTAAAAATATTTTAAGAAAAATTAATTATTTTATTTTAAAATAGTTTTTTAATGTTTTCATATTATTTTAATATTATTAAATTTCTAATGATATTATTAGAGTTTTATATGTGGTTAATATATTATTAAATTTATTTAAATCAATAACTAAGAATCTTAAGTTTTTATTAAAAAAAAACATTTCCGTTCTTTTAATATCTTTTTTATTATTAAAAAAATAAATAAATAAACACATGGCATAATCTAGTCGGTTATTAAGCTGCGAGGCGAGCATTTTTTGATTGCTAGTGGATCATTGAGGAGCAATGACAGTTTCGAAAATGTTGACTAGACTTTTAAACAGGTAAATAGTAAATCTAACCAAAAAAAAAAACATCTTTCAAGCCTATAAAATTATTTATTTTTATATTTTAAAATTGTTTTTAAAAAATTTAGTTATTTATTATTTTCTTCTAATTAGCGCTCGCCATTGATTTAATCGAACACGGGATTTATAGAAAGGTTTTACTTTTAAAACATGTTTGTTTTTTGTGTTTTAAAATTATTTTTAAAAAAATTATTTTATTTATTTATTATTTTGATATTATAACATAAAAATATTTTTTAAAAAATATATTTTTTTAATATATTTTAAAAATAAAAATACTTAAATAATTATTATCACATCCATAAACACTGATAAATGCATTTATGCTTTTTTACGGGACAGTGATTTTTTTTCTATATGAGAAAAAGAAGGAAAATAAATGAAACCAGAGGATTGGAAAAACCTTGTCTGCCCCTGTCGTTATGTGAAAAGATTTTTTATGTCCAATTTCAATTGATCTTGAATCTTTAAACACAACAAACAAATACTGTCGTGTTCAAACCAGGAAGGAAAAAACAAAAAAAAGGATTAACATGGGAAGATGAGGTGTCGTAATTGGTGGCGTTGAACTTGATACAGTAGCAGCCTCCTGAATTTCTAGCTGACCTGAAAAGGGCCATGATGCACAGCAATCACGCCGCTGGTGTAATGTCGATGATGGGAGTTAGCTTGATTTAAATTCATTGATTTTATAGGTTTAAATAGAATCTTGATAATCGATAAAAATATGACTTAGCTTAAAAAAAATTTTAAAATAATAATTTTTAAAAAATATTAAAACAATAACAAATTGGATTGATCTTAGTCCCTCCACGATCCTGGTCATATTGAGTTTAATAACTTTTTTTATTTAATTAGATGATAAAAATAGATGCTTATTTGAAATAATTATCCCTATAGAAAGCAAACAATAATCCATAATGCAATCTATTTTCAAACCAATACAATATCAAAGGATGAAATAAAAAAAAATTAAAAACAATTAATTAAAAAACAAAAAAAAAAAGTATAACCTATAAGTAGGTAAACTCATCAAACCTATGAATCGGGGAAGCCAGGTTAGCATGTCAAACTTGTGAATTGGGTTATGGACTCCACTAGTATTATAATTTGTTTTTTTTAAAATATTCTTTATTTAACTATATGATAACAAAAAAAAAACGATTGCAAAATCAAATACCAACCCAATACTGAGATGTTTTTTTCGATCACGATAACCTCATAAAAGGCAAAATGAAACCAATTATGAAACTGAATTTTCAATTGACCTTATATCTAAGAATAAAATAAAAAAACTAATTAAAAAAGTTAAACTTGTTAGACTCATGAACCAAGGCAACCAACCAAACTTGTAAATAAGTCAATGAACTTTATAAAGTTTAATAACATAACTTTTTTCTGAAACTATTTTATTAACTATATGAAAAAAATCAATGATAAAAAAAATCAAGTTCAATTAAAAAAAAAAGACACCCCACCAAACTCGTAATCCAAGACAAACCTTCAAACCATACTAATCTTATAGAAAGGTAAAATAAAAAGAAATAAATTATGAATCTAAATTCTTAATCATCCCAATATTAAAAGATAAAATAGGTAAAAACAAATTTGAAAAGAAATCATAACAAAAATTAAAAAATAAAACAAAAAAGAAAGAAAGCAAAACATTGTGGATTACTACTGTCATTCACAATGCAATGTGTGTAGATAAACAATAGTTTCCTCACAACATTTAATTTGTTACTTTATAAAGTTTAATAACATGACTTTTCTATAAAACTTTTTTTTTTTTAACCGTATGAGAAGAAATAGACTATAAAAAAAAACAAGTTTAATTAAAAAAAAGACAACCCACAATTTAATAACATTATTAATGAGTGTTGGGTGAACAATGGTTTCCTCATATATATATATATATATATATATTGTTTTTACTTTATAAAGTTTAATAATATGATTTTCCTTTAAAACTATATTTTTTAAAACTGAATAAGGAAAAATAGATGATAAAAACGCCAAATTCAATTACAAAAAGAGAAAAGAAAAAAAGAAGAAAACTCCACCAAACCCATAAATCATGGCAATTGAGGTAACTTGAGTTACATTGCAAACTCATAAACTATACTAACCTCATATAAAGACAAAATAAAAAGAAAAAAACTTGACAAAAGCTATTTTGTAAATAATCATAACAAAAAAAAAAGGAAAAGGAAAAAAAACATGTGTTCAAGTAGGGAAAATAAATAAATGAGGAAGACGTAGCAATTCATAATGTTTTGTGAGGAAAGTCAAAATACTTTCCCCACATACTTTACTTATTGTTAACTATTTTGTAGATTTCTTTTAACAAAAAAAGTATTTTTAAGTCTTAGAAGATTGTTTGGCATTATTAGAAAATACAATTGTTTTGGGCTTTTTTTACAAATATAAATTTCTATTAATGAATCTCTTGATTATCTTAGCTAACATAATATTTGTAATTAGAATATTTATTTATTTTTAAAATGTTTTATGATTATTAAAACAAGTTAACAAAAATATCAAAATAGCATGTCTACTTTTATATGATTGAAAGCTAAGCAATGTGATAAAACCCATTTCAAAATCTATTTAAACATTTTAAAATTAAAACATCAATTTCATTCGATTTTTGGTCAAAATTTTATTATTATTATTTGCATTTTTAGATGGGATAAATAATAATTGTAAAAAAATTATTCAACTTCAAATAAAAAATTATATCAATATTTAAAAATTATGTTAAAATTAAAGAGTTAGTGAATTAATAATTTTTTTTCAAAGTGTAAAAACAAAAGGGGCAAAAACAGAAAAAGTGAAAAACTCATCAACGAGCCAACCTGTTCCGACCCTTCTTTATTTATTTTTATTTGTTAAGGGGTTGTTTGTCCCTTATTTTATTTTTTTAAAATAAAATGTGATAGATGACAACTACAAATACATGTGCAAACCGTGTTTTTAAAAAAAATAATTTTTTTATAAAAAAATAATTTTTTTATATTTTTTGGATCGTTTTGATGCGCTAATCTAAAAAATAATTTTTAAAAAATAAAAAAAATATATCATTTTAATGTATTTCGGTATAAAAAATACTTTAAAAAATAATCACAATTACACTTCTAAATAGAATCAAGCCTATTAAAATCCTTATCAATCAGCTCCTTCAACTTTGAAAAGCATATATAGTCACATTTTTCAAGTGAATGGTTGAACCTGTCTCGTTCAGTCCTGTTCAACATGTTTAAAACTTTTGAAATTGAAATCGAATGGGAACTTTTTTTTTTTTAGTTTTTTAATTGATTAATTTAATTTTTTTTATTAGTTATTTTTTGATTTTCTTGGTTTATTTGATTTTTTCTCACCTTTAAATTTAACTTCAATCAAAATATAGAATTTATAGAGTGTGATAACTATACTGGATGCATACTTTTTCATGGAAGCTTTACGGCAGACCCGAGCGGAAGATCGGCTGGTCTGTACGTAATTAAAAAACAGACAAATCCTTCAGGTCTTGATATTAAAGGTCAATCCACTTCTACTTAATCAACTCAATTTGCTCTATTATATTTTTTTTCTAGTTCTTTGAGATTCATTGCATTATCATTGGTGAATTGCCTCCGATGACTGAATTCAGATACAAGGTGGTTATGGATTTTAGCAGCTGTGGGAACTGTTCTAATCATGGTACTCGCTGGTATCTTGATGTACTTGAGAAGGCGCAGGCTCAGAGGTAACATCTTTTATATGCTAATAATAATTGTAGTAGTAGTAGAATCCTTGGTAAGCATCATTATTTTCATGATCTTATTGAATTCCAAGCTTAAACTTGAGACATATATGAGCAGAAAAGTTTCTACATGAGTTGATGACCATGGATACAACAAATGACATATATGAACTTGAGAATGATGGAAACAAAGGTCACAATTTAAAAGTATATCCTCTGTTCTGTTTTGAATGCAGATGAATCAAGAAGGGAGCTGCTAGACTGGAAGAAACGTTTCGAGATTATTGAAGGGATTGCTCAAGGACTACTTTACCACCATAAGTACTCAGATCGAGGATAATTCATAGAGATTTGAAGGCTGGCAACATACTACTTGATGAAAATCTGTACCCCAAAATTTCTGATTTTGGCATGGCAAGAATTTTCAAGATTAATGAGTTACAAGCAAATACAAACCAAGTTGTTGGAACACGGTGCGTATACATTTATAGTTCTATGATTCATTACTCTTCAAGTGCTTAAAAATAACATAACATTCAGTTTTTCCATCCAGTGGATATAGTTCTATGGAAAGCAGGTACCCCATTTGAGCTGATGGATCCAATACTAAGAGAATCTTGCTCTAAGGACCAAGTCTTTAGATGCATTAACGTTGGCTTGCTATGCGTGGAAGACAGCGCCTTCGATAGGCCAACCATGTCAGATGTTGTATCGATGTTAACAAGTGAAGCACAGTTACCGTTGCCCAAACAGCCATGACGTTTTCAAATCCAAGAACTGCCAAAGACGACGCAGCAATGAGTTTAAGGAATTCAGAAAGTAGTTCCAGGAATTACTTATCCACTTCAATTATATATGGACGATAGTTATATGATATTTTCAAAACTCGAGTCCTCGAGGACCTTCTCTTACGAAGAAGAAAAAAGAAGGGAATTCGTAGATTCATCTGAGAAGTATGACTGTTTGTTAGAAAAGATGAATCTGCAAAGTGCAAATTATTACAGAAGCATAGATTTAACTTATAACTCACAGGAAAGAAATATATCACAAATCATACTTTAGATTGAAAACAACATAATATGGTTCGAGGATTTAAGAAAATAAGAATAGAGGGTTTGACAGTACAAGGAGGTTTTGTGTTTTTATGCTACGGACAACAATATAATTCTAACGTGAATGAGTTTTTCTAGACAATTACTTTATCCAATGGATAATAGATATTATTAAATCTAATAATATGAATATCTGGAACTCGATGAATATCTAGATGTTTTTTTTATTTTCATCCCTAATTTAAACTGAAAATTAATCCAAGCTTGCGTCTACCTTGACCTTGAGGAACATTATTTAATGGAATCAGAACAAAAATGGCGACCATTGTACTGTAAGGAGAAAAGTAGAGCTCAGACAAAAATGGCAGACCTATTGCTACCTTGAAGAACAGTTTGTCGATGACAACTTGCAAGTTTCTCGATCTTTGGCCTTTTCTTATTCTTTGATTGCACATTTTCCATCCTTTTCTCTCTCGTCAATTATTTTTGTTTGATTGTTCATGTCGATTAGTTTTTTGACTACTCTGCATTGATGTGAATGCTGACTTCAAAATGGCCTTGGAATATACAGGCAACGTGGATGGTTCTCTTCTTTCCATTGATCAGCACATCCCCTCCGAAATTCTCTTGGATTTTGACAGTTTTTCAATTAGACTTTGTAGCTAGTAAAGGTCTAACATCGGTTAGCTATAGAATTTTTGCATATCTATGTTAGGGAACAAAGATTATACGTGCACACAAGTATGATATGACAATGCCAGGGTAGATTATAAATTTTGGTATTTAATTTAATTCTTATTGTGATGATAAAAATTAAAAAAAGAAAAAAAGAGTTTAGAGAATGAAATAAAAGAAAGAGAGAATAAAGGGAATAATGTGATTAGCAACCAAAAAATAATAATAAGAGAATATGCAAAAAAAAAAAAAATTAGAAGGATCAAACAAAACTGAAAAATTAATAAAAGAGATATCACACATTAAAGAAAAAATTTAATTAATTAGAAACTCATGGTCAAAAAAAAATAATATATTTGCTTAACATTTTTTTTTTGTAAGGGATCCCAAATAATATAAATAGATAATATAAATAGGACACTCATAGATATTGAGGAAGAGACACTATTGCAAAAGGAGATAAAAAAATAAAAAAAATCCAAAACTTGCAAGCTGCACAAAAATTCCAGTAGCACAGAAGCGATTTCCTAGCATTGTATCTCTCAACTCTAGTGAAGGTGACATACACCGCTACCACTAACAGGAAAATAAAGGATTTGATATGTTTCTTTTTATGTTTTAAAAATATTTTTCAAAAAAAATTATTTTTTTATTTTTTTATTTATTTTAAATTAATATATTTTTAAATTATTTTAATACACTAATTGTTTTTTAAATACACGGCAGTATAGGCTACACACCACCTTGAAACATCTAGGAGATTGCTAGATGTTCAAGGTGCCGTGTGGCCTCAACTACGGATCTTTGATTATGCCATTCCTCCCACACTATTTTCTTTTCATGTTTTAGCTTCTCTAATCCAATTCCAACCATAAAATTTTAATCTCATATATAGTTTATTTATGGTTCAAACAATTTTTGTGATTTATTTTGTTAAATTTTGAATTGCAAACCATGTGTTCATGATTTTCTATCTTTTCATGTTTTTAATAAATTCCATGTGTTCATGATTTTCTATCTTTTCATGTTTGATTATGATTTTTCATATTAATTGAGTTGGGTGGAATATTTATGGTTATTTATAATAGATATGCTTGGGGTAATAATTAATTTATTGTGGGTTAATGTAAATTATATAATTAAAAGAAAGAATTCAGAACCCAAGTCTTCTTAATTATTATTTCGAATATTGTCCATATAATAAAAAAAATAAGACAAGCCGAAATCATACTAGGAATTTTTTTACCAATAATAAATACAAGTATTTAGTTTAGGTGAAATATTGGCATGTATGCATGATAGGTATTTTTATCATAAAATCAAACAACAATTAATGCAACTTCTTTTAGATAGGATATATACTTTAAGATGATTTTTATATTTTGTTTGGTATAACCAGTCTTTTTATCCAAAATCTCTGAAAAGCAGTTAAGATTTCTAGTAACTATAAAAATAGATAAAGACTTTTTTTTTTATACCTTTCACATAACTAGATCACCGAGATATCCCCGCGATAAAATTTAAATTGTCTAGCCATCTTGTTTAATTAGCAAATTTGATTTCTAAAATTGCAAAGAAGCTATCTGAGGTGACTTTAAAATTTGTTGTGTTAACTATTTATGCTTGGTGGTGTTGTGCCTTTATACCTGAGCATGGTATAACCATTTAGCTGTAGAGAAGTGTTGATTTTATACCTGGATAAGGTGGTTGATTGAACAATCTCAGGGGGACAATACATGAAGAAGCAGTTTTGTACCTATGGTAAAAATTGTATTTGTACCTGGGCAAAGTGGACTTTTTGCACTTAGGTTGAAGAGTGTCTTTGTGTTCAAGAAAAGTTATTTCTTTGCACCATCGGTTGGAAAGTATCTTGAGTTTAGAATGGAGACCATATTATACCTAAGGTAAGTGTTGTATAACATAGATGAAGAATCCCATGAAGAAAATGTCATGACAGATGATGTTCCTTGGAGATCATTGTATGTATATTGTTTCTTGGGGATTCTACCTATGATTTACTATTTCATATATATTTCACATGATCATTAATTATAAGGATTGTCATGGAGATTGCTTACATAGATTATCATAGATATTTATCATTAAAATCATTACTGATATTATCATGTTGCCTACCAATGAAGACTATTACGAAGATCTTGAAGATTTTTCATAGAGATTTTTCATGGCGATCTGCCATGAAGATTTTTATCAAAATTAATTATGGAGACCTTTCATAGAATTCTCCTATGAAGATCTTCATGGAAATCTCTAAAGAAGATCTTCATGGAGATATACAGTGGAGACTTTTCAGTTATTAAATCTAAAATACATACAAAATAGAAAGATATTTAATATTAACAAACTAAACTAAACAAAAACAATTAATTCAAAAGAAAGAAAAAAAAAAACTCTGGGTTAACTCGTCAAACTAGGTTAACCTGTTAAACCCGGGATTCGTGTCATAAAAATCTGATAACTAAATAAAAAAAAATTAACATTAACAAAAAAAAAAAATAGACGGGTTAACCTGGAATTAACTGGGTTAACCTATGAAACCTGAGATATGTGTCATGAAAGTCTGATAACAAAATAGAAAGAAATTTAACATTAACAAACTAAAGTAAACAAAAAAAATTAATTAAAAAGAAAAAAAGCAAAAAACAAATCCGGGTTAACTTGTAAAACCAAGTTAACCAGTTAAACCCGGAATTAGTATCATGAAAGTTT
This sequence comes from Populus davidiana, assembly GCA_030145905.1. Lineage (NCBI taxonomy): Eukaryota > Viridiplantae > Streptophyta > Magnoliopsida > Malpighiales > Salicaceae > Populus > Populus davidiana. Next base: position 48,783,837 of record CM057789.1, read on the forward strand.
AATAACTAAATAAAAAAATTAACATTAACAAACTAAATTAAAAAAATTATTAAAAGAAAAAAAACAAAGAAAGAAGAAAAAAAACTAAAATGCATAGAAAATAAATAAAATAAAATAAAAACAGCTAAAAAAAAAAAACAGCTCAGCCTTTCATTGTGGATTGGTACAGTGAAACGCAAAAACAATTAACATTAACAAACTAAATTAAAAAAATTATTAAAAGAAAAAAAAAACTGAAAGGCATAGAAAATAAAAAAAAAATTAAAAAAATTAAAAAAAAATTTAAAGAAAAAACAGCTTAAAAATGAAAAAAAAAAAAAGAAAAAAAAGAAGAAGACACAGCTCAGCCTTTCACTGTGAATTGCTACAGTGAAAGGCTGAGCAATTTTAGTATATTTCTAATTTTATTTCATTTTTTATTTCAATGATACATAGCTCATCATCTTACTTTTTTCTTCCTTGTTCATGAATGTCACCTTCCATGGCTAGAAGGATCTACCGGTTCCTTTTGTTTTGCTTCTGTGTGAGAAGGAGAAGACTTCCAGGTAACATTTTCGAAATAATATTTTTTCTATATGCACCAAGACTTGTTGAATTCAGTGATTTACTTACTTAACCATATCAATCTGAGCAGAGAAGGACCTACTTGAGTTGATGACAATGGATGCAACGAACGACACGCTTGAACTCGAAAATGACGGAAACAAGGGCCATAATTTGAAGGTATTCAGTGCTGCAACAATCATGACTGCTACAAATTCCTTTTCTACAGAGAATAAGCTTGGACAAGGTGGTTTTGGACCAGTTTACAAGGTAGTCTAGTTAAAAATTACTTAACGAACCTTGTTAATTTTGTATCTCAGACCAAGTATTGAGTTGAGAGCTGTTTTACTTCAGGGGACATTGCCGGATGGGCGAGAGATAGCTGTAAAAAGACTGTCTAGTAGTTCAAGACAGGGGCTGGTGGAATTCAAAAACGAGCTTATACTCATAGCTAAATTGCCACACATGAATCTTGTCAGACTCGTAGGATGCTGCATTGAAGGAGAAGAGAAAATGTTAGTGTACGAATACATGCCTAATAAAAGCTTGGATTCATTTATATTTGGTAAGTTAATTATGCCATCATACTATAAAGTGAATGGATCTCTGTTCTTGCAAGGTTTTGGACTTGGATGAATAACATTGCTGGAATATCCACTGCTATGTTTTAAATGCAGATCAATCAAAAAGGGAGCTCCTAAACTGGAAGAAGCGATTTGAAATCATTGAAGGGATAGCTCAAGGACTCCTTTACCTTCATAAGTACTCGAGATTGAGGATAATTCACCGAGATTTGAAGGCTGGCAACATACTACTTGATGAAAATCTGAACCCCAAAATTTCTGATTTTGGCTTGGCAAGAATTTTCAAGATCAATGATTTACAAGCAAATACAAACAAAATTGCTGGAACACGGTGCGTATACATTTATAGTTCTATGATTCATTACTCTTCAAGTGCTTAAAAATAACATAACATTCACTTTTTCCATCCAGTGGATATATCTCCCCTGAGTATGCCATGAAGGGCATTTTCTCTGTGAAATCTGATGTCTACAGTTTTGGAGTTCTACTGCTGGAAATTGTGAGTGGTAGAAGAATCCGTGGCCTACTTGAAATAGACGGCCGCCGTCTCGATCTTGTGGAATATGTAAGTTCATTTCATGCAAACTTATAAATTATACATTGCTAGCTGCATAAGCTTAATTTTAACATTAAACGTAAACTTGATTCAGGCATGGGAGCTATGGGAAGCAGGTAATCCATTTGAGCTGGTGGATCCAATACTAAGAGAATCTTGCTCTAAAGACCAAGTCTTGAGATGCATTCATGTGGGCTTGCTATGTGTAGAAGACAATGCAGTGGATAGGCCGACCATGTCAGATGTTATATCAATGCTAACAAGCGAAGCACAATTACTTCTTCCCAAACAGCCTACATTTTCCAGTGCGCGTGTCAGATGTTATATCAGTGCAAGAAGTATTGTGGAAGAAAATCCAGCAGAGACTACATCTGCAAGAAGTATTGTGGAAGAAGAGAATGGTTCCATAAATGATGTTTCTATGTCAACCATATATGCGAGATAGAGGATAATTAGAGCGTTAGATGGTTTCTTTGTCCTCAGATTTTGCATGTCATATGTCTTTTTGGAGCAGACACATTCTCCATCAGTATTTTGCGTTTTCAATGATTAGTCTTTTTTGGTGCTCTCAAAATTTAAGTTTCATTCGGAATATGCTTAGAAATTCTTATCAAGGTTGTATTTCATATTATATGTACCGTTATCATTCGTTATGATATCTAATAAAATAATGAAGAGAATTAGCGCGCATGTATATATATATATTGATGATATCCCAAATGCAATATATATAAAGAAAAAGAGGCTATTTACACAGTGATATTCAGATTGTTTAATTAGATGCGTACATAAGTTTTTCAGTTTACATCTAGAATGTTTTTTTAGTCTAAAAAACCACGTTGAAGAATTCTATATATTCATTTTTTTATAATCTTTTGATGTTTAGATTGGATGCCTATTTTTGAGTTGCTTAATTAGATGCCTAGGTCATGGTTTAAAAAGTTTGAATTGAATTGACAAGATATTGCGTCTATCTACTAGACCTGTTAAAGGTTTTTTAACTCTTTTTAGATCGTTCTGGATTGATTTTGTTTTATTTTTAATTTTTGAACTATAAAATATAAATAAATTTAAAATAAATATTTTTTTACAATAGTTTTAGAGTGAAATAGAGTAAAATTTATATTTTAAAATGAAAAAAATACATTACATGTTCCCACTATTTTTGTATTTTATATCATGGTAATTAAATGTTGCCTATTAACATAAATAAGAGGACTTCACGGGCCCACCTCTTGGAAACGATTATCTGACAAGTAGAGACCGTTGGAAAAAACTGCATGATGGCAACGGTCTCCCATCCCCTCTCGTGTACAATATATATATAATTCATGACTTTCTTAAGCTACTTTTAGTACTTAATTCACAATATCTGAGCTGGTACATTTAACATTTATATATATATATATATATAATCTCTTTCTTTCTTTTTATAATAATACTTTTAATCTGAATATCTTTTCGGAAAAAATAGATGATGACAATTTGGTTATTAAATTTTTTATTTTTATATATTATATTTTTATTTTTTTTATTTTATCTCTTATAATTTGATTTAATTTTATTTTTTTATCAACTTTGGTTCTCATTTTTTTATTTTTATTTACTTTTTTTTATTTTTTTAATTAAAGTTTTTATCTATTAGATTTAATCCTCATTCTTTTAATTTTTATTTATTTTATTTGAAATAATTTATAAAATTATAATTATTTTTTTAATTTCATTATCTTTCAAAAAAAAATTATTTTTTAAATTTATTTTTCAACGTTGGACAAATGCATGATGGCAACTATCTCACAGTCTTAAGGACCAATGTGCAGAAGAAAATGATCTCAAGAACACACAAATGCATGATAGAAATGATTTCACGGACACATCTCGAGGAAAAGCAACACTGTCAGGGACCAAAGTGCAAAGGGAAATGGTCTCACTGACTCATAAATGCATGATGGTGATAGTTTTTCGGACCTATCTCAAGAAAAAAAGGACATGACGGCTAACTTATAAAATACTTATTTGGTGTGCTCTAGAGATAGGAGGATGACCACCATTTATAGTGATATTTCCTTGTTAGAGATATACAGTAGTTTAAGGAATTTTATTAAATATATTATATTAATATAACAGGTGCATCCTTAAATTATTAGGATAAAAAAACTTAATTATATTTGATCAACTAAATAAATCAATTCATAACTTAGTCAACTTAATCAAAATTCAATTTATTAAACTGCTTAACACATTTAAATATATGCCATATGTATTTTGAATTTAATATTAATAATTATAACTTTAAGTTTATTTAATTAATAAAAACTGTACACGTATGTTCTTTCATTTTTCTCTCAATATTATTTCTTCTTGTACTATTTTTGGGGCTTCCTTTGTCCATCTTTCCTTTTCCTTTTGTCTCTCATGAATACTTATAAAACCTATGCTGGTTATTGGTCGAGTGATTTAATTTAAAATAATATTTCTTATAATACATTTAATATGAATGTCTTTTCAGTTTTTTCGTTTTCGTTTTAATTATTTGTTGTGGCATGAAATGATGGAAAGGAAAATCACCTTCTTCATTGTCTGGTTCTATGACTGAGCACAAATGAAAAAAAAGCTTTACATACAGATGTTTGGGTTTGTTTAGAGAATGGGGAGGCATCGTTATAGCAAATATGCTCAAAAAGGTTGGATATGCTATTACTTCCTCCCCCTGTCCTCTGTTTTTATTTTATGCTAGCTAGCCTCTAATTTTGGCTCTTCCACCTTTCTAAAATAATACTCCACTATTATAAAAAAGAAAAAAAAAAGAAGCAGAATTGATAAATTCACAAATTAATATAATAGGTTTTAATATTTATTTTTAATATATATAAAATGAAAGATAATTAATATTGGTAAGCCATACATGTTTATACAAATAATGTCTATTAAACTAGATAATATGTTTAAATATTTGCAATATGTATTTTTGAATCTAATATTAATAATTATAGCTTCCTAACAAAAGTATATTTAGTTAATAAAAACTATTTTTTCCCATTTCTGTTCTCTCATCTCTCTCTCTCTATTATTTCTTCTTCTTCTTCTTCTTTTGAACTACTTTGTCTCTCATCTAAAAAAAAATTATCTTTTATTTTCTCAATCAAACCCCTAAATTCCCAATTAAACCAAAGTTTTTCCACGAACCCATCTCGTGGAAAAAAATGCATGATGGTTGGAAATGGTCTCACGAGCACATCTCAAGGAAAAGCAATGCTATCGGGGACCAAAGTGCAGATAGCAATGGTCTTACAGACTCATAAATGCATGATGGTGATTGTGTGTCGTACCCATCCTGATAAAAAAATGCATGACGCATGGAACTAGAGGATTGCCACCATTTATAGTGATATTTTCACTGTTAGAAACATATGGTAGTTTAGAGAATTTTATTAAATATATTATATTAATATAAGAGGTGCATCCTTAAAGTTATTGGGATAAAAAAAAACTTAATTAGTTTTCCAATTAATATACAACCTAACCTGTTGATATATGTTTCTGTCGATTACGGTAGATTTGGAGCTAAAATCCTAAAAAAAATCAGCAGCAAGGATGGTCCGACAAGTTTATTTAGCTAATAAAAACTGGTATACTTTCAGCTTTTACTTCTATTAAATATAGTATTTTAATCAAGGATAGGGACTCTTTCTCAAGGATTGAAGTTGGTATACTTTCAGCTTTGGAAAAGGAGTATATTTTCAGCTTATGGAACCTCGGGAAGCACAACGGATTACTTGAGGTGAGCTTATTTCGGGACAAAGGATCCATAGAGAAGACTTGACTTGGGGTGCCTAGCATTAATCTTTTATTCATGCTTTTTCTTTCCTAAAAAAAAAAAAAAAACCTTGGTTTGGGGTCAACGTTTTAAGATGGAATATAAATTTAGATTAATTACTTTTATGCAATTCAATATATATTTTTGACTCTATGGTCATGATGAACATGATTTTCTTAAGCTAAGTAGATAACTCATGTCACATTCACATGATATGTTTAAATATTTGTAATATGTATAAATTTTGAATTTAATATTAATAGTTATAAAGTTTGATAAATTCACAAATTAATATAATAAGTTTTAATATTTATTTTTAATATATATAAAATAAAAGATAGTTAATATTGTTAAGTCATACATGTTGCTGGAAAGCATTAATGGTTTCACAAACCCACCTCGTGGAAAAAAAAATTGATAGCATTAATGGTCTCGCGGTCGACCAACCCACTCACCCATATTATGGAAAAAATACAGATGGCATTAATGGTCTCTCACAAACCCATCTTACACTGCAAAATAGTTGGCTACCGTTAACCTTTCATTCAATGTTTTTTTTTCCACAAAAGACTTTGACTTGGGGTAGCTAGCTAGCATTAACCTTGCATTAATGTTTTTTTTTTCCACAAAAGACTTTGACTTGGGGTCAACTTTTCGGTTCATTACTTTTATGGAATTCAATTTTATTTTACTATGTGATTTTGTACTACTTAAAATCTTGAATTGACAAGGTCTTACGTCTATCTACTAGACCTATCAAAGTTTTTTGAACTATAAAATATAGATAAATTTAAAATAAATATTTGTTTACAATAGTTTTAGAGTGAAATAGAGTAAAATTTATATTTTTAAAATGAAAAAAATACATAACATGTTCCCACTATTTTTGTATTTTATATCATGGTAATTAAATGTTGCCTATTAACATAAATAAGGTGATTGTAAATTAGCGGCACAGGTAGTTCTTACATAATATGCTGCTTCTCTTCAACCAAGGATATTCATTAGCGTAATGATTATAATTCAAAGTCGATTGTTTCCTTGCCAGAATTATATAAAATTAAAAACGGATAACCTCAACCTCTTTTATAAGCATGTTCTTGCTTATCATCCTTTATTAAATTTAGAATAATATAATTGCCAACATATTATTAGTTTTTTATTTTTATGATCACTTGATACCTTCAAATCAATTTTCAAGTTTTGAGATTCACGCCCTATTTGTTTGCTGGAAAATAATATTTTTTTAAAGTAAATTTCAGGAAAGTGAATTATTTTCTGATGTTTGGTAGTGTAATAGAAAATAAGTTGGAAAATACTTTCCATTGTTTGGTTAAGTCACGGAAAATAAGCTAGAAAATAACTTATTAATGTTTTATTTTTTTCAAGTTTATTAAAATAATAAAGAACAAATCATACAAATTAAAAAGTTAAATGACAATGAAATTGAATTAAATGACAATGAAGAAGAAAAAAAACGCTTCCTCTTCCCCTGCTGCACGTCTAGGGGAAGAAGAAAGGGGAACAGTGTCGTTCAAAACGACACTGTTCTGTCCTTTTTTTTTTTTTACATGAAACGGCGTCGTTTTGGACAAAATGCGCCGTTTCATTTAAATGTGGCGCCAGAACGTGTCCATTTTCAAATCAGCCCTCAATTTTCTTTTGTTCATTTCAATTGCATCCTTCGAAAATTCAATTGCCGCCCTCATATTTGGCCGCCTTTTCCACTTTGATCCTTGTCCTCTGATTTATGCAATTGGACCCTCAATTGATCAATAAACTTCCAATTTCTTCAATTAGGCCCCTGAATCAATTCAATACAGCCCCCTCTATCTTCGCGCGTTTTCCAAATTGGTCCCTGGTTTCGGATTTTCACATTTAAGCCCCTAATTGGCCATTAAACTTCAATATTTATGCAATTAAGCCCCTGATTTGACCTAATAAATTCCTAAAAAATATATTTTGGCCCCAAAACTTAAATTTCTTCCAATTAAAGCCCAAATTGACTTAAAAATCAATTTTTCTTGCAATCAAACCCTCTATAAATTCAATTAAAAATCCAATTATGTCCATAAATCTCCAAATTTGGACTTTTCTCCTCAAAAAATCAAATTTTCTTACCAGGGCTCTCATCATTCAAGAATATATTGTCAAAAATTCATCTCTGTATTTTTAACCTCCTTGACTAATTTTTCTAACCATTTTCTGGGCGCTTCATGCCTCCTGTTATTTTTCTAACCTCTTTTGGCTATTTATTTTATTTTTTATGGGGACCCAAAAATGGGTTACAACAATATGTTGCTTCTCTTCAACCAAGGATATTCATTAGCGTAATGATTATAATTCAAAGTCGATTGTTTCCTTGCTAGAATTATATAAAATTAAAAACGGATAACCTCGACCTCTTTTATAAGCATGTTCTTGCTTATCATCCTTTATTAAATTTAGAATAATATAATTGCCGACATATTATTAGTTTTTTATTTTTATGATCACTTGATACCTTCAAATCAATTTTCAAGTTTTGAGATTCACGTCCTATTTGTTTGCTGGAAAATAATTTTTTTTGTAAAGTGAATTCCAGGAAAGTGAATTATTTTCCGATGTTTAGTAGTGTAATAGAAAATAAGTTGGAAAATACTTTCCAGTGTTTGGTTAAGTCACGGAAAATGAGTTAGAAAATAACTTATTAATGTTTTATTTTTTTCAAGTTTATTAAAATAATGAAGAACAAATCTTACAAATTAAAAAGTTAAATGACAATGAAATTGATTTTTTTTTTATATAAATTATCTCAAATAAAATAAATAATAATAAAAATAACTTGTAAGTTCAAAGGTCATAAAAAAATATAAATTCAAATAAACTTGATGATGGTGAATAAACATAATAATAAAAGGAGTGTAAGAAAAATATTTTTTATTAATTAATTTTTCTAATTATAAATAAATTTTAAAAAAATAAAAAAAATAAGTTCTACAAAACTACTTTTTACTAAACAAATAAAGTCTATCATAAGTTTTAGAATTAATTAGTGGGTTGGAGAGTGGGGAAAAAAACACGTTTGTTCTATTTTCTTCAATTTATCTATAACTTGACTTGGGGTCAACGCATTAAGAAGGAATATAAGTTTCAGTTAATTACTTCATTTTATGCAATTCATTTTTATTTTTTTGGTGGAAAATTTGTTGTAGTGTCCTCTCCATCAAAATCTTTTTTGTTTTTCCATTAAAATAATTATTCCGTGTACTCTTGAATAATTAGGAAGATTAAAATACAGTTGAACGGATTATTATATATTCAATGATCATTTAATATATTTATACAATTAGTTTTCAAGCTTTGAGATATAAGTTCATAGCTCTTTTCTCTTTAAAGACAACAAATATACCACAAGATTAAAAACTATTTTATATTTCATTAAAGTAAATAAATAAATTACTTATATGGTTACAATATATTTTTCATAAGCAAATAAATTGATTTCATGTGATAATAACATAAAGGATTTTTTCAACACAAACCCAAGCATGATTCATGCATCAAGATTTAATGTTCAATTATCAATCATAATCCTAATAAATAAACTTCACAAATTAACAAAAAATTTCAAGTCATTTTAAATCAAAAACACACATTGATCATAAATTATAATTTTCAAACTTAAACCCCTCATCATAGCTATGAGATAATATCAATGATGCAACCTTTTATCGAGTTTAAATTTTAAAGCCACCATCTAAGAGAATTTATTTGAATGTGCTAGAACAATATAAAAGCTGCAACTATATTGTCAAAGTAACTCCTCACCAGGGGTTGAGGGTCTGAATTTGATGAAGTTGATTGGATCAGCCAAGATTTTTTTAATTTTAATTAGTTTAAATTCTAGTTCAACCGGGTACCTACCAGGCGGACCGATTTATAACAGCGCAACAAATTTCAAAAACAGGTTTGAAGTCATCGGATTAAAAAAACAATTAAGGCCTAAAAGGACGGGTTAACCCGGAATTAACTGGATTAACCCATGAAACCTGAGATATGTGTCATGAAAGTCTGATAACTAAATAGATAGAAATTTAACATTAACAAACTAAAGTAAATGAAAAAAATTAATTAAAAAGAAAAAAAGTAAAAAAAAAATAATCCGGGTTAACTTGTAAAACCAAGTTAACCAGTTAAACCCGGAATTAGTGTCATGAAAGTTTAATAACTAAATAAAAAAATTAACATTAACAAACTAAATTAAAAAAATTATTAAAAGAAAAAAAACAAAGAAAGAAGAAAAAAAACTAAAATGCATAGAAAATAAATAAAATAAAATAAAAACAGGTAAAAAAAAACAGATCAGCCTTTCATTGTGGATTGCTACAGTGAAACGCAAAAAAAATTAACATTAACAAACTAAATTAAAAAAAATTATTAAAAGAAAAAAAAAGAAAAAAAAACTGAAAGGCATAGAAAATAAAAAAATAAAAAAATTGAAAAAAAAATTTAAAGAAAAAACAGCTTAAAAATGAAAAAAGAAAAAGAAAAAAAAAAAAAGAAGACACAGCTCAGCCTTTCACTGTGAATTGCTACAGTGAAAGGCTGAGCAATTTTAGTATATTTCTAATTTTATTTCATTTTTTATTTCAATGATACATAGCTCATCATCTTACTTTTTTCTTCCTTGTTCATGAATGTCACCTTCCATGGCTAGAAGGATCTACCGGTTCCTTTTGTTTTGCTTCTGTGTGAGAAGGAGAAGACTTCCAGGTAACATTTTCGAAATAATATTTTTTCTATATGCACCAAGACTTGTTGAATTCAGTGATTTACTTACTTAACCATATCAATCTGAGCAGAGAAGGACCTACTTGAGTTGATGACAATGGATGCAACGAACGACACGCTTGAACTCGAAAATGACGGAAACAAGGGCCATAATTTGAAGGTATTCAGTGCTGCAACAATCATGACTGCTACAAATTCCTTTTCTACAGAGAATAATCTTGGACAAGGTCGTTTTGGACCAGTTTACAAGGTAGTCTAGTTAAAAATTACTTAACGAACCTTGTTAATTTTGTATCTCAGACCAAGTATTGAGTTGAGAGCTGTTTTACTTCAGGGGACATTGCCGGATGGGCGAGAGATAGCTGTAAAAAGACTGTCTAGTAGTTCAGGACAGGGGCTGGTGAAATTCAAAAACGAGCTTATACTCGGAGCTAAATTGCAACACATGAATCTTGTCAGACTCGTAGGATGCTGCATTGAAGGAGAAGAGAAAATGTTAGTGTACGAATACATGCCTAATAAAAGCTTGGATTCATTTATATTTGGTAAGTTAATTATGCCATCATACTATAAAGTGAATGGATCTCTGTTCTTGCAAGGTTTTGGACTCAGATGAATAACATTGCTGGAATATATTCACTGTTATGTTTTAAATGCAGATCAATCAAAAAGGGAGCTCATAGACTGGAAGAAGCGATTTGAAATCATTGAAGGGATAGCTCAAGGGCTCCTTTACCTTCATAAGTATTCAAGATTGAGGATAATTCATAGAGATTTGAACGCTAGCAACATACTACTTGATGAAAATCTGAACCCCAAAATTTCTGGTTTTGGCATCGCAAGAATTTTGAAGATCAATGATTTAGAAGGAAATACAGACCAAATTGCTGGGACGATGTAAGTATAGATTCACAGTTTTATGTGTCATTACCCTGTTAAGTGCTTAAAAATAACATAACATTCACTTTGTCCATCCAGTCGATATATGTCCCCTGAGTATGTCATGGAGGGCATTTTCTCTGTGAAATCTGATGTCTTCAGTTTTGGAGTTCTACTGCTGGAAATTGTGAGTGGTAAATGGATCGGTGGCCTCCTTGAAATAGACGGCCTTGATTTTAACAATCTTGTGGAATATGTAAGTTCATTTCATGCAACGTCATAAATTATACATTGCTAGCTGCATAAGCTTAATTTTAACATTAAACGTAAACTTGGTTCAGGCATGGGAGCTATGGAAAGCAGGTAATCCATTTGAGCTGGTGGATCCAATACTAAGAGAATCTTGCTCCAAAGACCAAGTCTTGAGATGCATTCAAGTGGGCTTGCTATGTGTACAAGACAATGCAGTGGATAGGCCGACTATGTCAGATGTTATATCAATGCTACCACTTCCCAAACAGCCTGCATTTCCCAATGCAAGAAGTATTGTGGAAGAAGAGAATGGTTCCATAAATGATGTTTCTATGTCAACCATGTATGCGAGATAGAGGTTAGATGGTTTCTTTGACCTCAAATATTGTTTGTCATATGTCTTTATGGAGCAAAACTTATATTTCTCCGTCAGTATTTTGTTTTTTCAATGATTAGTCTCTTTTGGTGTTCTCAAAATTTAAGTTTCATTCGGAATATGCTTAGAAATTCTTAACAAGGTTGTATTTCATATATTATATGTACCATTATTCGTTATGATATCTAATAAAATAATGAACAGAATTAGCTCGCATGTGTGTGTATATATATATTTTGATGATATCCCAAATGCAATATATATGTAAGAAAAAGAAAAAAAAGCCTTTTTATACTATAATTTTTGGGTTGTTTAATTAGATGCGTATATAAATTGAAAAATTTTTAGTCTATAAAAACATGTTGAAGAATTCTGTATATTTTTATTATGTTTTGATATTTAGGATTGGATGCTTATTCTTATGATTTTTTTATTTTTTTATTTTTAAATTTTTTGTAAAAGTTTTATTGTTTTTAGTTTTACCATTCAATACAAGTTTATAGTTTTTTTTTTTTTTTTGTCTTTGTTCTTTTGATTTTTATCATTTTGTTAATGTTTTTCAATTTAACTCTTGAATTTAAAATTTTATTGGTTCCTTTTGATTTTTTTTTGTTCCAATTTTAACATTCATTATTTTTATTGTATTTTTTATTTATTTTTTTGTGTTGTTTTTTTTTATTTTAACCCTTACGATGTTTTCATATATAATACCTTCGGTCTTATAACCTAGGTCATGGTTTAAAAAGTTTACAATAATTGATTTTTTTTTATCTTAGTTTTTTATTTTCATTTTATTTGTATTTTTCTTTTTTTGAAATTATATTATTCTCATTTAATTTTTACTTTGATAATAAATAAGATCATTAAAATATTTTTAAAATATTATAAAGATATATTTTTATAATATTAATGATCTTATTTACTTTGATAATAAATAAGATCACAAAATATTTTAGAAATTAGATTTAACTATTTTTTTACGTCAATCTAGATTTGATTAACCGATCGGATATTTGAGTTTATAATTAAGATCTAGAGCTTCATTGTTTGTGTTTTAAAAATGTTTTAAGAAAAATTAATTATTTTATTTTAAATTATTTTTTTAATGTTTTCATATTATTTTAATATTATTAAATTTCTAATGATATTATTAGAGTTTTATATGCGGTTAATATATTATTAAATTTATTTAAATCAATAACTAAGAATCTTAAGTTTTTATTAAAAAAAAACATTTCCGTTCTTTTAATATATTTTTTATTATGAAAAAACAATAAATAAACACATGGCATAATCTAGTCGGTTATTAAGCTGCGACGCGAGCATTTTTTGATTGCTAGTGGATCATTGAGGAGCAATGACAGTTTCGAAAATGTTGACTAGACTTTTAAACAGGTAAATAGTAAATCTAACAAAAACAAAAAAAACATCTTTCAAGCTTATAAAATTATTTATTTTTATGTTTTAAAATTGTTTTTAAAAAAATTAGTTATTTATTTTTTATTCAAATTAATATTTTTTTGATGTTTTTAAATTATTTTTATATGCTGATATCAAAAATAATTTTAAAAAAATAAAAAAAATATTATTTATATACATTTCCGAATAAAAAATACTGTGAAAAGCAACCACAACCACGATTAAAATGAGTTTGAGTGTGTATTAGTGGTTATAGTTCAAAATATTTTTTACTTTAAAATTTATAAAATTAATATTTTTTAAAAAATTTTAAAAATTATTTTTAATATCAATCCGTCAAAATAATATAAAAATAAAAATAAAATAAATTTTTTACAAATACGGATTCAATCACCAGTAATTGTATTTTGTGCCGGTGTTTCTAAGGGTCCACTGGAAAACTGCGGTGCCGGAAATATTGAATAAACTAGTGCCTGTCTCCTCGCGCCTTCCGTTTTCAAAGAGGCAACAACCTATAAAAATGTCGTCGGCAGGCAGGACATGCTTTGCACCGCACAAATGTCGTGGTGCTGGAGAAGAAAATTGCCTGCCACAGTGCCATGGACATGCTTTGCACCGCACAGATCGTGTCTATAATGCATATTCACCCTTTTTTTCTAGAGTTATTATGCGTGTATACAGTTGTTTGGTGATCGATTGATCATCGTCCCGTATCAAGGGCAGAGACTTCTTTTTGGTGTCAGGGGCTGGAGGTAAATATCACTCAGTTTTTTTTTATCATTTTGCAATTGATTATTTTCTTCTAATTAGCGCTCGCCATTGATTGAATCGAACACGGGATTTATAGAAAGGTTTTACTTTTAAAACATGTTTGTTTTTTGTGTTTTAAATTTTTTTTTAAATTTTTATTTTTTATTTTTTTTAGATTAATATTTATTTATTATTTTGATATTATAACATAAAAATATTTTTTTAAAAAAACATTTTTTTAATATATTTTAAAAATAAAAATACTTAAATAATTATTATCACATCCATAAACACTGATAAATGCATTTATGCTTTTTTACGGGACAGTGATTTTTTTTCTATATGAGAAAAAGAAGGAAAATAAATGAAACGAGAGGATTGGAAATACCTTGTCTGCCCCTGTCGTTATGTGAAAAGATTTTTGTGTCCAATTTCAACATAATATGGTTCGAGGATTTAAGAAAATAAGATTAGAGGGTTTGACAGTACAAGGAGGTTTTGTGTTTTTATGCTACGGACAACAATATAATTCTAACGTGAATGAGTTTTTCTAGACAATTACTTTATCCAATGGATAATAGATATTATTAAATCTAATAATATGAATATCTGGAACTCGATGAATATCTAGATGTTTTTTTTTTATTTTCATCCCTAATTTAAACTGAAAATTAATCCAAGCTTGCGTCTACCTTGACCTTGAGGAACATTATTTAATGGAATCAGAACAAAAATGGCGACCATTCTACTGTAAGGAGAAAAGTAGAGCTCAGACAAAAATGGCAGACCTATTACTCCCTTGAAGAACAGTTTGTCGATGACAACTTGCAAGTTTCTCGATCTTTGGCCTTTTCTTATTCTTTGATTGCACATTTTCCATCCTTTTCTCTCTCGTCAATTATTTTTGTTTGGTTGTTCATGTCGATTAGTTTTTTGACTACTCTGCATTGATGTGACTGCTGACTTCAAAATGGCCTTGGAATATACAGGCAACGTGGATGGTTCTCTTCTTTCCATTGATCAGCACATCCCCTCCGAAATTCTCTTGGATTTTGACAGTTTTTCAATTAGACTTTGTAGCTAGTAAAGGTCTAACATCGGTTAGCTAAAGAATTTTTGCATATCTATGTTAGGGAACAAAGATTATACGTGCACACAAGTATGATATGACAATGCCAGGGTAGATTATAATTTTTTCCGTCGATAATTTCATTGGTAAATCCATTAATAAACTATGAATTTTTTTATTAGTTTTTCTTGTTTTGTAAGGGATCCCATATAATATAAATAGGACACTCATAAATGTTGAGGAAGAGACACTCTTGCAAAGAAATACCTGAGCAAATAACAAAAGGAGATAAAAAAAATAATCCAAAACTTGTAAATTAGATAATTAAAAGAAAGAATTCAAAACCCAAGTCTTTGTTAATTATTATTTCGAATATTGTTCCTATAATAATAATAAAAAAAGTAAGGATTAGGTTTTGTGGTCAAGCCAAAATCATCCAAGGAGTTTTGTGGTCAAGTCATCTTTCTTTAACTTTTGTGGTCACAACAATCGTGTTCTGATTTATTGTGGATTTTATCATTTTTATAAGTAAATCTATCTTTTTTGAATTTTAACATTTAAATGTCAATTTTATTGTTTTTTATTATTATTTTTTCAACACCGTCATGGATGTGAAGAGGAAGACAAAAGACAACATCAAAGCTAGATTGGATATAGCTTTGTTCTGTAATCATATAAATATGGAGTTGGTTCTTGATGGGTCATGGGTCACGGGTCACGGGTCACAAAACCAAGAGCAAGCTTCGTGTTAGAGAAAAATGCACAACTATTAGTCTACAAATGGCTTAAGAGTCTGTGTTTTCTCGATGAACATGCCTCGAACATATCAAGGTTGGTTAATATGGAGGAATGCAGATTGTATGGAATGAAGAGTCATGACTACCACAAGTTTATGCAAACACTCATTCCATTAACTTATCATGATTTGTTGCCAAAAGGGATATGTGATGCACTCACGAAGATCATTCATTTCTTTAGAGATATATGCTTCAACAAGTTGAATGTTGATCACATTGAGAGGCTTGAAACAAATATCGTCGAGACAATATGCAAACTTGAGATGATATTCCCTCCATTATTTTTTGACTTAATGGAGCATCTTCCCATATATTTACTGTTCGAGACAAAAGTTAGAGGACCGGTCCAGTATAATGGATGTATCCATTCAAACGATTAGATATTACAGTTGCAATGCAATTCATGTATAAAAGTATTTTCTTTGTTTTTCTTAATTGAAAATATATGATTAATTTCATGCAGGTACTTGTTCAATCTTAAGAAAAAAGTTAAGAACAAGGCGTATGTTGAGACATCGATATGTGAGGCCTTTATTGTTAAGAAGATCTCAATAATTATCTTGTACTATTTCAAACCTCATTTTAAAAACGAGAATTAATTGCGTTCCACGATATGATGATGGTGGTTTGATAAGTTTTGGGTGAGGGGGGGATTTGATAAGTTTTGAAGGGGAATTCATTGTCTTTTCCATGCCATTAACATATTTTTGGTGGGTATACTCAGGATACGTTAAATATTCATGTTGTGGTCTCAGATGACCTCTTACCATTAGGGATTTGGATGGTTCCCTTGAAAATTCAATGTGATTTGAGGTACTTTTCTACCTTGAGGAACATTATTTAATGGAATCAGAACAAAAATGGCGACCATTGTACTGTAAGGGGAAAGTAGAGCTCAGACAAAAATGGCAGAGACCTATTGCTACCTTGAAGAACAGTTTTTTGACTACTCTGCATTGATGTGACTGCTGACTTCAAAATGGCCTTGGAATATACAGGCAACGTGGATGGTTCTCTTCTTTCCATTGATCAGCACATCCCCTCCGAAATTCTCTTGGATTTTGACAGTTCCTTTCAATTAAACTTTGTAGCTAGTAAAGCTCTAACATCGGTTAGTTAAAGAATTTTTGCATATCTATGTCAGGGAACAAATAATAATAAGAGAATATGCAAAAAAACAATAATTATTAGAAGGATCAAACAAAACTTGAAAATTAATAAAAAAATATTACACAAATTTAATTAATTAGAAACTCATGGTCAAAAAAGAAAATAATATATTTTCCTAACAGCTTTAAAATATCATAAGTAATCAAATATTTTTATAATTAATATATGTTAAACATTGGGTTTTATACATTGATCTTTTAACTTAACCTTAATGATTTATTAATATTAGGTTGGCTTCATGCTACGGGAAGGTTGAAAAGCTATATTTAAGCTTTGTAATATTGACGAAGAAAATAAAGGATACACCTATATGTCTCGGTGGTTCAATGTTGCTGCATTAGACTTGAAACCTTTGAAGAAAGGTTAACTCTTGATGATGTCGTGGCAGAAGACGACGCCACTTAAAAAAGGGTAGGAGATGTATCAAGTGATGCTATTGATGAGCTCGAATCATTCAGTCGACTGGTCTTTCGTCTTAAGAGTACAAAAATTAACTGATGTCGTGGTTGTGAACTATGACATCAATTAAAATTGTATCGTGGTTATTAACGGCGATATTTAATTGATGTTGTGGTTCACAACCATAATATTTAAATAAATATTAAGTTTCTAAATCGCGACATCATTTAAATCACTACTAGAATTTTTATATTTACAGACCGAATTTTTTGTTAGTATTTATACTATTATTCCATTAATAATTAATTTATCAAAGAAGAAGAAGAAGAGGCTTACCTTTTTTAATTAATAATTAATAATTAATAACTAAGTTTCTGATATGTTAATCCTTCTTCAAGCGGCAATGTCTCAATCCCAAGCCTAGGACAACAACATAAAACATCATGAAAAAAAGACAGAAGATTTTACAGTAATGCACCCCGTGCCAGAGCATATAATTAGAAAAAATGGCCAAGTAATATACATTAAGCCATTTCTTTTTGGTAATAGAAGTGCTCCTTAACCTTTTTGAAATTAGTTTTCAATGAATCACTAGAATTAAACACCAAGTTATGACTCTAAATTTCCATATAAAAGATGCCCCGAGTTTTAGAATTTACCCCGGGGGCAAGTCTCTGCAAGGGCTCAAGGAGACGAAGGATGTGACAAGGGCTGAGGGGTGGGTGAGATGTTATGTCAAGAAATGATTTTGGCATAGTTTTGAAACTCGACCCGGTCATTGACCCGGTCAAGTGATCGGGTCACGGGTCAGATGGGTTGACCCGGGTTAACCCGGGTCAACCTAAAAAAACTATATATATAAAAAAAATACATAACTAATATTTAAAACAAAACATCCAACAACATAAATTCCAACAACATAAATTCTAAAATATTTAAAACAACAACACATTCACTTATGTTGAATTAACACATTAAGTTATTTTGTCTCCATGGAAGAAAAATTTGGATCAAATGTCGATGGAATGGAGCCAATCTCGTCAACACCTAATAAATAATCAGCATGCTCCTTTGAAACTTCATCTTCACAATCATCTTCAATATCATTAATATTTATGACATCTACATTTCAAATACAATTAAGAAATAAATATTATGTGTTAAACAAAACTTTATTTTAAATAATTTTTATCATTAAATAATTAATCATTAATTACCATCATCTAATGTATCTTGTAAGGTCATAGTTAAAAATTACTTAACGAACCTTGTTAAGTTTGTATCTCAGACCAAGTATTGAGTTGAGAGCTGTTTTACTTCAGGGGACATTGCCGGATGGGCGAGAGATAGCTGTAAAAAGACTGTCTAGAAGTTCAGGACAGGGGCTGGTGGAATTCAAAAACGAGCTTATACTCATTGCTAAATTGCAACACATGAATCTTGTCAGACTCGTAGGATGCTGCATTGAAGGAGAAGAGAAAATGTTAGTGTACGAATACATGCCTAATAAAAGCTTGGATTCATTTATATTTGGTAAGTTAATTATGCCATCATACTATAAAGTGAATGGATCTCTGTTCTTGCAAGGTTTTGGACTAGGATGAATAACATTGCTGGAATATCCACTGCTATGTTTTAAATGCAGATCAATCAAAAAGGGAGCTCCTAAACTGGAAGAAGCGATTTGAAATCATTGAAGGGATAGCTCAAGGACTCTTTTACCTTGATAAGTACTCGAGATTGAGGATAATTCACCGAGATTTGAAGGCTGGCAACATACTACTTGATGAAAATCTGAACCCCAAAATTTCTGATTTTGGCATTGCAAGAATTTTGAAGATCAATGATTTACAAGCAAATACAAACCAAATTGTTGGAACACGGTGCGTATACATTTATAGTTCTATGATTCATTACTCTTCAAGTGCTTAAAAATAACATAACATTCAGTTTTTCCATCCAGTGGATATATGTCCCCTGAGTATGTCATGGAGGGCATCTTCTCTGTGAAATCCGATGTCTTCAGTTTTGGAGTTCTACTGCTGGAAATTGTGAGTGGTAGAAGATCTCTCAATCTTGTGGGATATGTAAGTTCATTTCATGCAACGTCATAAATTATACATTGCTAGCTGCATAAGCTTAATTTTAACATTAAACGTAAACTTGGTTCAGGCATGGGAGCTATGGAAAGCAGGTAATCCATTTGAGCTGGTGGATCCAATACTAAGAGAATCTTGCTCCAAAGACCAAGTCTTGAGATGCATTCATGTGGGCTTGCTATGTGTAGAAGACAATGCAGTGGATAGGCCGATTATGTCTGATGTTATATCGATGCTAACAAGCGAAGCACAATTACCTCTTCCCAAACATCCTGCATTTTCCACTGCAAGAAGTATTGTGGAAGAAAATCCAGCAGAGAATGGTTCCATAAATGATGTTTCTATGTCAACCATGTATGCGAGATAGAGGATAATTAGACCGTTAGATGGTTTCTTTGTCATCAGTATTTTGCATGTCATATGTCTTTTTGGAGCAGACACATTCTCCATCAGTATTTTGAGTTTTCAATGATTAGTCTTTTTTGGTGCTCTCAAAATTTAAGTTTCATTCGGAATATGCTTAGAAATTCTTATCAAGTTCATATTATATGTACCATTATCATTCGTTATGATATCTAATAAAATAATGAAGAGAATTAGCGCGCATGTATTTATATATATTGATGATATCCCAAATGCAATATATGTACCAAAAAAAGAAGAAGCCTTTTTATACAATAATTTTTGGGTTGTTTAATTAGATGCGTATATAAATTGAAAAATTTTTAGTCTATAAAAACACGTTGAAGAATTCTATATATTTAATTTTTTTTATTATGTTTTGATATTTAGGATTGGATGCTTATTCTTATGATTTTTTTATTCTTTTTCCTTAAATGTTTTATGAAAGTTTTATTGTTTTTAGTTTCACCCTTCAATACTAGTTTATAATTTTTTTTTTGTCTTTGTTCTTTTGATTTTTATCATTTTGTTAATGTTTTTATTCTTTTCAATTTAACTCTTGAATTTAAAATTTTATTGTTTCCTTTTGATTTATTTTTTGTTGCAATTTTAACATTCTTGATTTTTATTGTTTTTATCTTATTTTTTTATTTTCATTTTATTTGTATTTTTCTTTCTATGAAATTATATTATTCTTATTTAAGTTTTACTATGTTAAAAATAAGATCATTGAGATATTTTTGAAATATTATAAAGATATATTTTTATAATATTAATAAACGTTCGTCTTTTGCATAGATCTCCTAGTGGATGTCTAAGTTGAAATCTTAGAAAAAACAAGTATAGACAAATAAGAGCTTGTTGCCGCTCCCATCAGCATTGAGGGAGATTGAAGAATCCCAATTAGGAATTACTTGCTTACTAGGGAATTACCTTCAAATATAAATGAAGTTCACCTAAACATGCGAGCAGTTAGGTATTTTATATGTTACATGTGTGTGGTGTTGTGACGATCATTCTCCTAAACCTGGATCTTTATGGTGATGGGTGGTAAGGACAATGAATTCTTGTTCTTTATCAGTAAAAAATGATGGAGTCGTCACCTAACAAAATAGAATTTTAGTGTTTTTTGAAATGTAGATCAAATTCTCATAGCTTTAATAAACTAATTATTAAATCGAAAATACATACAAAATATAAAAATTAATTTTATAATTTTTAGTATGCTAAATTATGCAAATATAATCTATTTTTAGAATCTTGGTCGTATGTAATTTTAAACTAAAGTTGTATTTTTTTAAAGATAGATTTTTGTTGTTTTTGTGGAAGAAAATATATTTATTTAATATAAAAAAGTGCATCACGTGTAGGTCACAAATTCAAATATTAAATATAGGAGGGTAAAAAAAGTGGGGAACTCAAAATTAATTGCAAGAAAATCTTCCAAAACAATAAAAAATTATTAAAATTACTTGGTGCCTCATAAGTATTTGTGGTGTCCCAATTTTGAGCATTTTCGGCTAGCAAGTCTAGGTACTCCATTGCTTCATTAGGGTCTTTATCTTCAAAAGTTTCATTGCACATCAATTCAACCATTTGCCTATCTCTAGGTGTTAAACCTTTATAAAAATGTGAAACCAATCTCCATGTTTCAAAACCATGATGAGGGCAAGTATTAAGCAAGTCTCGATACCTATCCCAACATTGGTAAAATGTTTCTCCTGGCTCTTGAGTGAAAGTGATGTTTCAAAACCATGATGAGGGCAAGTATTAAGCAAGTCTCGATACCTATCCCAACATTGGTAAAATGTTTCTCCTGGCTTTTGAGTGAAAGTGATGTTTCAAAACCATGATGAGGGCAAGTATTAACTATGCATGAGGGTGCACTTGTTCTTGTGGGATTCAAGTGGTCTCTAAGTATCCTCATACGGTTATTCTCAATACCTATCCCAACATTGGTAAAATGTTTCTCTTGGCTTTTGAGTGAAAGTGATGTTTCAAAACCATGATGAGGGCAAGCATTAACTATACATGAGGGTGCACTTGTTCTTGTGGGATTCAAGTGGTCTCTAAGTATCCTCATACGGTTATTCTCATTATTCTCATTATGAAGCGATTGATTATCTTCTTCGGCCATATTTTTGAAAATGATGAGGTGACACGAACAAAAAATTGATGTCTTCTCCCAAGTGTAGGAGTGTCGAAGTAATAAATAACCCGGCAAGACCAGGGTCGAACCACAAGGAGGTTAATTTTATAAATTATAAATAACAACAACAACAACAACAACAACAACAACAACAACAACAACAACAATAATAATAAAGAAGAAGAAGAAGAAGTTGATGAGAACTTTGAGATGGAAGATTAATGTAAGGATTAAACAATTATAAAAACAAATGTCAAGGTTAAAGGATCCACTAATGGTATTTCAAACAAGTATAGTATAAACTCTTATTATTCAACTGGAAACCATACACAAAGGAGGTTCCAATTAGATGATTTGTCATTAATAGCTCATTATAAGTTGTTAACATGATCATATTAATTATCTTCTTTAAGTAACACCAAACTTTTAAATATTGTCAGAAATTCATGACTAACTTATGTTAACAACAAATCAAGTTCCTTTCATAGCACATGTGTAGGTAATACCATACGGTTGGGCTATGAGAGTGCCAAGCATTTGTTGTACCAAGTGTTATACAACACAAATCTAGATTAACCATTTAACAAGCAAGGTACTAAGAATTAGTAAGATAAAAAGATAAGACATGTTAATATTAAACATTAAGGTCCATGTTGAGTTTACACTATACTTATTCTTACACCATTACTGTAACCTTTTCACCTTGACATAATAATCTTAGCTAAACATAATGAAGAAGAGAAACATAAATAAATAAAACAAGAACATAAATAAGATACAAGTTAACTAAGTAAAGGAAAGGAAATGAAAAGCATAAACAAGATATTAATGAAAGAAAAACTTAAGAATTACAAAAAAAATATAAAGAGAGAGAGCAAGAATAAGTTCTTGATTTGAACAACCAAGCCCCAGAATGCATGGCAAATGCCTCCTTTTATAGGGCAAAATTTGGAACTATTGATTTGATGACTAATTGTTGAGTGGGTGGCCAACTCTTGACTTGGTGAAAATCCTTATCTTTTTGTCATTGCTAGCATCAGAACTGGATCCACCTACACTTATAAAAGTTGTAGGAAATTGTCTTAGCTTTCCAGGAAAAAAAATTGAGGTCATTTGGACTTCTAGAACTCGAGATATGGGCTGAACACTGAACAGTGCCTGGGCTGCAGGACAAATTCGAACTTCTATATTGTTGCTATAATTTGGACTTGAAAACGGTCTTCTTAGATCTTGGCCTCCACATGAAAGTTGTAGGTTTATGTCTTACTGAATCTGTGTCAAAATTTGAGATCATTTGGACATCTAGAACTCGAGATATGACCCAATTACCAAACAGTGTTCCAGTTTGGACTGCACCAACATCTCTTTTCTAAGTTTGGCCCTCTCTTTGTCCTTTCAATTTCAATACTTGAACTCATCAATCAATCCTTTCATTTATGTGATAGGCCTGCATTTAAGATGAACATTTACCATAATTAAAGGTATCTTATATTATTAGGTATGTTATTATAAAACATGATTTAGTTAAGGAGTTATTAATACTTCAAGTGCAAAATGATGATATAAAACCTTGATAAAAATGCACTTTTAAGTACTAATCACACCCCTCAACCAGTTTATTACTAGTCCCTAGTAATCAAAGCGTTAAAATAGAAAATAAATTTGCAAGTTCCACAAAGCAAGGCATTCATCATTCAACTTCCATTAATCTATCCAGATAAACAAACTCTCATTAAACTCATATTCCTGCTTAATATATCTTAAAGAAGATATTAATAAACCTTCTTTTTATGTGCTCAATGTATGAAAACATAGATGATAAGGCTTTTGTTGGAAGAAAACAATATTATGTTCTAATGTTAAGGTTAACTTCCTTGGGTTGGGATTATTTATTTATTTATTTATTTTTATTTATATACACATACAACACAATGCATCTTTAACCCATGTCACAAGTTTTCAGCTAATGACTCCCAGACTAGTTGGTCTTAGGGCATTAGGTGTTGAGACACCCCTACGAGCTTAGTAACTCGGGTTGCAGATACTGATATATAGATAGTGTAATGTTTGATTCCCTTAAACTTTTCTCCTTAACCCATGTAACAAGCTTTGAGTCAATAGCTCCCAAGTCAGTTGACTTTATGATATTAGGTGTTAAAACACCCCTTCGGGCTTAATTGCTTAGGTTAGGGAGACTACGAAACCAAACTTATCTACATTTTTATTATCATCAATATTATCATTTTTTTTTTGCAAATTGTATACTATCACTTTCCCTTAGTTGTTATCTTTAACAAAAGAACATAAATAATGTAATAATTCAATGTGCAACCCACAATCATATGTTAGAGTGTGTGTGTGTGAAAATGAAGATTTAAGAATACTTGTTAAATGAGCATATGAGCAGAATCAAGTGATAACAATACGAGAGTTTGTAAACCTAAATATTTCAAACTGATAGACCTTGTTAAGAATGTTTACTAAGATGCATCTCAAGAGTCACTTTAACAAAAGAACTCCTTTTACTCTGCCATCCTAGTAACAACAGTTTTGAAAATGGTTTATGAACTAGAAAACACAGTTTTTTTTTTATATATATATCAACTACTACCCTTTCCCCCTAATCAAAACGAGACATTATCCTCAATGTTTTAAGGTAGAAAGATAGACTATAGAAGACATCACCTGAAATAACGAACACTGACAAACCTGAAACACACTTAAACAAATATAAGAAACAATAAAACACAATAATAAAACTAAAAGACAAAAAATTTTACAAACGCAGGCTCAAATCCAATCTAATCTTTTTACGGCTTTCCTTAGTTGACCAATTTATGTGACTTATGAAGGGATTAATTACAGGGATTATGATTTGTCGTTGGTCAATCAATTATTGTAGTTGATTATGATTGTAGTTGGTCAATCAATTATTCAGCAGTAGCAGCAGAGATTATGATTTGTCGTGCCGAAGATGTTAGAAATTCTTGTTCCACAACATGATCAAGAAAAGACAACAACTTATCATAAAAACCATTAACATTTAACAAACCTATGGGTTTATGGTGAATGTGCAGTTGGGCCCAAGAGGAAATATGAAAGATCTCTTCCAATGTGCCCAGACCACTGGGTAAGGCAATGAAGGCATCAACATGGTTAAACATTGCATTCAGTCGATCAGACATTGTGGGGACCTGTAATTCCTCTCTAATTGTTTTTCCAATGATGTCCCCTTGTGCTAAAGCTTTGGGGACAACCCCCAAAACTTGACTACCTCCTAAAAATACAGCTATTGACACTCCCCCCTTTAACACAAGGCTGCCTCCTCCATACGCTAAATGAATCTTTCGCTCAGCTAGTACCTGACCAAGATGATTTGCTGATTTTAAAAACTCCTTTTCTTTCCCAGGACTGGATCCGCCGAAAACACAAATATTGTTTATGTGATGACTTGAGGAACCTACCATTTCTACACACTTCTATATTTTATGAATGTATGGGTTGAGTAGAAATGAAGGGAAGGAAGAGAAGAATTTATAGATGAGAAATTGAAAATGAAATGATACCACCTATATGTAGGCCAGCTGTAGTCTCTCTCTCTCTCTCTCTATTTATTTATTTTGAAAAGGCAGTGTATATACAGGTAGTTGTGATTGTGGCTCACATCTTTCCTTGGTTTTACGTCTAAGAATAGTTTAAACGCCCTCTATGGGTCGGGGATAGGCTTTCCATCCAGTTTTCTTAAAAACTGGCAAACAAGGGCTTTTTTAGTTAGATTCCCAAGACTAAGTCGAACATGTTTTTTATGGAATTGTGGCCATAAATCATGAATTGCACGATGCACATCTTCACTAGGGGGCATCTCAAGTGTCAATAGAAGATTATCTAAAGACCCTTTACTCAGGCCATCCTTACTGAATTGTATTTTATCTTCACGGTTTACAAATACCATTTCTAAAGAACGACATGTCACATTACAAGTCCATCTGGCACATCTGTGATAGACTTTCAATCATTTTACACGACGTTTCTTCGCAAAAGTGCTTTTACCTATTCCAGGCATGTGTGAAACGAAAGAATTGGAGGACTCACCTGATAATCGGACCTTTGCTTCAATTAGCCAACAAATATCTTCAAGAATTCCATGATTCATTAACAACCTCAATCTTGCACATCTAGCACGGTAAATTTTTGTAATTGCATTCTGAGGCAGAGTGGGAAAATACTTTTTCAATTTTTCAAGAGTGGTGTCCATTTTCAAATGAGAATTGGGGTAGACATTCAAAGAAAGGAGAAAGAGCAAAGAATTGCACAAATATATACACAGATATCAGTTATCTTGGGAAACTAAAAGAACCGACTTAAGAGTCACGGAGTACCGTTATCCGCCATTTGACCGGGGTGAGAGACTTGCAAAACAAAAGCAACACAAAAACAATGTGAGAAAAAGAATCAATCTTTATATACAAGATCACCGAATTCAATAGAGTCATTTTCAACTGAAAAATTATAAAAATAAACTTTCAAATGATGGCCATTTACCTTGAAAACATTACCATTTTTTGGATTTTCGATATCACAGGCCCCATATGGATACACATGTTTCACAATAAACGGACTGCTCCATCTTGATCTTAGTTTTCCAGGAAATAAATGCAGTTGAGAATTATAAAGCAAGACTTTTTGACCAACATTGAATGTTTTTCTCAGTATTTTCTTGTCATGAAACTCTTTGATTCTTGCTTTATAAATTCTTGAATTGTCATATGTATAATTTCTTATTTCCTCAAGCTCATTGATTTGCAATTTTCGCAGCTGACTAGCATCATCAAGGTTTGAATTGAATGTTTTAATAGCCCAATAAGCTTTATGTTCAATTTCCACAGGCAAGTGACAAGGTTTTCCATAAACTAGTCTATAAGGCGACATACCTAATGATGTTTTATAAGCAGTTCGATAAGCCTAAAGTGCATCATTAAGTCTTAAAGACTAATCTTTTCGATTAAGGGTCACTGTTTTCTCCAAGATCTATTTGATCTCCCTATTAGCAAGTTCTACCTGTCCACTCGTCTGAGGGTGATAAGGGGTGGTAACTTTGTGTGTGATTCCATATTTCTTCATTAAAGACTCAAATGGCTTGTTGCAGAAATGTGTTCCACCATCACTTATCATGGCTCGAGGGATTCCAAATCGACTTAAAATGTTTTCTTTCAAATACTTTATCATTGTGTTGTGCTCATTGTTTTGACTTGGAATTGCCTCTATCCATTTTGAAACATAATCTACTGCGACTAATATGTACAAGAAACCAAATGATGGAGGAAATGGACCCATGAAATCTATACCCCAACAGTCAAAGATCTCAATGACAAGAATAGGATTTAAAGGCATCATGTGATGTTTTGAAATAGATCCCAACTTTTGACAATTTTCACAAGTTTTGCAGAATGCATGTGAGTCCTTGAACATGGTGGGCCAGTAAAATCCACTTTGTAAGATTTTTGAAGTTGTTTTTCTTGATGATAAATGACCCCCACATTCCTTAGAATGACAAAATTTAATGACGCTACTTACCTCATTATCAGGGATGCATCTTCAAAATATTTGATCAGGACAATATTTGAATAAATAAGGGTCATCCCAATAAAAGTTCACTTCGTTCAAGAACTTTCTTTTTCTCTTGGGTACTCCAATGAGCTGGCAATTGTCCTAAAACAAGAATTAACAATATTAGCAAACCAAGGCATTGTAGAGACAGAAAATAAAGATTCATCAGGAAAGTAGTCATCGATTGGTGTGATGTGAGATCTCGAATCGGTTGTCAATCTTGACAAATGATCTGCGACAACATTTTCGGTGCCTTTATTGTCTTTGATTGTGATATCAAATTCTTGAAGTAACAGAATCCACCGCACCAATCTAGTCTTAGAGTCCTTTTTTGAAAGAAGATATTTCAAAGCTGCATGATCACTAAAAATGACAACAGGTGAGCCAACAAGATAAGATCTGAACTTGTCACATGCAAATACTACTGTAAGTAATTCCTTTTCAGTGGTAGTGTAATTCATTTGAGCACTATTTAAAGTTTTACTTGCATAGTAAATCACATAAGGTTTCTTATCTTTTCTTTATCCCAAGACAGCACCCATGGCATAATCACTAGCGTCACACATTATTTCAAAAGGTAGTGACCAATCAAAAGGTTGAATGACAGGAGTAGAAGTAAGCAAGCTTTTAAGTTTAACAAAGGCTTTTTCACATTATTCAGTCCATTCATAAACATTTTCCTTTGTTAGAAGGTTACATAATGGTTTAGATATTACACTAAAATCTTTGATGAACCTTTTGTAAAAACCAGCATGTCCTAAGAATGATCTAACATCTTTAATAGATTTTAGTGTTGGTAAGTTGGCAATTAACTCAATTTTAGATTTGTCAACCTCAATTCCTTTCAATGAAACAATATGACCATGTACAATGCCGTTTGTTACCATAAAATGACATTTTTCCCAATTCAGTACAAGATTCTTCTCTTCACACTTGCTCAAAACCTTTTCTAAGTTAGTCAAACAATCATCAAAAATAGAAAAATCATCTATAAAAATATCAAGAAAACATTCAACCATATCATTGAATATGCTAAGCATGCATCTTTGAAATGTGGCTGGTGCATTACATAATCCAAAAGGCATCCTTCGATATGTAAAAGTACCAAATGGACATGTGAAAGTAGTCTTCTCTTGATCTTCCAATGCAATTTCAATTTGATTGTAACCTGAATAGCCATCTAGAAACCAATAAAATTCATGACTTGCAACTCTTTCTAGGATTTGATCTATGAAAGGTAAAGGGAAATAATATTTTCTAGTCATTGAATTAAGTTTCCTATAGTCAATGCACATGCGCCAACCAGTAACAGTCCTAGTTGGAATTAACTCATTTTTCTCATTTGTTATCACAGTGACTCCAGACTTTGTGGGTACAACTTGGTGATGTAACCATATTATTCAATAGTTTCACCTGCATTTAACTAGTGTTTTGCCTATGTTATTTATATAAAATGCCTTGATATTCTTTGTTTTATGTTTTGAAGGCATTTTTGGATGAAAGATACAAAAAGGAGTAAATTGGAGGTAATTGGCAGATTTGACGTTCAGTCGATGATTTGTGCAGAGCATGAGTTCTAGAGGTAAAAAGCTAACATCCATTCCTTTCTGGAAATGTAATGCAAGAAAAATAAAAAGAGAAAGATCATGGAAATCAAATCCTTCAAATTCAAATCTCGCAGTTTGCCAATGTTGACCTTTGCCCATTCAAAATTCAATATCTGGAGCTTCAGAAGTCTAATTGATGCAAACTAAATTGTTTTGGATTCCTTACTCAAATTTCTATAAACGCTCTAAATGGCAGCCAAAAAAGATGTCATATGAGGGAGATATGATTTTTCAAAGATGACAGCTGAATTCTGCCTGCAAGCAAGTTGCGTGAAGAAACGAATCCAAATTTCATCTAGAAGCATCCAAACCATCATATAAGCTTTTCCAGCAATTTAGCTCCTCTAGTAAATATTCCAGAAGGTCAAGGAAGGCAGCCACCAACCTCAAACCAGCAACCAGCTGACAGCCACCAACCAGCAGCCAGCCGCCAGCCGCCTTCACACTACCACCATCTATTGATGTTCACACTTGAACTTTAACTTTGATTTTTCTTACTTATAATTTGTGTATAAATAGAGGGAAAAGAGAGAGGGAGAGCATAAGGAGGTGGCGGCAAGAAGTGAGAAACACAAACTCTCCCCTCTTTAGGTGTAGTTGTTCAATAGATATGTAAGGCTAAGCTCTTTTCTTGGTTGCAAGGATACAACAAACCTTCGGATTTCAAGAACCGTGAGATTTATTCTTCCTTTTATTTTCAGTTTATGTTATGAATGAGTATGTTTATTTTCCTATGCATATTTCCTATGATTGTTTATCTTAATTGCTAGAGCGGACTCTAAGTTATTATTTTGAACAATCTATTGCTAAGTTTGATATCAAAACCAGAGTTGTGGTATATAAGCTTGTGAAGCAACTAAGCTTGATAATTGTAGCGGAACTACGTTATTAAACTTAGGGAGAACATTCGATCAAAGCAACATAAATTAACAACTTGGTTGTTAAGATTAATCAATTTATCTGGATCTTAAGGCTGCCATTGGATTAAATCATTAGTGCGGACACTGTGATTGTTTGTTGGTTAGGGCTAGTTATACGGCGGATCCGTTAATTAACCAATATTAAGAAAAGATAAAATTCATAATATAAATTGGAGTTTCATTTTAAGGATCGGTTCTAATTTCCGTTGGTGGATGTGTGCTTGCAACCAAGGTTTGTTTTCTTGATATATTTCAATTTCAATTGGTTTTGTTTGCTAGTTTAATTTCTGCCATAGTTTAAATCATTGCAAATCAAACCCCCCCATTGCATAACGTATAACATAAAAATCTGAACTAAATCTTCCTCGTGGGATCGACCCCTTGCTTGCTCTATACTATCTTGTGTGTTGTGTTTGAAGCTAGGGTAATTAATTTGTGCGACCGCGACATCGCAACACTTGGGTAGGACTTGCCCATTTGCTGTCAGAAATAGGATAAATGATTCCATTATCTAGAAGCTTAATGACTTCATTTTCACTACTTCTTTCATATTAGGATTAAGTCTTTGTAGCATTTCTCTAGAGGGTTTAGCATTTTCCTCCAAATAAATCCTGTGTGTGCAAATCAAAGGGCTACTTCCTTTTATGTTAGCTATGGTCCATCCTAATGCATTTTTGTGCATTTTCAGAGTCTGTAATAACTTACCTTATTGATGTGCATTAAGTTTGGAAGAGATTATTACCGGAAAAGTTTCATTTTCTCCCAAAAATAAGTATTTAAGATTGAATGGTAACGACTTCAAATCAGGTTTTGGTGGTTGAACACTTGAAGGTATGGACTCAATTGATCGTTGTGGCAATTCTTCAATTTGTGGTCTCCAATTACATGCCTTTGCTTCTTCCTGAAAATAGACCATTTGCAACTTGTCAGGTTCATCAATCTCAATTTCACTAGAAGTGGTTTGAAATTGATTATGAACTAATTTTTCAATAAAGTCCACTTCCTGTAAATCATTATCATCTCTAGGTTGCTTGCAAATGTTGAAAATATTCATTTCCAATGTCATGTTTCCAAATGATAGCTTCATTAATCAATGCATTAGAAGTTGCAATAAATGGACGTCCTAAAAAAACAGGAATTGAATTACATGCTTTAACAGGTTGTGTATCCAGGACAACAAAATCTACAGGGTAAATGAATTTATCAACTTGTACTAACACATCCTCAACTATTCCTCTAGGCACTTTTATAGATCTATCAGCAAGTAAAAGAGTTACAGAAGTTGGTTTCAACTCACCTAGATTGAGACTTTGAAAAACTGAATATCGAAGTAAATTCACACTAGCTCCAAGATCAAGTAAAGCTCTTTCAATTTTATGTTCTCCAATAAAGCAAGAAATTGTAGGACAACCAGGGTCTTCATATTTCAAAGCATTATTGTTCTGAGAATAGCACTTACTTGTTCGGCTAAAAATGATTTCTTTTTCACATTCAGTTTTCTCTTCACAGTGCACAGATCTTTCAAAATTTTAGCATAGGAAGGTACCTGTTTAATAGCATCCAATAAAGGTATATTGATCCTTACCTGTTTGAAAGTTTCAAGGATTTCAAAATTATGATTGACTTTCCTTTGTTTGGTCATGGCATGAGGAAATGGAATAGCTGGCGGGGAATCAGTCTTTTCTTTACAATGTCCAGATTCAACCCCTTCCTTACCCTCAGAGATTGACTCATCATCTTTCTCACAAGGTTTAAGAGTGGGTTTTTCAATAACCGTACGAAGAGTGATGACTAATTTGACTTGATCCATGTGTTGGCTTCTAGAACTACTTGCATTTGCTTTGTATTGCCCTTTTGGATTTTGCTGTCATTGAGATGGAAACTTACCTTTCTCTTGGAAACTAAGAGCAGATGTTAACTTTGCAAGAGTATCTTTAAAATCTATCATGCCTTGAGCAAGTTGAGTGTTGATTGCCTCTTGCTTTTCAATGAATGCATGCAATGTTTCCTCAAGATTTCTTCTAGGAGGTGGAGTATAAGGAGGTGCATATCCATGAGAATTTTGGAAATTATGGTGTGCTTGAAACGATGGCTGTGAAGTTTGTGCATTATTGTTATCACTCTTTTCCAACTAAAATTTAGGTGATTTCTCGAACCAGGGTTGTATGTTTGCGAGTATGGGTTATGATTGGGCCTTTGGAAACTGTTTAAAGCATGGGCTTGTTCATGGAGGCATTCCTTGAAAGAAGGCAAAGTTGGACATTCATTGGTTGCATTCATCAATCAATCACCCTCTCTTTATCTTCAGAATTTCAATAGTTCAATTCATCAATCAATCCTTTGATTTATGTGATAGGCCTGCATTTAAAATGAACATTTACCATATATTAAGGTATCTTATAGTATCAGACTTGTTATTATAAAACATGCTTGGGTTAAGGAGTTATTGATACTTCAAGTGCAAAATAATGATATAAAAGCTTGATAAACATGCACTTTTAAGTACTAATCAATTACCTACACCTGTGCTATAAAAGAAACTTGATTTGTTGTTAACATAAGTTAGCATCATGAATTCCTGATAATATTTAAAAGTTTGGTGTTACATAAATAAGATAATTAATATGATCATGTTAACAATTTATAATGAGCTGTTAATGACAAATTATCCGATTGAAACCTCTTTTGTGTGGTGTTTCCAGTTGAGTAATAAGAGTTTATACTATACTTGTTTGAAATACCATTAGTGGATCCTCTAACCTTGACATTTGTTTTTATAATTGTTTAATCCTTACTGTCGCATGTGTGCGGCATCGCAGCGAAAACATCCACCCTCGAATTCTATCTTATATGGAAAATGTGTGGAGACAAAGAATTCTTGTCTTTTATTAGTTGAAAAATGGAATGGGAGTCGTCACCTAATATTTTGGTCACTAGGAACCCTAACTGGTCTCATAGATTCGGGTACGGGGACTGGTTGCGTAAAGAGAAGGTATTATCACCCCAAATACACACTACCTAAGGTAAGTTGCTTTGTTTTATTGTCTGATAAAAACTTAAAGTCTTGTTGTGTTTTCTATTTGTTGCTCCGTCTATTGTTTAAGAAAAATTCTCTTCGGTAAAGAGATTCTTATCCTATTAGGTAACCTAACCGTTCTAACGTCAACAAAAGAATTTAATATCCGGAATATATCTCACGTATAAGGTCGTAACCCCATATATTAAAAGAAAACAAAATGATTTTTTTTGGACTTTTTAAAATATTGGCCAATTCTCGTGACCTAAATAAACTAGTTATTAAAAACAAAATGCATGCTAAAACTTATTTTTTTTTGAAATTTTATTGTTTGAAAATACAATATGATTTATTTATTTATTTTTACAGAGACTTGGTCGTATGAATGAAAACAAAATATTTTTTATATATATTATTTTTATTTTTAAATGTTTTGACGAAAACCAGGTATTTTAATACCGAATTTGTATCTTTACGGTATAAAAACACAAACCAATATTAAAAAAAAACTTAGTAGAGAAATACTCGGGAAAATCACAAATTTGCCGAATTTTTTTTTGAATTGGGCCGGACCCGGCTCCACTATTTTGATGTGGGCCGAGCTGGCCCAATTATGCTGGCTGGGCCAGAATTGGCCCAGCCATGAACAGTGGAGAGTGAATTATAATTCACTCTCCACTGTTCCTTAGCCGAACAGTGGAGACGGTGTGAAGAAGAAGAAGAAGAAGAAGGCGAAGGGGAAGAGGGCTGACCTGCGGTGGCTCTAAAGGCGGTGCTACTAACCGTTGCTGACTGGAGAATGGCTTGGACGGTGGTTGGCCTTTCTTCTTCTTTTCCTCTTTTTTTTTTTTTCTTCTGCTCTGTTTTCTTCTTCTGTTTCTCACGGGGCTGTTGCCGTGTGTGCTGTGATGGCTCTGAAGGCGGTGCTGGTGGTGGTTGCTAACCGGAGAATGGCTTGGACTGTGGTCGGCCTTTCTTCTTCTTCTTCTCTGCGTTTTTTCTCCTGCCCTGTTCTCCTTTGTTTCTATTTTCTTCTTCGGTTTCTCACGGTGCTGTTGTCGTGTGTGCTGCGGTGGAGGTTGCTGGCAGGTGGAGTTGCTGTGGGAGGCAATGGTGGCTCTTCTCCTCTCTGTGCAGAGGCGTGAGGCTTCTATCTCGTTTTTTTCTCTTCCTTACGTTCCCCCTCTACTGTTTTTTTTTCCATCGATTCCTTCTCCCCCTCTTTTCCTTTTTTTCTCTCCACTGTGCAGTACATCCTCTGGCTTTTATAGCAAGCGTTTTCCTTTGCAGGGATGGAGTAACGGCCGAAGAGATATCAGCCGTGGACATGGCCCCTTGATCACCGCCTTCGCTGCTGCAACCGTTTCTCTGCCAGCTGCAATGTAACGTCTTCTGAAGAAGACAGTGAACAAGGTTGAGAGAAACGACGCCATTTTGCAATTTTAAATAATATTTCTGATTTGCTCCTATGAAGTTAGAATCTTGATACTAGTATTTAGATAAATTTATTCTCTTAAATATATTAATTAATATAAGAAAGTGTTTTTAGAATTATTTTAAAAGGGGTTTAATCTCAATTGATTTGTAAGTTAATTTAAATATATTTTTCATTGTAAAAAAAAAATAGGTATTTGATTATTGTATACGAGAAGATTATCTATATTATCCTATGTACTTGATTAGTTTTGAAATATTATTGCCCCTTCAAGTTGTGAAGAAAGATAATTCCTTATTTTAATTATAAAAAAAATAAATCAAAGTTTGATTTTGGAACCCAATTAACAATACGATTACAAGAGCCTAAGAGCATGATTAATTTATACGGCATGGTGATGGGATTTCTTCAAGGTTACGAGGTTGATAGATGAACGCAAGAATTGTCCAAGAGAAAAGCCAAGAAAAGGCTCACTAATTTCAACAAATTGATTTTGACATGAAGCAAACTCTTCTTAGTAACCTTCAGAGATCCATCACTCAATCGCATGTCATGTGCCCGCCTTGATTGAATTTGGTGCCGCAACACCTACGGCGTTGAAACTTTTAATAATGCGGTTATGATTGTTTTTTAAAATATTTTTTTATTTATTTTTATTAGACTTTTTTTATGCAAGTAGAAGAATAAGCCAGTAGTTGTATAGACTTTGAAAAGCATAGCCACATATTGTTGGTGTTTGGGAGTGTAGTTGTTGTTGTTTTTCAAATAATTTTTCGTGCTGAAATATATCAAAATGATGTTTTTTTTTTTAAATTATTTTTCAGATCAGCATGTCAAAATGATTCAAAATATATAAAAAAATTATATTTTTGCAAAAAAAAAATTAAATTTTTTGAGAACGCGATTGCTAATTAGATTTAGTTTTACGATTTGAACATAAAATAAATTAAGAGATGCTTCGGATAATACTTGTTCCTTTTTACCTCTTAACTTTATTAATAAATATATTTCTTAAGCATGCACTAGCTAGCTAGACCCGTTCATGAGTTGATTGAGATTGTTCCTAAGCCAAATGGATACTGCCTGTACGGTGACTTTCAAGCTCCAACAAATCTAGAAAGCTACTGGGAAAAAGCTTTGCCTTGGTCAATGTCTGTTTTCTGATGCTGTTTATTTTTTATATATATATTATTATTTTAAGTTATTTTTTTTAGTGATCTTAGATTATATAATGTGGTGATGTTAAAAAATAAATTTTAAAAAATAAAAAATATATTATTTTGATATTTTTTAAAATAAAAAATTATTTGAAACGTAATCTTTATCACACTCTCATACAAGCAATAATTCTTTATTTTTTTTACCCCATATTATATTTTCAAAATAATTTGAAACTTGATTTTTGTAAAAAAAAAATCAATTTAATCTAATAGCTTAAGTTGTTAAGTGAGACTTCAAGATATGATTTATATCATTATTTTAAACCTGAAACTTGTACAAATACACATTACCTTGTGCTTTTTTTTTTTTTATGAAATAAAATAAGAGTGGTGAGATTTGAAATCGTGATCACTTAATCAACAAGGTCGGCCCTGATACCATGTCAAAAAAAAAATTTAACTTAATAACTTAAATTATTAGATGACACCCCAATATATAATTTATATAATTCTCTAACAATATCTATCTCACCTTCAAAAAAAAAAATCTACGCAACTTATTGCTTGTTTGGAATTGTGGTACCGGTTCCGGTTCAAAGTATTTTTCAGTTATAAATGCATCAAAATAATATATATTTTTTAATTTTTAAAATTTATTTTTAAAATCTGCACATCAAAATAATATAAATATATAAAAAATAATTTTTAATAGAAAAATAAAATTTAAAAAAACACGGTGCCAACCGCGTTAACTGTGGATAAGGGACACAAGTCTTAAAAGAGTAACCTTTTAAAGAGGGTAATACAATGTCCTCTAGCGATGGGGATTCTTTTTTTGTGGACAAAAGGGGCGGTGCCATACAGCCAAAGATTTGATCAATATGGATAATGACATTTGCAGCAATTGCATTCTTTCATTTATTTTTATTTGAGTGAACTAATTTTTTAAATTTAAATATTTATATTTATCAAAATATTAATTTGGTTGTTAATTTTTCGTTAAGTGGATTGAAGTTAATAATTTTTTTATTCTTTTTTAGGGATAATGACATTTTAGTAATTGCATTCTCTCATTTGTTTTTATTTGAGTATTTATACTGAATTGTTTCTCTTTAAATACTTATACTTATAAAATTTGATACATCAAGTAGTTTTGTTATTGAAATGTTAAAGTGGTAGTTAACTTTTCATTAATGGATTCAGATTAATATTATTTTAATCTAAATTTTAATATAATTAATATTTTATTCTAAAAATGCCCTTAACCTGTACAAGAATATGATTTTACTTATTAAAAAAAACAATTTCTCAAGAATTTAATGGTTGAGTAATTTTGATTTTTTATTTTATTTCTTAAGATATTCTAAGAATGTTTTTTAAAAAAGCATTAATCTAGGCCACCATATTTGAAAAATCCAGACTTCATATCAAATTTGAAAAATATAAATGCAGAATGTTGATTTGCAATAAATCTTTTTTATTTGGAATAGGATAGCTAATCCATTTTAAAGCATTAAGGCCCTATTTGTTTTGCGTTTTTTAAGTGTTTTTTTTATAATAATTTCTCCTTTTTTTATTTCAAATTAATATTGTTTTATGTTTTCAGATCATTTTATTGTGGTGATGTCAAAAATAAATTTTTAAACATAAAAAATATTATTTTGATGTATTTTCAAGTAAAAAACACTTTGAAAATCAACAAGCCGGTTGCAAAAATAACATAGACACTTGATTGATCAGATTTCACAAGTATAATTACTCAAAAAGAGTACAAGTATCTTGAAGAGATCATTACAAATTTCATATTTAAACTTTTTTATTTTTTCTATTCAAGTATTCTAACTTTTATTTTCACTATTTGAATTTGTGAATTTTCAAATTTTTTCTATACAACTATTAATTTTTATTAGATTCTATTAATTACATGTTGACATGGCTGTTAAATTGACATGTCATCATGTTAAATTTAAATGTCATCATGCTGCACACGGCAGTTAAACTGCATAAACCGGTAAGTTTTGGTTTGGTTTGGTTTGGTTTTTTTAGACAAAAACCAGTTCAAACCAGTTTGGTTCGGTTTTTTTCCGGTTTGGCTCGGTTTTTTTTTGTTTTTTCGGTTTGGTTTCAGTTCAATTCGATTCAATTTTTTCGGTTTCAGGCTTATAAAACCGAATCGGTCGGTTTTTTCAAAATTTTAATTGGTTTAATCAGTTTGTTTTCACTGTTTGGTTTTTTTAGTTTTTTTTTTTGGTTTTCTCAGTTTAATTGGTTTTTTTATTTTTTTTATCACCCTTAAAAAAACATATAGCGTTTTGATGAAGCTTGGTGTGTGCATGTGAATTAAAGATTTTATTGAGAAATGAAATAATAAAAAATAAGATAAAACGCTTAAATAGATGAAAAGCTATATATCCTATTGTAGCACGAATATTCGGCATGGTGATGGGATTTCTTCAAGGTTATGAGGTTGATAGATGAACGCAAGAATTGTGCAAGAGAAAAGCCAAGAAAGGCACACTAATTTCAACAAATTGATTTTGACATGAAGCAAATTCTTCTTAGTAACCTTCATAGATCCATCACTCAATCGCATGTCTTGTGCCCGCCTTGATTGAATTTGGTGCGGCAACATCTACGACGATGAAAACTTTTAAGAATATAATTGCAGTTATTTTTTAAAATAATTTTTATTTTTTTCCTGTTAGACTTTTCTTAGTCGAAGAATAAGCCAGTAGTTGTATAGACTTTGAAAAGCATAGCCACATGTTGTGCAATACGTGGGAGAATTCCTCGTGGAAATGTCCATCACCAATAATAGAATTGTATTCTTCTCTCTCTTTGTTTTCATACTTTTCTTAACTGTGGTCCTTACTTGTTGGACACTACCAGAAATTCACTAAATACCAACGGACATACCGACGGAATTTTTTCTGTCGGTATTTTTCGGCCGAAATCACCGATTCGTCGGTAATTACCGACCGAAAATTCAGAATTAATGAAAAAAGGGCGGGCAGTGGCGCGGAGGTTTTGGCGGGTGATTTTTCCGACGGAATTAAAAAACTGGGACCCGTACGCGTGATGGGACCTGTTCACAGTAAAAAAATACCGACGGAATCACCGACGGATTTGAAATGCCAGATCCGTACCGGTGACGTGACCGGTGCACCGTTAAACATACCAACGGAATCACCGAGGGATTTGAATAGCAGGTTCGTGCGGTGACGTGTCGATTGCCCGTCAGAATTACCGACGGTTTTGCCGACGGATTCACCGACGGAATACAAACCGTCGGTAATTCCGTCGGCAAAAGTGAATATATGGCCACTCTGCCGACACTCTCCTCCCCCATTTCTCCTTCTTCTTCCTAATCCTAACCCTCCCCATCTGCAAAATAACCAGCCCCCCCTCGCCCCAAAACAAAAATCTTTCTCATCTCAGCACAACAAGTTGTATTTGTTTTGTGGTCACAGCATCCGTGTTCTGATTTACCGACGGATTTTATCATTTTTTGTAAGTAATTCTATCTTTTAAAATTTTAACATTTAAATGTTAATTTTATTGTTTTTTTAGTATATGTATTATTTTTTTTTAGTAGATGTACATGTTTTATTGTTATTTCTCAAACAAACTTGTAGTATATGAATGTATAATTTTATACTTGTTATGGTTTGTTTTAGATTTTGTAAGATTGTATTTGTTTGAAAATTGTTAAAACTTAATTTGTAGAATTACCGAATTACATGTTGTGTTTTGAAATAATTAAGAGCTTGCTTAATTAATGGGTCCTTTTTATAGAGGTTCGATAGAAGTCATGGATGATCGTTCATGGATGTATCTAGATTCACCCCAAGGATTGCGGAGGATGGATTATTGTAACGGGGTTCAGGGTTTTATTAATTTCGCAACATCTATTCCCAGAAATTTTACTGGAGGCGGTATTAGGTGTCCATGCAGGAAGTGTCAAAATAAAAAGTATCGGCATCCAGATGTTGTAATGATGCATCTTCTACACAAAGGGTTTGTGGAGGATTGCGAGTGTTGGTATGCACATGGAGAGGTATTTGTTAGTAATAGGAGAATGGGAGAAACGGTGGTTGGGTCAACTTCTAGTGCTAGCAACGTGCATGAAGCGGCAAATGACAACACTAATCCTTACAGAAACATGGTTATGGATGCAATGAGAATGAATCAAGATAATGTCAATCAATGTCCAATCGTAGAAGAAGAACCTAATGCAGAGGCAGCTAGGTTTTTTGATTTGTTGAAAGATTCTGACGAACCATTATGGGATGGCTGCACAAACCACAGTAAATTATCGGCTGTGGCACAGGTGTTCACCATCAAGTCAGATCACGGGTTGAGTGAGGCCGGGTATGACAAAATTATTGATTGGGCAAGAAGCATTTTACCAGAAGGGAACAGGCTCAAAGAGAACTTCTATGCTGCGAAGTCCATGATGAAACCCCTCGGTTTAGGATACCAGAAAATTGACATGTGCCCTAACTTCTGCATGTTATACTACCTTGAAAATGCTGTGATGACCGAGTGCATGACATGCGGGCATTCCCGTTACAAACCCAGAACTGGCAGGGGGAAGACTCTAGTGGCATATAAAAAACTTAGATATTTCCCGATCACACCTAGACTGCAGAGGTTATTTATGTCACCAAGGACTGTTGAGCACATGACATGGCACCAAACACACGATGTCGTTGATGGTGTGATGGTGCATCCTTCTGATGGCGAAGCGTGGAAACGCTTTAACAGTGTTCATCCTGACTTTTCTGCTGAATCAAGGAATGTTCGACTTGGGTTGTGTACAGACGGGTTCAACCCATTTGGGTCATTTGCTGCTCCCTATTCTTGTTGGCCGGTCATTCTCATAGTTTATAACTTGCCACCGAGAATGTGTATGAGGCCGGAGTTCATGTTTCTATCTACTGTCATACCCGGTCCAA
Source organism: Populus davidiana (assembly GCA_030145905.1). Lineage (NCBI taxonomy): Eukaryota > Viridiplantae > Streptophyta > Magnoliopsida > Malpighiales > Salicaceae > Populus > Populus davidiana. Next base: position 48,824,574 of record CM057789.1, read on the forward strand.
GCAGCCCGGGGCGGAATATAGATGTTTGTCTTCGACCGTTGATAGATGAGCTGGCGCAGTTGTGGTCCTCCGGATCTCTGACTTATGATATATCTAGGAAACAAAATTTCCTTATGAGGGCGGCTTTGATGTGGACTATCAGTGATTTTCCAGCTTATGGAATGCTTTCTGGTTGGAGCACGCATGAGAAACTTGCATGTCCATACTGCATGGAAAACAACAAGGCATTCACGCTAGGAAACGGAGGTAAAGCTTCTTTTTTTTACTGTCACCGTCGCTTCTTGCCACTTAATCACAGGTTCAGAAAGAACAGAAAAGATTTCTTTGTTGGTAGAGTTGAAAAAGATGTTGCATCCCCGCGTCTTTCTGGTGAAGAATTGCATCATGTTGTATCAGAGTACGGTGACATTGTGTTTGGCCTTCAATCAGGTAAGCAAAAGTTTCCTGGTTTTGGTTTGACCCATAATTGGGTAAAGCGAAGTATCTTTTGGGAGCTTCCGTATTGGAAGACTAATCTTCTCTGCCATAACCTTGACGTCATGCACATCGAAAAAAACGTGTTTGAGAATATTTTCAACATCGTCATGGATGTGAAGGGGAAGACAAAGGAAAACATGAAGGCTAGATTGGATATAGCTTTATACTATAACCGTAAAAATATGGAGTTGGTTTATGACGAGTCACGGGTTGCAAAACCAAGGGCAAGCTTCGTGTTAGAGAAAAACGCACAACTGCTAGTTTACAAATGGCTTAAGAGTCTGCGTTTCCCGGATGGACATGCATCGAACATATCAAGGCTTGTTAACATAAAGGACTGCAGATTGTATGGAATGAAGAGCCATGACTGCCACGTGTTTATGCAAACACTCATCCCATTAGCTTTTCGTGATTTGTTGCCAAAGGGAATATGGGATGCACTAACGGAGATCAGTCATTTCTTCAGAGATATATGCTCTAGCAAGATGAATGTTGAGCACATTGAGATGCTTCAAACGAATATCATCGAGACACTATGCAAACTTGAGATGATATTCCCTCCTTCATTTTTTGACTCAATGGAGCATCTCCCTATACATCTACCGTTCGAGGCAAAAGCTGGAGGACCGGTCCAGTATAGATGGATGTACCCATTCAAACGGTGAGATATTACAGTTGCAATGGAATTCATATCTTAAAGTATTTTCTATGTTTTTCTTATTTGAAAATACTTGAATTGTACTTCAATGCAGGTACTTGTTTAATTTTAAAAAAAAGGTTAAGAACAAGGCGCATGTTGAGGCTTCGATATCTGAGGCCTATATTGTTGAAGAGATATCAACATTTATCTCATACTATTTCGAACCTCATCTGAGAACAAGAATCAATCGCGTTCCACGGCATGACGATGGCGGTGAAGTGCCTTCCAGTGGGAACTTGTCAATATTCTCCAATACTGGACGACCCACACCTAAAAATGCCGTAAGAGGAAGATATTTGTCGGAAATAGAATTCAAACAAGCACACAACTATGTTCTATTTAACTGTGATGAGCTGAGACCATTTATTCAGTAAGTCTATATATGTGTAATAGTAATTAAACTTTGTCAGTAATATACTGTTAATTATATATTGTAATATCATACACTCATTATCACTTGCAGGCACCATCGACAATATTTGCTCTCCAATAACTCGCAGCTGACCGAATCCCAGATCTTTCAATTACAAGATGAACAATTTGCCACATGGTTCAGAACACATGTAAGCACTATCACAAACTCATGTCATTACGAGATTCTCGTTCATTTACCGTGTATTGATGTACATTTAATTACATATATTTACAAGGTTTATCAAATAGGAAGGAGTGCGCCCAAGTCATTGTCTTCACTAAGCCTCGACCCTGAAAGAAAAGTTAAGTGCTACAACGGGTATTTTGTCAATGGATATGTTTTCCATACTGAAGAATACGGGCAAGGAAGAAAGACATACAACTGCGGTGTTTGTGTTAAGGGATCCACAAGTAGCCAGTTAGAAGTTGACTACTATGGTAGATTAGAAGAGGTCGTCGAACTGCAATATCATAGCGAGCAGAATAAAGTGTTTTTATTCAAATGCTCTTGGTGCGACACGACGGATAGAGGAATCAGAGTTGATCCGCACCATGGTCTGGTCGAAATCAACTCAAAAGCTAGACTCCGCAACATAAACGATGTCTTTGTTTTCGCAAAGCAATGTCAACAAGTTTATTACACATACACCCCTTCATTTAGAAAGGATCGTTCAAGAGTTGATTGGTTGTCCGTTTTAAAAACGAAACCACGGGGTCGTGTCGAGGTTGTTCAGGATGAGAACGAAGACACAAGTGTGCGAGATGAAGTCTGTCAAGTTCGTGAGTTGGTTGAACCATATCGAGTTGCTCCTTCGATTGAATTGGAAGAAAATTCAAATTTTCGAGTTCTCGATGATAGTCTTGTTGATATTGACGGAGAGGAGTTGAATGTTGTTCTCAGCTCTAGCGGACAAGCAAATGTCGATGAAGAAGATGATATCCATATTGAAGATTGCGATGAAGATGATGACAATTCAATTGACGAGGAAGAAGAAGAAAATTCCGACTAATTATGAAAATGAAGCCCTATGTAAAAACATTTGTCTCATGTAATTTAGATTATTGATGATGTATTTTGTAAAACAAAATATTTACTGTTTAAGCAATGTGGTTATTGTGTTTATGTGATGGACAGTTTATCAGTTAAGTTTCTGTAGGAAGGTAAACAGGCAATACAAAGACAACCTTTCCTGCATCATGCAATCTTACCGACAAATAGTGATCCGTCGGTATCTCACAGAGAGTTCAAAATTAATTACGCGAAATGCCACCACCACCGACGACATTACCGACGGCTTCACCGACACATACACCGACGGATTATAGTCCGTCGGTATCTCATAGAGAGTTCGAAAATATTTACAACAAAATGCCACATATTACCGACAGAATTACCAACGGACCGCGCGTTTTCCAAAGTGCGTTAATTAATGCGCCTCTGAACTTGTCAGATTACCGACGGAATCACCGACGAACTGCGAAAAATTTGGAGGGCTTTTAAAAATTCGGAGCGAAATTCGAAAAATACCGACGGAATTTTGACCTGTTACCGACGGATGTTAAGTCCGTCGGTGATGCCGTCGGTAAAATTGACCTATAAGTTCCAGCCCCGCCGCTTCGCCTCATTTTTTCTTCTTCTCCCCGCCGCTTCGCTTCTCCTCCGTTTTTCACCTTAGATTTTTCATTTTTTTCACCTCAATCCTTAAACACTTTCACCTTTAATCTCTAGCAAGATTTGGTGTTGTAAATCTTCATTATATTAAAAGGTATGTGTTTTTTTTCTAATTTTTTTTATTTTTAGTTGTTTTTATTTTTGTTGTGTTGGTGTTTTTTGTTGCAATGTAGATAAAGTTTTGAATTTGACACATTATTAAGGTATGTATATTTCGTTCCTTTTTTTTTTGAATTTTTTGAATATTTTTTGAATTTGTTGAATATTTGTTAATTTAATTGTTGAATAATTGAATTTAATTGTTGAATTTATTGAATATTTTTTGTTGTTGTGTTGTTAGAATTGTTATTAGTTAATTTAACTTAGAATTAGTTAAAGTTGAATATTTGAATATTTTTTGAATTTTTTGAATTTGTTGAATATTTGTGAATTTAATTGTTGAATAATTGAATTTAATTGTTGAATTTATTGAATATTTTTTGTTGTTGTGTTGTTAGAATTGTTATTAGTTAATTTAACTTAGAATTAGTTAAAGTTGAATATTTGAATATTTTTTGAATTTGTTGAATATTTGTTAATTTAATTGTTGAATAATTGAATTTAATTGTTGAATTTATTGAATATTTTTTGTTGTTGTGTTGTTAGAATTGTTATTAGTTAATTTAACTTAGAATTAGTCAAAGTTGAATATTTGAATTTTTTTGAATTTGTTGAATTATAATTGTTAATGTTGAATTGTAATGATTAATTTGTTGAATTATAATTTGTTGAATTTATTGAATATATTTTTTATTGTTTTGAATTTATTGAATTGTAAGGATTAATAGTTGAATGTGTTGGAATAATTAGTATAGATTGGTTCGATTGGTTGTGGCTATTGTTAATATTTGCAGGTTTGTGGATTTGGGTAGTATCCAGTATAGGGGAGGTGCTGCCGATTTGTTTTTAACTTTTGAATTTTATTATACAATTATTAATATAAAATTGTTTAGATGCGCAAAATGAAAACCAGAGCTGGTCGTCTAGTCGAATCAAGTTCGTCTAGCAGCGATGATGATGTTTCCTTAGGTGCCTCTCAAGAAGAGGCACCTACACCACCTGCGCCGTCAACCGATGCTGCCTCTTCCAGCGATGTTTCACATCGCAGACGCGGCATGCCTTCGAAGCGGAATCAATTTACCTGCCAGTTCGAGGCACAGTGGAAGGACGATCTTTCAATGTAAGTTTGTTAATGTTTTAGTTTTCTTTATATAAAAAAACAAATTTAAAACATAATTTATGAAGTAATCACAAATTAATTTCATTTCTTTTCAGGTTCACAAACATTGAGGCCGCCCGATTAATATCATCGGCGTTTAAAGCGTCGATGGAGATTCCATTGTTTCAATGGAGTCAGATATCCAGACATCCTGAATGGATGCCTCAAATCAATGCATGGTTTCGTAGATTTGAGGTTCGTGTTAATATATAATTTTCAGCTTATTTCTAATAAATTCAAGTTACAATTGTAAATAAATTATTAACATTTTAAAAGATTATTTTTTATATACAGCATCGATTCTGCTGGGACGATGAACATGACAGTGTTGTGAGGAGGGTGTGGGAAAATCACGCGGCAATTAGGTAACATCGAAAACAATATGACTTTTTTTTACATAATTATTTATGTTTTGAAATGTAATTTTTTCGTGCGTGAATTAGGTTGCGTGATTTTTGGTATGACGCCCAGAAAAAAGCAAAAAAAACAGCGAGGGATAAGGGGTTACAAGGCTGGAACGATGTTGCGGTTTGGAGGGATTTCAAACCAATATACATCCCGGAAGATATATGGCTGCACTATCTTCAGCACGTGACGTCTGAGCGGTTCACTCGACGCTCACAGTCCGGTGCTGGCAACCGGAATCGGCAAATTCATGGCTCGGTTACAACGCACACCGGCGGCTCCGTTCCGTTTGCTGCACATGCGAAACGGATGGTAAGATTAATTTAAATGAAATATATCGTTCAATTAATTTGTTGTTAATACATTTTTTTCATTATATATAGGCTACGTCTCTTGGACGTGAGCCGAGCCCTATGGAGCTGTTTGTGGAGACGCACGTGCGGAGTCATGACCGCCAAAAAGGGACGCAACAGTTCGTTGACAACCGTGCTCAACAGTTTGTGGTGTGTTTGTTCAACCATTTTATTTTATAAGTTATTATCATGTTTATTGAATTGAATATGATTTTTTTTTTTCAGTAGACCTATAATAATCGGTTGAGGGAGAGATACGGGGATGATCCTTCGACCCATCCGGAATTCGATCCGGATTTGTGGATGGAGGATGGATCGTCAGGTGGACCCGATAAAAATCGGGTTTACGGGCTCTCCAACACTACCGCTGCCAAGTTGCGGTCGACCTGTACTGCTTCAACCGGTGGGAGCTCCCAATCTGTATCGAGCTCCCAATCTAAGGAGTTTGTGGCCTTGCAGCAAAGGTGCGACCACCTATCAGAGGAGTACACACAACTCAAAGAAGAGCAAAGATTGGCGAACGAACAACACAGATTGGCGGACGAACAACGCAGAGCAGAGTCTGAACAACAAAGAGCGGCCTATGAAGAGCTTCGTCAAATGGTCATGAACATGACACAAGGTGGAACATGTGCGCCTAATCCTTTTTGGCCGCCTAACCCCCACCCTCCTCCTCCTCCTCCTCCTCCACCTTTATATTAATTGTTTTTTTTTTAAACACATTCATTTTGTAATGAATATTATTTAACTTTGAGTTTTTGTTGCTTAATATAAAATTTATTTGCATAATTGGTTTGTATTACTATTAATTTATATTATTTTTTCTAAATAATTAAAAAACAAATTACACAGGGATTTACCGACGGACAAAATCCGTCGGCATTGGACAGTGCCTGCGGTATTCCATCCCATCACCGACATATTCACCGACGGAAATAATCCGTCGGCATTGGACAGTGTCTGCGGTATTCCATCCCATCACCGACGGAAATAATCCGTCGGTATAAACATACCGACGAATTTACAGACGGATTTATTCGGTCGGTATGAAACATCACCGACACTTTTGCCGACGGATCTAGTCCGTCGGTATTTACATAACACCGACGGAATATATGTTCCGTCGGTATATTCCAAGCGGGAAACTTTTTTTTTTGGCGCGCACGGTCCGTCGGTAAATGTTTTTTTTGTATTACCGACCGATATAGCGACGGAATGTGGAATCACCGACAAAAGGTATTCTGACGGGCGTATTCTGTCGGTAATATAGTCTGTAAATACTTTACCGACGAACGTTCTATCACACATCGACGGAATATTTCCGTCGGTAAAACTGTGAAATCTTGTAGTGGGACCATTGGCAATTGACAGTTTATTGAATAAATTTTGTAGAAGTCTCGGATGTTTTCTTAAAATAAAAATCGATTTCCTTTCCAAATTTTTATATATTTTTTAATCAAATAACTTAGATTTTGTTTTGCCTACACTACATTGTAGGGACGGGTCAATTGTTTTCTAATATAAAAAATATATTTAAATAGTAATAACATGAATAAACTTGAATTAATTTCACTCACGCACTATTTAGGATAACTCTGGAAAAAAAAATATTCAAGATTCAATAGCCTAATGTTAAATATTAACTTAACCTAATTTTTAAAACCAACAATTCTAGATGAAGATGACCACATCGAAGACCAAAAAAAATAAAATAATCTTGTTAGACTTTTCTTATGCAACTACAAGAATAAGCCAGTAATTGAATAGACTTTAAAAAGCATAGTCACATTTTTTTGTCTGCGTGTTGTGCCAATATTTTTATTGCACTATTTTTATCGGTAAATATGAATTCCAATCGAAATAAAAGAAATTTAAAATAACCAAAAAGCACAGTGACGTGTAATTTTTTGTAAATAATTTTACCAACAAAATTACAATTGGATTCAAACAAAGATAGCCATATAGTGACATGTCACTGATATCGACATAATTGCCACTGAATAGACAAACAAAAATATTATGTTGGTAATTCCATCAGTAATAGTTAATAAATGACTTGGTCAACCCTCTCCTCCCTTATTTCTCTTTCTTCCCCTCTGCAACTAAACAAACTCCCCCCCTCCCACAAATTTGCAATTAACAGCCCCCCCCACCACATCACCCCCATCTCAACACTACTAATTCTTCCTCGACTTTTTTAGTCATAACAATATTTTTATTATAGTTTTTTCATTTTTAGAATGACGACTCTACTGGGGACTTTAGGACTAAGCTTTGCTATTTTTCTTTTTCTCCTAGTTGTGGCTATGTTGTGTTTATCAAGTTTTATTTTTTTGCTCTTTTTACTGTTTTAGCATGCTTAGTTATTCATTTTTATCATGCATATATATTGGATGTGGATCTAAGGCCTTCACACATCACTCATCTCATTTTTAATATGTCTGGTATCAACTTTAAGATAAGTGGAGGAGTAACGACACTCCAATGGCTTTAGCCTGGACAAGGCTCGTGAAACTATCCAACTCTCACATGATTGTTTGCTTGACGATAATCGATATGCCAAATTAATATTACTTAGGGGCTATATCTTCATGCTACTTGTAAACCTCATATCAACCTTTTGAGGACGATCACTACGCATGTGAAAGACTATTGAGACTAGATAGCAAAACTACCCCGATGCATTTAATGACTAGAACCTATTTTTTAGGTTAATCTTTGCGATAAGCTTAAACGTGATTTCGGGTGATGTAATGACCGTTATTCCTAAGATAACAACTGCTGAATATGGACTCAAGTCTTATCACATGTGTGCGGCGTCGCGACGATCGTCCACCACCCTCTCAGGGTGTTGTCATGTCTAACTTGGCAGTTATAGGAAGACAAGAAATTCTTGTCTTTTTATCAGTGGAAAAAATGGAATAGGAGTCGCCACCTAGTATTTTGGTCACTATAAACCCTAACTGGTCTTAGAGATTGGGTACGGAGACTGGTTGCATAAAGGGAAGGTATTAGCACTCTAAATACACCCTACCTATAACCAGAACTAAAATCTGTTTGTGGTTGGGCTAAATTGAGATCCCTTTTGCCGATCCTATTTAGCCAAAACCAAAGTCCATGTGGTTGGGCTAAACTGAGATCCCTTTCACTGATCCCTTTTAACCATAACCAAAATCTATTTGTGGTTGCACTAAACCAAGATCCCTTTTGCTGATCCCCTTTAACCACAACCAAAATCTATTTGTGGTTGCACTAAACTGAGATCCCTTTCGCGGATCCCCTTTAACTAGAACCAAAGTCTGTGTGGTTGGGTTAGACTAAGATCCCTTTCACCGATCCCTTTTAACCAGAACCAAAGTCTGTTTGTTTGCAGCTCGGTCAACCTAAAATCCCATCCAACGATTCTCTTTGACCAAAGCTAAGATCTTCATATGTGGTGGTTAAACTGAGATTCCCTTTGGCAACCCCCTTTAACCATAATCTGTCTTATGGATTGGTCAAACTGAGATCCCATCTGGCGATCTCCTTTAATTAGAACCAAAGTTTGTTGTAACTTGGTCAACCTAAAATCTCCTCTTGTGATTCCCTTCAACCAATAGCTCAAAATCAATGTTGTAGCTAGATTAACCTGAAATCCCATCCGGCGATTTCCTTTAACCAAAGCTAAAATCTCCATATGGTAGTTAACATGACATCTCTTATGGCGATCCTTTTTAACCATAATCTCAAAGTCCATCTATGTGCAAGTTGGTCAACATAAAATCCCATCTGATGATTCCCTTTCCAAAGCTAAAATTTTCATGTGGTGGTTAACTGGAGATCCCTTTTGGCGATCCCCTTTAACCATAATCATTTTTGCGGTTTGGTCAATCTAAGATCTAACTCGTGATTTCCTTTAACTAAAGCAAAATTCTGTATGCATTGTGTTAACTTGATATCCTATCTGGAGATCCCTTTAATCGGAACCAAAGTCCTTTGTGCTCTTCATGATGACATGATTCGAATTGAAGAATTTTCTTGTTGATCTTCTCATGTCTTTGAGATTTTCCTAATGTTAAGGTTTATCTCATCTTTTTCTCGTTCAATTCAATAAAAATGTTTGATGCAATGTTTTGAGGTTGGATCATATGCGTGCATCTTTACCTGGTTTGGAATATAGGCCACTTTTCTTTGACTCTCCATTGCCATAGGGTGTCTTTGTTTGTTATGCAAAGCTTTCTTTGTGCTTCTCATTCATCAGCTCATCCATGCGCTAGACTTCAACTCAGATGCGTGTGGAGTGCCCATCCTAGGTTGTCCATGATGATTACTACTCTCATTGTTTCTTAAGCTTGACCATGCCTCCAAATGTGGTGTCGTTCGATTCATCATGTAGGAGTTTAAGTCATTAGTTATCTCTTGGATTCTCTCAAGAACTGTTTCGTAACTAGATATGTGCATCCTTCATGGAAACATCGGGTCGTCCAAACTACATCTCATAGCTTGCAATAATAGGCCCATCGTTGTGTGCTCAATATTCTTCTCAATAGATTCTCCTCAGCTCATCAGATTGTGAGAAAAAATGTCTTAGCCTCATTAATGATGTTGTTTTTATCATCTGTACTCATACAATGAAGTGTGCATTTTGCTTCAAAATAAATTGTCCCATAGTCACTCTTGGTGGTGGGTGTCTTTCTGGCATTCATTAAATATTGTTGTGTGATAACATCTTTTGATAACCATATTTCAAAGGGTGACTGACACGACCAAAAGATTGATGTCTTCTCCTAAGTGCAGGAGTGTCGAAGTAATAAATAATCTGGCAAGACCGGGGTCGAACTACAGAGAGGTTAACTATATAAATTATAAATAATAATAATAATGATAATAATAATAATAATAATAATAATAATAATAATAAAATTAACGGGGAATTTGAGATGGAAGATTAATGTCCTAATTTTGAGCATTTTCAACTAGCAAGTATATGTACTCCATTGCTTCATCGAGGTCTTTATCTTTAAAAGTTGCATTGCTTCATCGAGGTCTTTATCTTTAAAAGTTCCATTGCACATCAATTCCACCATTTGCCTATCTTTAGGTGTTAATCCTTTATAAAAATGTGAAACCAATCTCCATGTTTCAAAACCATGATGAGGGCAAGTATTGAGCAAGTCTCGATACCTATCCCAACATTGATAAAATGTTTCTCCTAGTTTTTGAGTGAAAGTGGTGATTTGTCTTTTGAAAGAGTTTGTTCTGTAAGATGGAAAAAACTTCTTTAAAAATTGTTGTTGCATTTCATCCCAAACACAAATGGATCCTGGTCTCAAATTTTATAGTCATGTTTTTAGATTTATCTTTTAAAGAAAAAGGAAAAAGCTTTAATCTGATGGTGTTCATGTTACAATTTGAGTTAAAAATTAAAAAAGAGATGCATCAGGAAAAAAAAATATACATGATCGCGTAATTGTTCTTGTTGGATTCATGTAGTCTCTAAGTGTTCTAAGCCGATTATTCTCATTATTCTCATTATAAACCGACTGATTATCCTTTTCAGCCATGTTTTCTAAAGAAGATGAGGATACCCTACAAAGTCTATCATTTAATGTACGTGACCAAACTCTCATGCACATGTAGGAAGAGAATAAAAAGAAGAAAAGAAAAAGAAAAAAAAATGAGACAAAACACAAGAAACAAAAGTTAGGTAAAAGAAAAGTGAAAGGAGAAAAATATAACAAAATTTATAATTTGTATATAAATTTACCTCCTTGGCAACGACGCCAAAAACTTGACAGGACCAAAAGATTGATGTCTTCTCCCAAGTGCAGGAGTGTCGAAGTAATAAATAACCCGGCAAGACCGGGGTCGAACCATAGGGAGGTTAACTATATAAATTACAAATAATAATAATAATAATAAGTTAAAAAGTAATTTGTGATGGAAGATTAATGTGAGGATTCAACAATGATAAAAGCAATTGTCAAGGTTAAAGGATCCATTAATAGTATTAGAAATAAGTATAATATAAACTCTTTTTATTAATCAACTAGAAACCACACAAAAAGGAGGTTCCAATCGGATGATTTATCCTTAATAGTTCATTATAAATTTTTAACATGATCATATTAATTATCTTATTTTAGTAACACCATACTTTTAAATATTGTCAGGAATTCATGATGTTAACTTATGTTAACAACAAATCAAGTTCCTTTCCTAGCATAGGTGTAGGTTATACCATACGGTTGGCTATGAAAGTGCCAAACATTTGTTGTACCAAGTGTTATACAACACAAATCTAGATTAACTATTTAACAAGTGATTAGTACTTAAAAGTGCATGTTTATCAAGGTTTTATATCATCATTTTGCACTTGAAGTATCAATAACTCCTTAACTAAAGCATGTTTTAAAATAACAAGTTTGATACTATAAGATACCTTAATTTATGGTAAATGCTCATCTTATATGCAGGCCTATCACATAAATAAAAGGATTGATTGATGAGTTTATGTATTGAAAGTGAAAGGACAAAGAGATGGCCAAACTTAGAAAAGAGATGTCGGTGCAGTCCAAACCGGAATATTGCTCGGTAATTGGATCATATCTGGAGCTCTAGACCTCGGATTTAGGTCGATTTTATATGGATGGAAAGGTAAGATAATGGCCTACAACTTTCATGAGGAGCCCAAGATTTAAAAAGGTCATTTTGAAGTCCAAATTGAAGGAACAACGAAGAAGTCCGAAGCTGTCCTGCAGCCCAAACACTATTTAGTGTTCAGCCCATATCTTGAGTTCTAGAAGTCCAAATGACCTAATCTTTTTTTTGTTGGAAAGCTGAGACAATTTCCTAGAACATTCCTAAGGATTCTAGGCAAATTATGATGTTAGCAATGACGTTTTGTTCAGACAAGAAGATAAGGATTGTCACCAAGTCAAGATGTGGCCACCCACTCATCAATTAGTCAACAAATCAATAGTTCCAAATTTTGGCCTATAAAAGGAGGCATTTACCATGTATTGAGGCATCTTGGTGTTCAGATCAAGATCATGCTCTTGCTTTCTCTCTTTGTATTGCTTATGTTTTGCTTTCATTAATATCAAGTTTATGCACTTCATTTCCTTTCCTTTACTTAGTTAACTTCTTTCTCATTTATGTTCTTATCTTGTTCATTTATGTTTCTTTCTTTCATTATGTTTAGCTAAGTTAATTATGTCAAGGTGAAAAGGGTACACTAATGGTGTAAGAACAAGTATAATATAAACTTAACATGGACCTTAACGTTGGATACTAACATGTTTTATATTTGTTATCTTGTTCACTTTTAATACTTTGCTTGTTAAATGGTTAATCTAGATTTATGTTGTATAACACTTGGTACAAAAAATACTTGGCACTTTCATAGCCCATACTGTATGGTTTAACCGACACCTGAGCTATGAAAGGAACTTGATTTGTTGTTAACATAAGTTATAATCATGAATGTCTGCCAACATTTACAAGTATTAGCTTTATTAGAATAAGATAACTAATGTAATCATGTTAACAATTTATAATCTGATTGGAACCTCCTTTATGTGTGGTTTCCAATTGAGTAATAAGAGTTTATACTATACTTGTTTGAAGTACCATTAGTGGATCCTTTAACCTTGACATTTGTTTTTATCATTGTTTAATCCTTACGTTAATCTTTCATCTCAAAGTTCTCATTAATTTCTTCATCTTCTGCTTTTATTATTATTATTATTATTATTTACATTCTGTTTATATTATATAATATATATCTTTGATCTTTTCATAAACTCAGTATATAGGCTGGAAACCTGTGACCCGATCTTTTAGATCATTCTCAAGTATAACAACACCACGTACTGAGTATAATAATTATTATTATTGTTGTTGTTGTTGTCTTGCTATTTATAATTTATACAATTAACCTCTCTATGGTTCGACCCCGGTCTTGCCGGGTTATTTATTACTTCGACACTCCTGCACTTGGGAGAAAACATCAAGCTTTTGGTCGTGTCAACAAGCAAGGTTGTTGTAACCCATTTTTGGGTCCCCACAAAAATAAATAAAATAAATAGCCAAAAGAGGCTAGAAGCGTTCAGAAAGTGGTCAGAAAAATCGGTCAAGGAAGATAAAAATACAAAGATGGATTTTGACAATATATTCTTGAATGATAAGGGCCCTGGTGGATAAAAAATTTTGATTTTTGAGGAGAAAAGTCCAAATTTGGAGGTTTATGGACTTAATTGGATTTTTAATTGAATTTATAGAGGATTTGAGTGCAAGAAAAATTGATTTTTAAGTCAATTTGGGCTTTAATTAGAAGAAATTTAAGTTCTGGGGCCAAAATATATTTTTTAGGGTCAAATCAGGGGCTTAATTGCATAAATATTGAAGTTTAATGGCCAATTAGGGACTTAATTGAGAAAATCCGAAACCAGGGACCAATTTGGAAAAGGCGCGTAAATAGGGGGCTGTTTAGGATTAATCCGGGGTCAAATTGAAAGAAATTGAAAACTGGAGGACTAATATCGCCCGTTACTGTTCACTTTCTTCCTCAAAAAGCTGCCCGAGGGGCTGCTTTCAAGGCACATTTTCCGGCTCGTGTGGCCTCCAAATCCGACCAAACTTGCACCAAAATGTCCACATGAAACCCCTTTATCCCGGAGAATGGTCTGGTCGGGTCGGAAAAGTTAGAAAAGGCTCCGTTGAGTGGCTCAAAGTGGCCACCTCGGGCAGTTCACAGCCTTGAGCTGCCAAATTTGGCAGCTCGGGGTGCACACTTTGAGCCAACGGTTGAGATGCTTCCCAACTGAATCAAGGGCTGCAATTTTTCCCCAACGTAGAAACGATTGCCCTCTTCCACAGACTATAAATAGAGTCGGATTTGATGATCTGAGGGAGGATAAATTCGGGTCCAAAGTCAGCCAAAAACCAGCATTTTCGCCCAATTTCTGCAGATTTTTCTTCTCTTCTTTCTTCCTCTGCAACAGGAACCCGACGCCGTCTTCCTCCAACTCCACAGCTGCAACCCCCGGCTGAACCACCTCATCACAGCAGTCACAACCCCTTCGGCCAAGTGAGCCCCTCTTCCTTTCCTCCTCCTTCCTCTTCCTTTCCTCCTTTTCTTCTTCTTCTTCTTCCTCCTTACCTACTGTTCACTGCATGAACAGTAGGCGTGAAATATAATTCACGTCCTACTGTTCACGCAGGACGTGAATTATATATATATATATATATATGTGTGTGTGTGTGTGTGTGTATTATAATATTATAAAAAAAAAATTTCCAAAATCATTTTCAAAAATGTTTTATTAAAAAAAAAATTGTTTTGTTTTCATGCATACGGCCAATACTCTAACATGTTTTGAATGTTCTTTTTTATATAAAAAAAAATATTGGAAGTTTTGAAAATGTGTTTTCGCATAGATTTCTTAAACACAAATTATTTTCTTGCATTTCTGGATTTTACAACATGTTTGTAAAACTCCAAAGGGTATTGGCCAATATTCAAAAAACTATAAAAATCTTATTTTAGGGGGGGCGAATTCATCTATTATTTACCGCTAATGTTTGGATAAAGAAATCCTTAAAGGATGAATATCCAAAATATTATTGGGAGTAATAAATCCGCACATATCCTTGAAAGAAGCCTTGATTATAATCGAGGACATTTCAAAACTTCAAATTTTTTACTCCACGGTTTACGAGCCGTGAAAGTATGAAATACTAAGGCAAAAGGAGGCTTTTAAAAGCGCTTTGAATTTCCTTAGATTTCTAAATTTTTTGTCCCTCCTTCTTGCGATTTACGAGTCGCAAACTTTTGAAATACTAAGGGAAAAATGAGCTTTCGAAGCACATGGAATCTCCTTGGATTTCTATCCAAATAATTTTTATTTCAATCAAACCTAGGAAAATTGATGGGATTAGCAAACACCAACACCATAGCAATTATAGAGCAAACCAAACACCAAGCAGCTTACCTTAGGTAGGGCGTACTAGGGGTGCTAATACCTTCCCTTTACACAACCAGTCCCTTGCCTTAGAATCTCTGAAAGACCAGTTAGGGTTCCTAGTGACCAAAATACTAGGTGGCGACTCCAAAGAACCAAATCAGCAAAACAAAAAAACAAAACGAAAGTCGCCAGCCGATGCCGCACTTGGATTTTTTTAGGGTGCGACAAAGGTATTAATAATTAGTAAGATAAAAAGATAAGACATGTTAATAACAAACTTTCTTGGATATAAACATTGAAGTTCATGTTGAGTTTATATTATACATATTCTAACATCATTAGTGAAACCTTTTCACCTTGACATAACAAACTTAGCTAAACATAAATAAACAACATAAGAACAAAAATATAGTTAAGGAAATGAAAAGCATAAACAAGAGATTAAGGAAAATATAACATGAAATAAAACTTAAACATTACAAAAATATAAAGAAAGAAATAAAGAGCATGATCTTGATCTAAATGACACGACCAAAAGATTGATGTCTTCTCCCAAGTGCAGGAGTGTCGAAGTAATAAATAACCCGGCAAGACCGGGGTCGAACCACAGAGAGGTTAATTGTATAAATTATAAATAAGAAAACAACAACAACAACAACAACAATAATAATAATAACAATAACAGTAATAGTAATAATAATATTAGTAGTAGTAGTAGTAGTAGTAATACTCAGTATGTGGAGTTGTTATACTTGAGAATGATCTAAAAGATCGGGTCACAGGTTTTCAGCCTATGTACTGATTTTATGAAAAGATCAAAGAGATATATTATATAATATAAATAGATTTTTGATGCGAATGAATAAGGCAAGACCAACAATGCCAGGATCCTTGATCAAGCATAGAGCATATTTAACGTACATAAAATATAACAAGAATGTAAATAATAATAATAATAATAATAATAGTAGTAGTAAAAGAAGAGGAAGAAATTGATGAGAACTTTAAGATGGAAGATTACTGTAAGGATTAAACAATGATAAAAACAAATGTCAAGGTTAGAGGATTCACTAATGGTATTTCAAAAAAGTATAGTATAAACTCTTATTACTCAACTGGAAACCACACACGAAGGAGGTTCCAATAAGATGATTTGTCATTAATAGCTCATTATAAATTGTTGACATGATCATATTAATTATCTTATTTACATAACACCAAACTTTTAAATATTGTCAGGAATTCATGATGCTAACTTATGTTAACAACAAATCAAGTTCCTTTCATAGCACACATGTAGGTAATACCATACGGTTGGGCTATGAGAGTGCCAAACATTTGTTGTACCAAGTGTTATACAACACAAATCTAGATTAATCATTTAACAAGCAAGGTATTAAGAATTAGTAAGATAAAAAGATAAGACATGTTAATATTAAACATTAAGGTCCATGTTGAGTTTACACTATACTTATTCTTACACCATTAGTGTAACCTTTTCACCTTGACATAATAAACTTAGCTAAACATAATGAAGAAGTGAAACATAAATAAACAAAACAAGAACATAAATAAGATACAAGTTAACTAAGGAAAGGAAAGGAAATGAAAAGCATAAACAAGATATTAATGAAAGCAAAATTTAAGAATTACAAAAAAAATATAAAGAGAGAGAGGAAGGGTAAGTTCTTGATCTGAACAATCCAGCCCCTAAATACATGGCAAATGCCTCCTTTTATAGGCTAAAATTCAAAATTATTGATTTGATGACTAATTGTTAAGTGGGTGGTCAACTTTTGACTTTGTGAAAATCCTTATCTTCTTGTCTGAATAAAAGGAAAATGCTAGCATCAGAACTGGGTCCACTTGAAACATGAAAGTTGTAGTAAATTGACTCAGCTTTCCAGGAAAAGAAAATGGAGGTGATTTGGACTTCTAGAACTCCAGATATGGGCCAAACACTAAACAGTGTTCGGGCTACAGAACAGATTCAGACTTCTCCATTGTTGCTATAATTTGGACATGCAAACGACCTTCTTAGATCTTAATGAAAACATGAAAGTTGTTGGTCTATGTCTTACCAAATCTGTGTAAAATTTTAAGGTCATTTGGATGTCTAGAACTCGAGATATGACCCAATTACCGAATAGTGTTCCAGTTTGGACTACACCAACATCTCTTTTCTAAGATTCACCTGAAATGTGGCATTTAATTGATGTTGTGGTTCATAACTATAATATTTAAATAAATATCATACTTCTAAACTATGACATCAATTAAATCACTACCAGAATTCTTCTATTTACTGACGGAAGTTTATATCAGTATTTGTACTATCATTCCATTGGTAATTAATTTACCGACGGGATCACAGATGAAAATGCTTCGTTAGTGAATCTTTTATCAGTAATTTTTTGTTTTTCGGTAATAAAAAAAATTTATTACTGATGGATTTACTAATAGGAAACACATGTTAAAAAAAACTTACCTACTTCATTCCATCGGTATTTCCCTTGGGAAGCTTATCATATAACTGACAAATTAAAATACCGTATGCAATTCCACTAGTGATTAATTAAAAATATTTTAAAACAATCTATTTAACAAAACTAGAAAATAATTATATAATTAAAATCTATTTAAAAATCATATAAATAAATCAACTAAAAATTGATCTCATATGAAAAACAAAATCCTATAACAACATTCAAACAATTATTAAGAATAGAAAAATTAAAAAATATATATATAATGAAGGAAAACACAAAAACAAATCTCACCTTAATGTAGTTGCGAGTGAAGCTGAGAAGAGAAAACAAATTCATAACGCATGTTAATTAAAAAAAATGAGAAAACAAAAGAAGAAAAGAGGAGAAGACATACTTGAGCATGGAGGAGAAGAGAAGGAGTTGAGGAGAAAAGAGAAGAAAAGGATGCTCATCTACTGTGAAATGATGGATTCTAGTCTTTTTATTTGAGCATTTTATCGAGGGATAATTAAATAATAATATTTTAATCATTCTATAGGTGATTTCGTCTGTAATATTAATTTAAATTTTAAATTTAACAAAAAAAAATTCAGAAACCACAAAATATCATTGATGACTTTTCAATCCATCAATGATTCCGTCTGTAATATTTAATATAAATTTTTAGTTTGATAAAAAAACTTATATACCGCCAAATATCACTGACACCTTTTCAAGTTGTCGGTGATTTTGTTTGTAATAATTAATTTAATAAAAAAATTTCAGAAACCCACCAAAGAACACTGATGACTTTTCAATCCGTTGATGATTTCATCGGTGATATTTAATTTAAAATTTTAATTTAATAAAAAATTTTCAGAAACCACCAAATATCATCAACGACTTTTCAATCCGTCAATGATTTCATCTTTAATATTTAATTTAAATATTCAATGTTATAGAAAATTTTCAGAAACTTGCGAAATAACACCGATGACTTTTCAATTCATCAGTGATTTCGTTTGTAAAGTACAATAATTAACAGTGCAATTAAAAAGTGAATAGTTCTAGAGTTCTCTGAAAAATACCGATAGAAAATTCTATTAGTAATTCTATTGGAAATTAACATGATGAATAGTGTCAGGGAGAAGTAAATAGTTTACCAACGAATATTTCATTTCAGGTAGATGATGAAACATAGCTCATTTATTGAACGCTTTTTACTTTTTTCTTCCTTGTTCATGTTTGTTTTCTGAAGGTGTAGAGAACAAAACTATATTTAAGTTTGCAGAGAAGATTGAGAAGAAAATTCTTATATATTTCACTATTTTCTTAATGCAGCAAGCTCTGCATTTATATACATTGCATGTAACTGATTCCATCATTTTAGGAACCGAAATCATCTCATCCATCCATTAATGGAGGGTCACGATCCTTACACATGTACAAAACGGTTTGTAACGGTTTTGTAATAGTAAAAACAACTATAACTGCCATAACAATTTTAACTGCCTTCTTAATCGACAGAACATAATTTCTTTTATTTCTTCATCCTTCTTGCTTCAGTCTGCGTAGTCTTCTTTCACAAGTAATCAGCTAAGCTTTCAACAGCCTCTCCTAAGTTGTTTATTGGTTTAACCCAAGCTTCAGCCGTAGTTGCTTGAATCTATCCTTAGGTAGTGCTTTCGTGAAGATGCCTGCAAGTTGTTCTTCGCTTCTGCAGAACTTCACATTAATTACTCCTTCTTGCAGAGCCTCTCTTATGAAATGATACTTCTTGTTTATGTGTCTTGTTCTTTGATGGAAAACAGGATTTTTGGCCATTGAAATTGCTGACATGTTATCACAGAACAAGGGTGTTGCCTCAGCTTGCATTTCACCAAAATCATCAAGAACAAACCTTAACCAAATGGCCTAAGCAGTTGCTCCAAATGCTGAGACACTGTGTTCTGTTTCACTAAGGACCAGGAGAATGCTCCACTTCCAAAGTTGAATGCATAGCCCAAAGTGCTCCTGCTATCATCTTCACTTCCTGCCTAATCTGCATCACAAAATCCAATGAGAGTTGTTGATTGATCCCTTGCATATTCAATCCCATAGCCGAGAGTTCCTTGCACATATCTTAGGACTCTTTTTGCAGCTCCCATGTGAATCTTGGTAGGTCCAGTCATGAACTGTGATAGTAAGCTTGCATCATACATTAGATCGAGTCTTGTAGCTGTCAAATATAGTAAACTTCCTACTATTTTTCTATAAAGTCCTTCATCAGCCAAATCACTCCCATCCACTTTCTTCAGTTTCTCACCAGTGGCCAAGGGAATGGAGACTGGTTTGCAGTCATCAAGTCTAAACTTACTAAGTAGGGATTTGGCATATTTCCCTTGATGAATAAATACCCCTTGATCGGTTTGCAGTATTCCCATGCCAAGAAAATGATGAAGGAGCCCAAGATCAGACATCTCATACCTCTGCATCATTTCCTTTTTAAATTCATTGAGCAGCCTCTCACTGCTGATAGTGTACACGATGTCATCAACATAGATTGAAACAATGATCAAATTACCTTCCATATCTGACCTTGTATACAAAGTAGCTTCACTTGTGCTCCTTTTGTATTTGCACATAGAGAGGTATGCATCAATTTCACTATACCAGGCCCTCGGTGCTTGCTTTAATCCTACAAGGCCTTCTTTAGTTTGTAAACTTTGTGTCCTGCATTCTTTACTTCAAACCCTTCAGGCTGCTCAACATATACTTCTTCTTTAAGAACACCATTTATGAATGCTGACTTAACATCCAATTGAAACAACTTCCACCCCTTCGATGCTGCAAGTGCAATGAGAGTCTGAATTGTGTCTAGCCTTGCTACTGGTGCAAATGTTTCATTGTAATCAATTCCAGATTTCTGTGCATATTTTTTTGCTACAAGGCTTTGAACTATTCCATCAAGATGAAGCTTAGTTTTGTACACCCATTTCACTCCTATCACAGGTTTATCAATCGGTCTCTCCACCAATTCCCAAGTATTGTTCTTCTCTATCACTTCCAATTCCTCCTTCATAGCCTCCTGCCAAGCTTTATCTCCAAGAGCTTCTTGATAGTTCTCAAGTTCTATGATGTACATGTGACACCTTGCATATATATCTTCCAAGGTTTTCAATTTCACTGGAGCAGAGCTAGGTGAAGCTTGTTGACTGTTATCACTGTCAATATTCTCAACTAACTCTCCAACTGTAGAGTTTTGATTGCAATGTTCAACATTATCGTGTTAGGATGCAGCAGAGTGCTCTTCAGAATTTTCACCTTCAACTTCACCTCCTTCAAGATTGAGAGACAAGTGGCTTTGGTTCATCATATTTCTTTCCCAGTTCCATGCTCTATCTTCACTGAAAATCACACTTCTTAAGAGAACAATCTTCTCTTTTCAGATCATATATTCTATACCCCTTCTCACAGCTACCATATCCAACAAATGCTCCCTTTTCAGCTTTGTTATCCCATTTATGCCTTAGTGATGATGGGATATGTGTGTAGCACAAGCAACCAAACACCTTTAGATGCTTGACTCCTGGCTTTCTTCCCATGAAGGCTTCAAAAGAAGTCTTTTCAGTAACAGATGTTGTATAACATGTGTTCTGAATATACACAGCTGTATTCACAACTTCTGCCTAGAAGATTACTAGCATTTCTTTCTCTATTAGCATGGACCTTGCCATTTCACAAATTGTTTTGTTTCTCTTCTCTGCAACTCTATTCCATTGAGGATAGTATGCAATTGTCAGCTGCCTCTCCATTCCTTGTTTTACACATAATTCTTCAAACTCCTTTGAAGTATATTCACCATCTATGTCACTTCTCAGCTTCTTTAATTTATATCCACTTTACAGCTCAACAAATGCTTTAAATTTCTTGAACACATTGAGTGCATCAGATTTGTTTCTGAGGAAATATACCCAGCACATTCTTGAGTAATCATCAATGAATGTGATGAACTATCTGTTCCCTCCCATGGATTCATTCTGCATTGGTCCACACAGATTAGTGTGGATTAATTCCAGTGGATAGCTTGCTCTCCACGCTTGCTCTTTGTCGAATTTCTCCCTGTGATGTTTTCCCGATGCACAGCCTGCACATACATCTTCTACTTCTATCAGAATAGGAAGTCCACATACCATCTCTTTCTGCTACATCTTCTTTATGCTAGCAAAGTTCAAGTGTCCCAGTCTTCTATGCCATATCTAGGAATCCTCAGTCACTGAAGCTTTCCTTACTATAGGTGTGATGGATTCAAATGAAAGTGGGAAGCATCGATTTCCTCCCATGATCACTATTGCTATAACATTGTTGAGGCTTTCATCATCAAATATTACTGCTTTATTACCTCCAAATAGAATGTAATAACCATGCTCCATCATCTGCCCTACACTCAATAGATTTTCATCCAATCCAGGAACAAGTAGTACCTCTTTTATGTATCTTTTCCCATGTTGAGTTTCCACAACCAATGTGCCTTTTCCAGTTGCTTGCACAAGGTCTCCTGAGCCCATCTTTACTTTGCAGGTTACTATTCTATCGATGTTGATTAGTTCAGATTCTTGAGAGGTCATGTGGTTGTTGTAGGCACTATCCACAAACCATACATTTCTATCTTGCAGACTTGCAGAATGACAAGCATACAACATGGTTCCAGTGGTAACTCTCTCTTCTTTGGCATAATTTGCTAGATGTTTGTGACTGTGACTCTTACAATCTTTTGCAATATGGCCAAACCGATTGCATCTTCCACATCTTGATTTTCCTTTGTGTCTGCATAATCCAAAGTGTTGCTTCTGGCAGACTTGACACTGTGGCTTTACACTTACTTGACTACTTCCCCAAGCAGTGTTGTTCCAACTTGAATTGTTGTAGTTGTTTAAGTTTATGTTTGGAAGTGAATTTGGTCCCCCCCTGTCTTGTGATTGCCATTTTTTAGAAGGTCTGCCGTGGAAACCCTTGTGTGAGCTGTAGGCTTGATTGTTTCCAATCTTTAAACTGCTAAAGGCTTTCTCTGTTCCTGTTAGTTTATCCCTTTCATCATGTAGATCCTCCCTTTTATTATAGACTTTAACAGAAGCGATGACTTCTTCTGCTCTCAGAACATCAAGATCTCGTGTCTCCTCAATGATTGACACAATGGATTTATATCTTCTGCTTAGACTCATTAGCAGTTTTTGTACAATTCTGTTTTTTAATACATCTTCCCCTAATGATTTCAGATTATTCACAGTTGCAAAGAATTTAGCTAGATATCCATCTAAGCTTTCACCTTCTTCCATTCTCATGTATTCAAAGTTTGCTCTAACTGCTTGAAGTTTCACAGCTCTCACCTTTTTATCTCCTCTGAATTCTCTGCTCAAGATGTCCCAAGCTCCTTTTGTAGTCTTTTCATTTCTTATACGTGGGAAGAGGTCGTCTGTTAATGCTCCTTGTATGAGGCTTAATGCCTTTGCATTCTTGATTTTGTCTTCTCTGGATGTAGTGGATGCATGCAATGTAGTTTGCTCAGCTTCACTCTCTTCATCGCCTGGTCCAGTTGCAACCTCAGGTGATTTATGAGATTGTATTCCAACTTCTATTACTTCTCATAGATCGAATGCTATGAGGATTGTCTCCATTTTTACAGCCCAAAAATCATAGTTTGTGCCATTGAACTGTGGAGTTCTTAGATCTCCTCCAGCAGAGCTTGATCCTACCATTTTTGAGTAATTAACAGTTTAATCAATCTGTTTTTAACAGTTTACGCCTCTTAGGAATCAGTTTGTGAGCTCTGATACCATATTTGTTTTCTAAAGGTGTAGAGAAGAAAACTATATTTAAGTTTGCAGAGAAGATTGAGAATAAAATTCTTGTATATTTCACTATTTTCTTAATGCAGCAAACTCTGCATTTATATACATTGCATGTAACTGATTCCATCATTTTAGGAGCCGAAATCATCTCATCCATCCATTAATGGAGGGTCACGATCCTTACACATGTACAAAACAGTTTGTAACAGTAAAAACAACTATAACTGCCACAACAGTTTTAACTGCCTTCTTAACCAACAAAATAAAATTTCTTCTATTTCTTCATCCTTCTTCCTTCAGTCTGCGTAGTCTTCTATCACAAGTAATTAGCTTAACTTTCAACAGTTCATGAATGAGACCTTCCATGGCTAGAAAGATCTACCGGTTCCTTTTGTTTTGCTTTTGTGCCTCTCACGTTTTGGCAGCAGACACACTGTACCAAGGTGGTGATTCCCTCAATTCTTCCAATACTCTAGTTTCCAAAAATGGGTTCTTCACTTTAGGATTCACAAGACTTGGCTCTGCTGAGTCGAATGCTAGCTACTTGGGAATATGGTACAACAATGACACAATCCACCCTTTTTGGCTAGCCAACAGAGACAAACCCATAGAAGACACTTCAGGGGTTCTTGCAATAGATGGATCAGGAAATATGAAACTCACCTACTCTGGAGGTCATCCTGTTGAGTTCTATTCAAGTCAATCTTCTACAACCAATATAACTGCTGTTTTAGAAGATTCAGGCAATTTTGTTCTCTTAGATGAAAATTCTGGCAGCCAGCAGGTCTTATGGCAAAGCTTTGACTTTCCTACTGATACATTCTTGCCTGGAATGAAGATAGGGATCAACCATAGAACTGGCCAAACCTGGTCCATCATGTCGTGGTTGAGCGACTTAGTACCCACTCCCGCTGGTGCTTTCACTTTTGAATGGGATACTGATGGAAAGGAGTTGGTCATCAAGCGGCGCGGTGTAATTTATTGGACCAGTGGACCATTGAAGATCAATACTAGTTTCGAAATTCGTTCTCTGGATCAAAGTTATGTAATACTTTCTAACGCAGACGAGGATTACTTTATGTTCACAGTATCTGGGAATCAATTTACTGCTCAGGGTCAAAGGAATTTTACAATGTGGCAGTTGACATATGATGGGAGAATAGCAGATCAAATTACTGGACAAACATATGGGGGCACTGCATGTAAAGGAAATAACACATATGTTGGTAATTGCGAGAGGTGGTCAGGACCGGCATGCAGGAGCAATAGGAACAGTTTTGAATTGAGATCAGGTTTCTTTGTTAACACAGTTCCTAGGGTGTGTCGCACGTATGCGGCGTCGCGGCGAAAAGACTAAGTTTTTTTCATTTTTAAATCGACGAAGTAATATATATATATGGAGATACGAAAAATATTATTTTTCATTGGTAAAAATGGAGTGGGAGTCGCCACCTAGTATTTTGGTCACTAGGAACCCTAACTGGTCTCAGAGATTGGGTACGGGGACTGGTTGAGTAAAGGGAAGGTATTAGCACCCCAAATACGCCTTACCTAAGGTAAGCTGCATTGTTTTATTGTCTCATAAAAACTAAGGTGTTATTGTACATTCTAGTCGTTGGTCTGTCTATGGTTCAAGAAAAATCCTCCTCAGTAAGAAGGTCTTTTATCTTATCGGGTAAAATCTTAACCGTTCTAATGTCTATACCAAAAATAATAATATTTAGGAATACGTTTTACGTATAAATTCGTAATCCCAAATATTTAAAACAAGAAAACAAAAAGAATTGTTTTGAATTTTTTTGAAATATTGGCCTAGTTCTCATGGCTTAAATAAACTGGTTATTAAAGCCAAAATGCATGCTAATACATATATTGTTTTGAAAATTTTCTTTGTTGTGTAAAAAAAATATGATGTTATGATATTTATATCTATATATATTGGAGAGACTAAGCCGTATTTTAAAACAAAAACAATTTTTGAAAATATTATTATTAATTCTTTTTTTTTTTTGCTGTTTTGACGTAAATCGGGTATTTAAATACTGAGCTTGTATCCTTACGGTATAAAAATACAACCCAATATTATTCCACCTTAGGAAAAAATGCAGAAAAATCAACAACATTTTTAGGTATTTTTTAGAATTTGTTTTGAAAGCAAAAACATTTTTTATTCGGAAAATCTTTGATATTTTTACGAAAACCGGGTATTTTTAACACTGGTTTTGTATCTTTACAGTATAAAAATACCAACCAACATTAACCCATTTTCACAAAAAATATTCAGGGAAATCATCAATATTTTTTAAGACTTTTGTTTTTAAGTAAAAAATATATATACACAATATACACAAATATATATTACAATATACTATAATTCCTAATATATATATAATAAAAATCGGGTTGGGCCGGCCCAAATGAGGGGGCCAAACCCAACCCAGCTGGAATCGGGCCGATCTCGGCCCGCAAGGGGGATGGGCCGATCTCGGCCCGCAAGGTGGATGGGCCGATCTCGGCCCAACAAAAACTTCTCTTCGGATTGGGCCAGACTCGGTCTGGCCCAAAACAAAAAACTAATAACAAAACTGGGCCGGAAACCCGGCCCAGTATAAGAACCCAACGGGGAAGGGAATTATTTTCCCTTCCCCTAACTCCTGCATGCAGAACGATTCTGCATGCAGGAGGTAAAAAAACAATAAGGGGCAAAAATGAAAGATGCAGGGGGAGAAGAATACCTGGCGGAGGTGATGCTGTTGGTCGAGCGTCCGTGTTGGTGGTGCTGCAGCGGAGGTTGGTGGTTCAAAGCGACGGTTCCCAACAGTCCGGTGCCTCTCGGGTTGTGCTTGGTTTTTTTCTTTTCCACTAAGCTTTCCCAACGGCTTCAGTCTTCTGCCCCCTTCTCTCAATTTCGTTTCCTTGAGTTTTAGGTGTTTATTGCCTTAGGTCCCCTGTTTCTCTCTCCTTCAGTCTCTCTCTCTCTTGGTCTTCGGTTTTTTTCTTCCTCTCCCCTCTCCGTGCTTACAATCTCCACCTTTCTTTTATAGGCGAGCAGGGGCTGCATGGGCAGCGTGGGGAGCAGAACGTCGTGGGTTGCTGGGCAACGTGGGGAGCAGAACCCCGGTCGGCTGGTCGGTGAGCGTGGTCGATCACGGCGTGGCCCTCCTGGCTTCGCATCGTCCGAGGTGCATGGTCCTGGTCTGTCAGTGCACGCGAGGAGAGAGGGGCACCGGTTGATTAAACAACGGTTTCGTCCATGCTGCTGCACGTTCGGGGAGGAAGAAGAAAGGGGAACAGTGCCGTTCAAAACGGCACCGTTTGGTCCCTTTTTTTTTTTTTTTTTTTTAATATATGAAACGGCGTCGTTTTGGGGAAAACGCGCCGTTTCATTTAAAAAAAGGCGCCAGAATACGCAAAATTTCAACTCAACCCTCAATTATCTTTTGATTCCTTCAATTGCGTCCCTGCCAATTTCGGTCCTCGCCCTCATAGTTGGCTGCGTTTTTCATCTTGGTCCTTGGCCTCTGATTTATGCAATTAAGCCCTCAATTGACCAATAAACTTCCAATTTCTTCAATTACGCCCCTGGATCAAATCAAGACAGCCCCCTCTATTTACCCGCGTGTTCCAAATTGGTCCCTGGTTTCGGATTTTCACAATTAAGCCCCTAATTGGCCATTAAACTTCAATATTTATGCAATTAAGCCCCTGATTTGGCCTAATAAATTCCAAAAAAATATATTTTGGCCCCAGAACTTAAATTTCTCCCAATTAAAACCCAAATTGACCTAAAAATAAATTTTTCTTGCACTCCAATTCTCTATAAATTCAAATAAAATCCAATTAAGTCCCTAAACATCCAAATTTGGGCTTTTCTCCTCAAAAATTCAAATTTTCCTTCTCAACAGGGCTCTCATCCTTCAAGAAAATATTGCCAAAAATCCAATGTCTGTATTTTTTAACCTCCTTGACCAATCTTTCGATCATTTTCTGAGCGCTTATGCCTCCTGTTATTTTTCTAACCTTCTTCGGCTATTTATTTATTATTATTTTTTGTGGGGCTCCAAAAATGGGTTACAACAGATGCCCTCTCTTTATAATGCTTACGGAGCAAAGGCGTAGTAAGTTTTATAAAGATAACCCAGTCTGAACTCCTGAAACTGATCTGGTCGAAGCTTAATCGATCTGAAATTCTTTCTTTACAGCAATCCTCTTCGGCCTCAAATATTGGGATCCCATCTGGCGATTCCCTGAAAATAGAAAATATGAGGTCCCCTCTGGCGACCTCTTTTGACAATTATCGAAATACGAGATCCCTTCTGGCGATCTCCTTTAATCAACTTGGAACCCCATCTGGCGATTCCTATATGAAATATGAGATATGAGGTCCCATCTGACGGCCTACAAGTAGTGAAACACGAGATCCCTTCTGGCGATCAACTTGGAATCCCATCTAGCGATGCCTTTTTAACCAAAATGAAAATCGAGGTCCCGTCTGGCGACCTTCGAATAGTGAAACACGAGATCCCTTCTGGCGATCTCCTTTAATCAACTTGGAATCCCATCTGGCGATTCCTTTTTAACCAAAATGAAATACGAGGTCCCATCTGGCGACCTCTGAATAGTGAAACACGAGATCCCTTCTGGCGATCTCCTTTAATCAACTTGGAATCCCATCTGGCGATTCCTTTTTAACCAAGATGAAATACGAGGTCCCATCTGGCGACCTCCGAATAGTGAAACACGAGATCCCTTCTGGCGATCTCCTTTAATCAACTTGGAATCCCATCTGGCGATTCCTTTTTAACCAAAATGAAATACGAGGTCCCATCTGGCGACCTCTGAATAGTGAAACACGAGATCCCTTCTGGCGATCTCCTTTAATCAACTTGGAATCCCATCTGGCGATTCCTCTTTAACCAAAATGAAATACGAGGTCCCATCTGGTGACCTCCGAATAGTGAAGCACGAGATCCTTTCTGGCGATCTTCTTTAATCAATTTGGAATCCTATCTTGCGATGCCCTTTTTTCCAAAATGTTATCGATGTCGCTCTTCCTGCTGGCGGGTTTTGACAATTATTTTCTCTTCTTGTTGTTCTAACGATTCATTATTTGTCCCTAATCTTGTTGGAATGCACTAAGATCTCCTCCTGTAACGATAGAGAAAAGAACATATATGCAATGGTTTATGATTAGATGCAATGCATGCATCCGTACCTGGTTTTTTTTTGAAACATAGGCCCCATCATCTTCTTCTAGTTCATGAAGCTCCTTCTTAATACGAGCTTGCTTTTGAAGTAATATGCTGGATTCATCTCTCGCGTCGCCTCTTTTTACTGATCATATTCTTGGAGAATAATTCTTTGATTTTCTTCAAGTAGTCATTTTCTCAAAATGTATGACTTGTTATTGCCTTTTTGTCATGCTTTTGTCAAATGCTTTAGCTTGGTTTTCAATTTTGTTGGCTTCCGTAATACTTTTACAAAAACATCTTGTATTGCCCCCCAATGTAGGGGTGTGATCCTAGTTTGGGCTTTTATATAGAGAAGAACTGCGTTCAGCCGATGCTAAAGATTTTAATAAGTGACGAGAATAATACCAAGACATGCACTGTTTGGATTAATGCGAAAATGAATGTTGTGAGATCAATGCAAGAAGAAAGAAACCAATGGCCAAACTTTGCTTTATTGATTTAAGGGCTTACATCAAGCATAATATCTTTTTACAGAATCAGAATTCACAGGCCTAGCTAAGTCTTCTCCATCCATTCTAGCTAGCTTCAATGCTCCTCCTGAGAATGCCCTTGTTACTACATAAGGGCCCTCGTAATTTGGTGCCCATTTGCTTTGATCATCTCCGGGTAGTGACAATATTTTCTTTAATACTAAATCCCCTTCTTGAAACATCCGTGGCCTAACCTTCTTATCATACGCCTTAGCCATTCGTTTCTGGTAAAGCTGGTGGTGACATATTGCGGCCATCCTCTTTTCACTGATCAGGTTCAGTTGCTCGTGTCTTACTTTGGCCCACTCGGCCTCTTCTAACTCAGAATCTATTAACACTCTTAACGACGGGATTTCCACTTCCAAGGGCATCACTGCCTCCATACCGTATACTAGAGAATATGGGGTAGACCCTGTCGAGGTTCGGACTGCGGTGCGATATGCATGAAGGGCAAATGGCAACATCTCATGCCAATCCCTGTAGTTGACTACCATCTTCTGAATAATCTTTTTGACATTCTTGTTAGCAGCTTCTACCGCCCCATTCATCTTTGGTCTATATGGCGAAGAATTGGAATGCTTGATTTTCCACTTAGTGCAGAGCTCTATTATCATCTTGCCGTTGAAATTTTGGGCATTGTCAGTTATAATCTTTTCTGGTGGACCATACCGACATATCAAATCTCTCTCAATAAACTTCTTCACCACTTTTTGCGTCACATGAGCAAATGACCCGGCTTCTACCCATTTTGTGAAGTAGTCAATAGCCACGAGGATAAATCTATGACCATTGCTCGCTTTTGGGTTTACAGGTCTAATTACATCAATTCCCCACATCGCGAAGGGCCATGGAGATGTTAGGTTAAACAGAGGAGCTGGTGGCATATTGACCTTGTCACTGTAAATTTGACATTTGTAACATTTTCTGACATAGTCTATACAATCTTTTTCTAGTGTCATCCAAAAATAACCACCCCTTTGGATTTTCCTTGCCATCATATGTCCGCTAGCATGGGTTGAGCAAATCCCCTCATGGACCTCTTTTAATGCCCTTCTAACATCTGCCTCATCCAAACACCTTAACAAGGTTCCATCAAATGACCTTTTATATAAAATCTCTCCATCTAAATAGAAGTCTATAGCCAACCTTCTCAAGGTTTTCTTATCCGTCTTCGAAGCTCCCACCGGATATTCCTGATTCTGCACCAGATTCTTGATATCGTAATACCAAGGTTGTCCGTCTATCTCTCCCTCAACTAAACAACAGTGAGCTGGATCATTTCTAATATCAATGTGTACCGGTTGTACCTTGCACTTGAGATCAATGGTAGTCATAGCGGCTAATGTGGCCAAAGCATCCGCAAAATGGTTCCCCTCCCTTCCTAGATGGGTGAATCTAATTTCTTCAAATTCCTTTGCTAGCATGGATAGGTATTCCTGGTAAGGCCTCAACTTTTCTTCTTTGGTTTGCCATTTCCCTTTTACCTGGCAAATGATCAACATTGAGTCCCCATATACATCTATCTTCTTTATTTTCAGCTCTAATGCCGCTTCTAAACTGAGGATACAAGCTTCATACTCAGCTGTATTGTTGGTGCACTCGAAGTGTAGTTTGACCGAAACGGGGTATTGTTTTTTATTAGGAGAGATTATTACCGCCCCTGCCCCGTTACCATATACATTTACTGCCCCATCAAAAAACATGGTCCACCAATCTGTCTTTTCTTCTTCCTTTTCTATTGACAATATATCTTCATCAGGGAAATCAAAATCCAAAGGTTCATAATCTTCAATAGCATTATCGGCCAGATGGTCTGCGATTGCACTCCCTTTTACGGCTTTCCTTGTCATATACACTATGTCATATTCCGCTAACAAAACTTGCCACCTTGCAATCCTACTTGAGAGAAAAGGCTTATTACAAATATACCTTAGAGGATCCACTTTTGAAATCAACCAAGTGGTATAGTATAACATGTAATGTCTCAACCTCTTTGCCGCCCACACCAACGCACAACAGAGCCTTTCTATCTCCGTGTATCTGGACTCACATTCAGTGAATTTCTTACTCAAGTAATAAATAGCTCTTTCCTTCCTTCCAGTTTCATCATGCTGACCCAATACACAACCCATGGCTACTTCAGTAACGGTTAGATATAATACTAGAGGTTTTCCTGATACAGGAGGAACCAGTAAAGGTGGGTTTTGTAAATAATGCTTGATTTTATTGAATGCCTCCTCACACTCCTCATTCCAGGTTCCGGGATTCTTTTTCCTTAGTAGCCGGAATATAGGCTCGCAGGTTGTTGTTAGCTGAGCTATAAACCGAGCAATGTAATTCAACCTTCCCAAGAATCCTCTTACTTCTTTCTCCGTCTTAGGGGACGACATGGCCTGGATGGCCCTTACTTTATCCGGATCCACCTCTATACCTCTATCACTTACCACAAATCCCAACAGCTTGCCCGATTTAACTCCGAATGAACATTTTGCAGGATTAAGCCTTAGTTCATACTTCCTCAACCTCTCAAATAACTTCCTCAAAACTTCCACATGATCTTGTTCCTTTTTAGACTTGGCAATCATATCATCTACATACATCTCAATTTCTTTGTGCATCATGTCGTGGAATAGAGTCACCATTGCTCTTTGATATGTTGCACCCGCGTTCTTTAACCCAAATGGCATGACCTTGTAGCAGTAAGTCCCCCAAGGTGTGACAAAAGTTGTTTTCGCCTTATCCTCTAAAGCCATTTTTATTTGGTTGTATCCTGAAAAACCGTCCATAAAGGAATAAGTGGAACTTCGGGCAGCATTATCCACTAAAACATCTATGTGGGGTAGAGGAAAATCATCCTTAGGGCTGGCCTTATTCAAATTCCGAAAATCCACACAAACTCGAATCTTCCCTTCCTTCTTAGGCACCACAACAATGTTAGATACCCATTGTGGGTATCTAACTACTTCTAGAAAACCAGCATCCCACTGCTTTTCGAGTTCTGCCTTGACCTTGATCCAGACGTCTGGGTGGGCCCTCCTTAGCTTCTGCTTGACTGGCTTATAACCGTCCTCCAACGGTATCTTGTGTTCTACAATACTTGTATCCAAACCGGGCATATCTTCATAGGACCAAGCAAAGACATCTGAATACTCTTGTAATAGGGTGATCATTTTTATCCTTTGTTCAGAAGTAATTAGGGTACCTATTTTCAACTCTTTCTTGAGCTGACCATTGCCCACATTGATGGTTTCGAGTTCCTCGGTGGCAGGCTTCCAAGTCTGTTCCTGTTGTTCTACTAGCCTGGTGAATTCACTGATATTGCTTTCATCCCACTCTTCTTCTTCCATAGCTATTACATGCTCGTTCAAGTTTGGCCATTTATTCTTGATGCTAAATGTATGTGATGTTGTTGGAGATCCGCTTTCAGGATTCCTGAAAGCGGGAAGTGCTGGGTGTAAATGCATATATATATAAAAAACAATTTCTGAAAAAGTGCATGATCTCACATTCATTCAAAGGAAAAAGGTGGGCTCTATGATAAATATAGAATCTAACTGACATCATGAGCCTTGATTGTCAGCTAGAGAAAACAAAAGCAAACATAAGCAATGACAAAAACATGCTAAGGCAAACAAAAGTTGGTTTACATTTTAAAAACCACTGGAGCTTCTTGTGTCACCCAATTCTGAAACTTTTCGCCTGGAGCCAGCTTGCGCACAACGGTCTTGGCGGAGACTTCTTCTAGCGTATGGATCATCAGTTGTGGCAGCGCTTCATCTTCTTTTCCCGCGACTGCTTTCCCGTCATCCCCTTTCCTCTCGTTTCCCTCCAAGGTGTTTATGCTCATCTAAGCTAGTTCTATACCCAGGCTTTCAGCTCCCTTATCATGTTGCACTATGTATGCAGCTCTTGGGAATGATACGCTAAGGGGAGGGATTTCTAATTGTTCTTCTTCAAGATCTCTTCCTTTGATTCTAGCCATCCTTCTTGTCCTTCTCCGATTAGCAGCCCAACGATAATCCTCTTGGTTAGATTGATATCCTAACCCAAATCTTTGATTAGCCTTTCTCTTCCTTGTTGGATTAGCCCCTTCTGGTATTCCGCAAGCGGGGTTATATTGACGTGGGACCCCACGGTTCAAGAAACAGAGACTTGCCATCCTTGTTGCTTCTGAAATCCTTGGCCTTCTTACCACGGTGTTCTCCGGCACCCAGTCGGTGTTCACGATCTCAAAAGCATGGATATTGCCATCCTTGCAATCCTCCGCTTCGATGAAAGGCACAACCACATTCTTTATCATGGATATTGCCTCCTCAGCCTTAACAGTTACCAACATCCCATTCATGATGTACTTCAGGCATTGGTGCAATGACGAAGTTACTGCCCCCGCCGCGTGAATCCAAGGTCTTCCTAACAACATGCTATAGGAAGGGTGGATATCCATAACCTGAAGTGTCACTAGGAACATTTGCGGTCCCACATATAGCTCCACTTCTAAAGTCCCAAGTATTGGCCTAGGTGAGCCATCACACGCTCTGGCCATCATAGTACTTGGCTTCATATGAGATTCATCAATCGGCATTTCCTCTAGAATGTGCTTTGGTAGCACGTTGAGGGCCGAGCCATTATCGACGAGCACCTTCCCTACAAGACAGTCTTTGCACCTAACAGTAATGTATAAAGGCTTGTTGTGTCCGGTACCTTCGGCATCAAGCTCATCAGCCGTGAAGTAGAGGTAATTAGTTGCATGGATCCTCCCTACTAAATGCTCCATGGTTTTATGCTCAATGTCTTGAGGTACATATGCCTCATTCAATACCCTTTGCAAGGCATTTCGATGTGGCTCAGAGCTGAGTATCAAGGACATAAGGGAGATCCACGCTGGAGTCTTTTTTAGTTGATCCACTATGCAATATTCGCTATGCTTGATCAACTTCAAAAACTCATTCGACTCCTCTTCCGTTACTGGTTTATTAACTTCGGGAGCTTTGTCCAGATCTACCACCTCCTTACCCTTTTCCTTCCTCCATTCTTCAGGCGTAAAGCAACGACCACTCCTGGTCAAAACACTTATCTCCGTCTGGAACAAAGGAAGAGGCGCTCGAATGTCGGAGGCATACCCATAATTATACGGCATGGCATTGTGATTCTCTTTTGTGCAGGACGGTTTAATCAAGATCAGCCTTGGGGGCCCATTAGCAGTCTGTTGGATCCGGCAAACTCCTGCCATCTCATCTTGGCCTTCCATCATGCTCACCTCACACCTGCCCTCCATGGGTTCAATCCTCAATTGTCCCATCTTCAACATTTTTGCGATCTTTTCGCAAAACTCTACGCAATCCTCAATGTGATGTCCATCTCTTCCGTGGAACTCACAGTAGTCACCTCTCCCCGATTGCCTTACCGCCTTTGCCTTTAGAAATCCTGATTGTACTAACATGTCGTACAACCTTTTCATCGGCACCTTCAACACCTTGCCTTGATTTCCCACTTCAATCATGCCTATTTCACCACTATTTGGAGCATGCTTAGGCAATGGGTTTGAATTAACATTGGGCTTGTCTTCAAAGGATACCCATCCCGCCCTAATAAGCTCCAATAACCTCTTTTTGAAGGCATAGCAAGTTTCAATCCCATGCCCGGGATTACCCCCATGGTACTCGCAAGACAAATCAGGCTTGTACCAAATTGGGAATGGTGGTTGTAATGGTAGTGTAGGGATAGGAGCTACTTGTCCAATGCTCAACAGCTTGGCATACATGTCCTTCAATGGCATGGGTAAAGGCGGCAGTTGTTCTGAAGTGTATCTTGGGTGTGGTCTTTGGTAGTGATCTTGGTAGTGATTTTGGTAGTTTGGCTGGTTATTTGTTCGGTTAGGTGAAAAAGATTGGTTAAAGTTTATGCGTGAGACTTGAGCGGTAGGTGCTTGTGGACTACGGAAATTTACTTTCTTGCCTTTGTACCCGTCCTCCAAATTGTTGACGTCACCTTCTCTTTTCCTTCCAACAAAACCTTTCTTCTCTAAAGGCTCCGCTATGCGCCCAACTTTAATTCCTTGCTCTATTCTTTCGGCCACGCGTACAACATCATAGAAATGTTGAGATGAGCTACCCATTAAATGCTCATAGTAAGGTGCCTTGAATGTATTGGCGAATAAAGTCACCATCTCTGTTTCTATTAAAGGGGGTTGCACATGCGTGGCCTCGTCTCTCCATCTTTGCGAGTAAGCCCTCACTGACTCTTGGCTTCTCTTTTCGAGTGACATGAGGCTCGTTCGATCTGGAGCGATTTCTAAATTGAACTTGTATTGCTTTAGGAAAGCCTCCACTAAGTCCTTCCATTTCTTAATCTTGACATTATCCAGCCTCATGTACCCACTTAACGCAGATCCCGCTAGACTATCTTGGAAAAAGTAGATCATTAACTTATCGTCATTAATCACCTCAGCCATCTTATTGCAATAAGATCGAAGGTGAGTGTTTGGGCATTCCAACCCAGTGTACCTTATAAACTCCGGTATCCTAAAATCTTTTGGCACCGTGAGGTTTGGTACCAAGCATATTTCCGACGCTCGCATGGGGTCAAACCAATCATTTCCCTCGACTGCTCTTAACCTTTCTTCTAATGCTGATATTTTGTCCTCGTTCACAGAACCAGTGGACCTATTATCGGAAGGCCCCTCAGCTGTTAAATCTACAGTGATGCGAGCTTGAGGGGGCTGAATGGGAATAGCCGGTGCAAAGTGCTGCCCCGTCGCTGAATCTGCCCCCAAGTTTTGAGATAACCCCGGGACAGGAACTGACGGTGCTCCTATAGGTGGTTGGGTAGACGTTCCCTCTCCATGGTTCTTAACAGTTGCTCAAGCAGACTGGTCAGTCGAGAAACTTCATTTTTCACTGATTCCAACTCGGCCTGGTAGTGCGACTCTAATTGAGCTCTTTCCTCGTTTTCCATTCTTGATCTTGACCGGGTTTGGTGGACTCTGGATATGGGACCTATGTTTCACGATCTGGCATGCATATGATGAATTAAAAACAAAATGTATGATGAGAATGCGATGCATATGTAATGTGTATATATATAATATATTATAAGCCGATTCATGACTTTCGTAACCTTTGAACAAGATTTCTGAGTTGACCGGATTACCATAAAGGAGGGTTTGCCAAGTTCTTATCATAGTGGCTTACTCAACACATTAAGAAAGGAAATACGTCATGGACTTCTTATAAATAACATAATCGTTCATACAAAACAATAATGGAAAAGAGAAGTCCTATACATTGCTACTTCTAAAAGGCATTTCCCTTATTAGCTAAATCCCTAATAAAACAGACCATGGCCCCCATGTATTCTCGATACTTTGAACCGTCATTTCCAACTTCGGTGGCTTGCTGTTGCAACCTTTCTGCACAATGGGCTACGTGCTCCACCTGTTTTGACATATGTCTTATCTTATCATGGAATACAGCGTTATCTCCGATTATTGCTTCGTTGCTGGCTCCTAATGCTTCATTGCTTCTTTCCAATACTCGCACCATACCCTCTGATTGTGCCAACTTATCTCTTGTCCTCTGTAGTTCCTCCTTTTCGATGTCCAGCTCTGCTATTTTGGAATTGATTTGAACTGCGAAGCTATCCATGTAGTCTTGGCATTCTTGACGCTCTTGCTTAGCCTTGCTCATCTCTTCTTCCATCTCGAAGTAGTGGCTTCTCAACTCCCTAAACTCTTCTTCTCGTACTTCGATCTCCGATTGTAACGCCCTCATCCTTCCTTTTGAAGACTCAGCTCTCTTCTGGTAATCTCTCATGTCAGACTCAGCGGCCCTTCTCGCATTTCTTTCTTCCTCTAGTTGCACCATGTATTGAGCTCTAACCTTCCTTTCTTCTTCTATGTCGAGGTTCGCTAGACGATTCTTCTCCTTTTCATCTTCTATTTTCTTTAAAAGAAGTTTCCTTCCCTTCTTCAAAGAATCCATCATCTCCTTATCCACATTCACGCCTTTTGTTGACCTCTTAACCTTAGCCAATTCTTTTTCTGCTACCCCATTCTTCTTGACCAACTCGTCATAATCAGCTATTCGATTCCTTAACTCAACCTGGACCCCCGTTGTTACCTCTTCAGCTACCTCGGCCCTTTTCTGCCATTCCTTTAGAGACATTAGTTGTTTCTCTTGTTTTTCTAACCGCTGATTCAGAAAAACCCTCATCGTATTTTCCTCCTCGAGCTGGTTCTCTAGTAGTTGTTGTCGCCCCTTGCTTTTGCTGAGTTCTATTATACATTGATCTAACTGTTTTCTTAGATCTTCTTCGTCATCCTTTCTTTTCCTTTTCTGTGGTTCTATCGCTGCCTCTGGCTGTTCTTGTGTAGAGAGACCCTTCGCTGCAGAAAAATCTTCATTCCTCCAAACTGTATAATTATGGCTGAATGAGGTTTCAAAACTGCTTCCAAACTGTATATTGCATTCCGCCCAACTGCCTTGTTACTAGGGCGGGTGCATAGCTGATGTAACCGGTTACACCAATTAGAGGAACCCATATCTTGCTTCCGCAGCTCATTGTGCAAATAGCGTTGTTCATCCACGGCGCTTTCCATTTGAAGTTGCTACTTGGCAATGCTGCATACTTATCCCTCCATGCTTTCTCATCCCAATTCTTCCAAGTCTCATCTATGGTAATCTTTAGCGGTCGCAAGTCAAACCACCAAAAGTTGTTGAAGATGTCTCTCGGTGCTTCGATATGACTAATTATCCATAGGTACAACATAGGGACGCAGCATCTCATAGCTCCTTTTCCATGTGTCCGGCAGTGACTAAGAGATAACATGGTTTCCCCCAAGATGGCTGAGGAAGGATTGATCCGGTCACGCTCATACTCGACGAAGACGCTTGCTGCTTCTAAACTGATGACCCCAGTTTCGGAAGGGAACAACACTAGCCCAAAAATGGCGAAGGCCACCAACCTATATCGCTCGTCTCCCAACTTGCCTTCTTCGGCATTTTTCTTCATTCGGGCTTCAATGACCTTCCATTTAAAACCCCCTTCAGCGACTCTACACTGGCTGATCTTTCCTAAACTTAATAAGCTGACTACTTCCGAAGCTGTGTCTTCAAATCTGCGTCGGTGGTAGATTCTGTGGCTATCATTTGGAAAGTCCAGAATTCTCTCATATTCTTCCAAGGTGGGTGTCATATCGATGTTTCCAAAGGTAAAACAGCGATAACTCGGATCCCAAAAATGCAGAAGGGCTTTGATCGCCGCTGCTTGTACAGGTAACCTCATTATCTGTGTAATTCTCCCATATCGCCTTTCAAACAAAGTCTCATCGACATATTCCATGATAGGCAGCAACTTTCCTAAGTCGTTTACCATGTGATTTACCTTGGTAATGCATGGTAAACCACTAGTATCGATTCTTGGGCATTTTCCTTCGGCAATCTGAGCCAACTCAGACTCTTGTCCATATTCTTGGAAAGAGAGGTACTTAGTCATGATTTCAGCTCAAAAACCTGGGTAGATGAATTCAACAGTATTAATCGTGATGCAAAATGAAAGTAAGATTCACAACCTAAGGACAAGCTCTAATTATCAGGTGAGAGTGGGTAGTTTTTCTATCTGGTCTTGAAGGGTCTCATATCTGCCCAGTGACGTTCTTCGTAAAGAAGTATGGGGGCGTTGCAAGGAACAGTTAAGACACGTATGCCCACCATTACCAAGCAGGCACTCAGATATGAGTTGGGTGTTTCACGCATTTAAACCCTGACCAATAGTCTTAGGGTAAATCGCTAATTCCCCACTTAACTTAAAGCTTGTGTGTGCTTTTTAAAATTAAACCAAGTGATGCATGAGACAATTGTATAGAATGCATGAATAATGTGAATAAAATAAAATAAATACGCAAATAAAAGGACAGGCATATTAACAATAAACACCCAAAAAAACACAAACAAATCAGACAAAAACAAAGCTTAGTCTACAAGGTCCCCAGCGGAGTCGCCATTCTGTCGCACGTATGCGGCGTCGCGGCGAAAAGACTAAGTTTTTTTCATTTTTAAATCGACGAAGTAATATATATATATATGGAGATACGAAAAATATTATTTTTCATTGGTAAAAATGGAGTGGGAGTCGCCACCTAGTATTTTGGTCACTAGGAACCCTAACTGGTCTCAGAGATTGGGTACGGGGACTGGTTGAGTAAAGGGAAGGTATTAGCACCCCAAATACGCCTTACCTAAGGTAAGCTGCATTGTTTTATTGTCTCATAAAAACTAAGGTGTTATTGTACATTCTAGTCGTTGGTCTGTCTATGGTTCAAGAAAAATCCTCCTCAGTAAGAAGGTCTTTTATCTTATCGGGTAAAATCTTAACCGTTCTAATGTCTATACCAAAAATAATAATATTTAGGAATACGTTTTACGTATAAATTCGTAATCCCAAATATTTAAAACAAGAAAACAAAAAGAATTTTTTTAAATTTTTTTGAAATATTGGCCTAGTTCTCATGGCTTAAATAAACTGGTTATTAAAGCCAAAATGCATGCTAATACATATATTGTTTTGAAAATTTTCTTTGTTGTGTAAAAAAAATATGATGTTATGATATTTATATCTATATATATTGGAGAGACTAAGCCGTATTTTAAAACAAAAACAATTTTTGAAAATATTATTATTAATTCTTTTTTTTTTTTGCTGTTTTGACGTAAATCGGGTATTTAAATACTGAGCTTGTATCCTTACGGTATAAAAATACAACCCAATATTATTCCACCTTAGGAAAAAATGCAGAAAAATCAACAACATTTTTAGGTATTTTTTAGAATTTTTTTTGAAAGCAAAAACATTTTTTATTCGGAAAATCTTTGATATTTTTACGAAAACCGGGTATTTTTAACACTGGTTTTGTATCTTTACAGTATAAAAATACCAACCAACATTAACCCATTTTCACAAAAAATATTCAGGGAAATCAGCAATATTTTTTAAGACTTTTTTTTTTGAAATATATTTTTTTTTAAGTAAAAAATATATATACACAATATACACAAATATATATATAATAAAAATCGGGTTGGGCCGGCCCAAATGAGGGGGCCAAACCCAACCCAGCTGGAATCGGGCCGATCTCGGCCCGCAAGGGGGATGGGCCGATCTCGGCCCGCAAGGTGGATGGGCCGATCTCGGCCCAACAAAAACTTCTCTTCGGATTGGGCCAGACTCGGTCTGGCCCAAAACAAAAAACTAATAACAAAACTGGGCCGGAAACCCGGCCCAGTATAAGAACCCAACGGGGAAGGGAATTATTTTCCCTTCCCCTAACTCCTGCATGCAGAACGATTCTGCATGCAGGAGGTAAAAAAACAATAAGGGGCAAAAATGAAAGATGCAGGGGGAGAAGAATACCTGGCGGAGGTGATGCTGTTGGTTGAGCGTCCGTGTTGGTGGTGCTGCAGCGGAGGTTGGTGGTTCAAAGCGACGGTTCCCAACAGTCCGGTGCCTCTCGGGTTGTGCTTGGTTTTTTTCTTTTCCACTAAGCTTTCCCAACGGCTTCAGTCTTCTGCCCCCTTCTCTCAGTTTCGTTTCCTTGAGTTTTAGGTGTTTATTGCCTTAGGTCCCCTGTTTCTCTCTCCTTCAGTCTCTCTCTCTCTTGGTCTTCGGTTTTTTTCTTCCTCTCCCCTCTCCGTGCTTACAATCTCCACCTTTCTTTTATAGGCGAGCAGGGGCTGCATGGGCAGCGTGGGGAGCAGAACGTCGTGGGTTGCTGGGCAACGTGGGGAGCAGCACAGCGCCGGTCGGCTGGTCGGTGAGCGTGGTCGATCACGGCGTGGCCCTCCTGGCTTCGCGTCGTCCGAGGTGCATGGGCCTGGTCTGTCAGTGCACGCGAGGAGAGAGGGGCACCGGTTGATTAAACAACGGTTTCGTCCATGCTGCTGCACGTTCGGGGAGGAAGAAGAAAGGGGAACAGTGCACCGTTTGGTCCCTTTTTTTTTTTTTTTTTTTTTTAATATATGAAACGGCGTCGTTTTGGGGAAAACGCGCCGTTTCATTTAAAAAAAGGCGCCAGAATACGCAAAATTTCAACTCAGCCCTCAATTATCTTTTGATTCCTTCAATTGCGTCCCTGCCAATTTCGGTCCTCGCCCTCATAGTTGACCGCGTTTTTCATCTTGGTCCTTGGCCTTTGATTTATGCAATTAAGCCCTCAATTGACCAATAAACTTCCAATTTCTTCAAATTTGGGCTTTTCTCCTCAAAAATTCAAATTTTCCTTCTCAACAGGGCTCTCATCCTTCAAGAAAATATTGCCAAAAATCCAATCTCTGTATTTTTTAACCTCCTTGACCAATCTTTCGACCATTTTCTGAGCGCTTATGCCTCCTGTTATTTTTCTAACCTTCTTCGGCTATTTATTTATTATTATTTTTTGTGGGGCTCCAAAAATGGGTTACAACAGGGTGTACGACGATAATTCTAGTCTTAGCATTAGTGATTGCAAGGACATCTGCTGGAAAGATTGTCTATGTGTTGGTGTTACTACCAGAGGCAATAATGCCAACAATACTGGATGAACGTTTTATTATGGAAGCTTTACACAAGACCTGAGTGGAAATGCAATGCAATACCACATCATTGTTCAAGACTCTTCAGGTTAGCTGTTCTTCCGTTTTCTGGTTATCAATATATAACCCAACAATGTAATTAATTTTAAATAAATTCCCATTGGATGTAGGGAAAAGGAAAAGCAATTGAATATTGATTATTTTAGCTCCTTTGGGATTTGTTTCATTGATGGGGCTCGCGGGACTCTTGTGGTATCTGAGAAGGAGAAGACTTAGAGGTAACATTTTCTAAATAACAAACAAATTTACTGATTTTAAGACTAGTTGAATTCCGGGATTAGCTTACTTTATCATATCAATCTTAGCAGAGAAGTATCTCAATGAGTTGCTGACATTGGATTCAACGAACGATACGCTTGAACTCGAAAATGACGGAAACAAGGGCCATAATTTAAAGGTATATAGTGCAGCAACAATTATGGCTGCTACAAATTCCTTTTCTGCAGACAATAAACTTGGGCAAGGTGGCCATGAATCTTGTCAGGCTCCTAGGCTGCTGCATTCAAGGGGAAGAGAAAATGTTAGTGTACGAATACATGCCTAATAAAAGCTTGGATTCATTTATATTTGGTAAGTTAATTATGCCATCATGCTATAAAGTGAATGGATCTCTGTTCTTGAAAGGTTGTGG
Organism: Populus davidiana; assembly: GCA_030145905.1. Classification (NCBI taxonomy): domain Eukaryota; kingdom Viridiplantae; phylum Streptophyta; class Magnoliopsida; order Malpighiales; family Salicaceae; genus Populus; species Populus davidiana. The sequence goes on from CM057789.1 coordinate 48,867,072, forward strand.
ACTTGGATGAATAACATTGCTGGGATATTTACTGTTATGTTTTAAATGCAGATCAATCAAAAAGGGAGCTGATAGACTGGAAGAAGCGATTTGAAATTATTGAAGGGATAGCTCAAGGGCTACTTTACCTTCATAAGTACTCGAGATTGAGGATAATTCACCGAGATTTGAAGGCTGGTAACGTACAACTTGATGAAAATCTGAACCCCAAAATTTCTGATTTTGGCATGGCAAGAATTTTCAAGATCAATGATTTAGAAGGAAATACAAACCAAATTGTTGGGACGCGGTAAGTATAGATTTACAGTTCTATGTGTCATTACTCTCTTAAGTGCTTAAATATAACATAAAATTCACTTTGTCCATACAGTGGTTATATGTCCCCTGAGTATGTCATGGAGGGCATTTTCTCTGTGCAATCTGATGTCTTCAGTTTTGGAGTTCTACTGCTGGAAATTGTGAGTGGTAGAAGGATCCAAGGCCTCCTTGAAATAGACGGCCACCCTCTCAATCTTGTGAGATATGTAAGTTCATAAGCTTTTAATTTTAACATTAAACGTAAACTTGTTTCAGACATGGGAGCTATGGAAAGCAGGTAGGCCATTTGAGCTGGTGGATCCAATACTAAGAGAATCTTGCTCTAAAGAGCAAGTCTTGAGATGCATTCATGTGGGCTTGCGATGTGTAGAAGACAATGCAGTGGATAGGCCGATCATGTCAGATGTTATATCGATGCTGTGAAGATAGTTGGCCACTTGCCAACTTGGCCAACTTGGCCACTTGCTCTTTCATGGATGCTTGCCTATAAATAGGCAAGCATCCAAGCATTATAGACACACCAAGTGAAGAGAGAAGAAGAGAGAGTGAAGAGGGAAAGTAATCCCACTAAATTGTGAGGTATTTGTGAGAGAGTAAGTGAGGTGTTTTCTCCTAGTAATAGAGAGATTCTTAGTTGTTCTCCTATTATTTGAGAATGGTTGTAATTCCCACATTACTAGTAAAATCCTTCTATACTTGCCCGTGGACGTAGCCTAATTGGGTGAACCACGTAAATTCTTGTGTGTCTCATTTCTCATTTAAGCCTTTTATCTTGTCGGGTTTGCATGCCAGTAACCTAACAGTGGTATCAAAGCCTTCTTGGTTGGTGTTGTTAACACACAAAAGTTATTCGTGTATACGGTTACTATTCACTTACGTTACTGTTGGCGTATATAGAAAGTCAGTGTGGTGATTAAATACAGTCTAGGAAGTTCTGTCTAAGGAGATTGGGTTTTAAGCGAGACCGTTTGTGACCCCTCCAATCTTTCCTGGGAACTTACTTAGTGAAGTATTATTCACACGATACTATTTCTATATACGTTACAGATCTGTGAAACGGTGATAGCTGAATAGATCTCGGTGAATAAAATGGCAGCAAAGTACGAGATTGAGAGGTTCAAGGGGAGCAATTTCTCACTTTGGAAAATGAGAATCAAGGCAATCTTGAGGAAAGACAATTGCTTGGAAGCAATTGGGGATCAGCCCGCGGAGATCACTGATAATGGAAAATGGAATGAGATGGATGGCAATGCTATTGCTAACATACATTTAGCATTAGCTGATGAAGTATTATCAAGTGTGGCGGAGAAGAAAACAGCTAAGGAGATATGGGAGACTCTAACCAAGCTATACGAGTCCAAGTCTTTACACAATAAGATTTTCTTAAAGCGGAGACTTTATACCCTTCGAATGGCAGAAACCACATCGGTGACTGATCACATCAACACAATAAGAACTCTATTTTCACAACTCACTACGTTGGGTCAACAAATAGAGGAAAATGAACGTGCAAAGCTTCTACTTCAAAGTCTTCCTAATTCGTATGATCAGCTCATTATCAACTTGACCAATAATATCCTCTCAGACTATTTAGTCTTCGATGATGTTGCAGCCACTATCTTGGAAGAAGAAAATAGGCGCAAAAACAAAGGAGACATAAACAGTTCAAACCAAGCAGAGGCGTTATTGGTGTCAAGAGGAAGATCAACGGAGCGTGGCTCTAGTGGGAGTCAAAGGCAGGGGAGGTCCAAATCAAGAAGTAAGAAGACTATGAAATGCTACAACTGTGGCAGAAAAGGGCACTTCAAAAGGGATTGTTGGTTTAAAAAGGGTATAGAGAATACTGCAGAGTCATCAAAACCTCAAGGATGTGTTGCAAGCACCTCAGAAGATGGAGAGGTTCTATATAGTGAAGCAGCAACAATCTCTACAGATAGAGAAGAGCTCACTGAGGTCTGGCTAATGGATTCAAGAGCAACATGGCATATGACCCCTAGACAAGATTGGTTCCATACATATGAACCTATCTCTAGAGGCACAGTGTTCATGGGTGATAATCATGCTTTAGAGATTTCTGGCATTGGCACCATCAAATTGAAGATGTATGATGGCTTAATTCGTACTATTTCAGGAGTGCGACATGTGAAAGACTTAAAGAAGAATATTTTGTCCGTAGGACAATTTGATAGTCTTGGCTGTAAGATTCGAACACACAATGGAATCATGAAAATTGTCAAAGGAGCGCTGGTGGTTTTAAAGGCAAGAAAGACAGTTGCAAACATGTTTGTATTAATGGGAGAAACACATCATGAGGCAGAAACATCAATCGCATCAGCTAGTCCTGTAGAAGAGAAGACGATGATGTTGCATCAAAAACTAGGCCACATGTCAGAGAATGGTTTAAAGGTTCTCTCTGATTAGAAGTTACTCCCTAGGCTTACAAAGGTTACTTTACCTTTTTGTGAGCACTGTGTTACAAGTAAACAACACAGGTTGAAGTTTGGCACGTCAACAACTAAGAGCAAATGCATCTTAGACCTGATTCACTCTAATGTTTGGCAAGCACCGGTTGTATCCTTGGGAGGAGCAAGATACTTTGTATCATTCATAGATGACTTCTCCAAGAGATGTTGGGTGTATCCAATTAGAAGGAAGGCAGATGTGTTCGCAGTTTTTAAAACCTAAAAATCACGGGTAGAACTTGAATCTGAAAAGAAGATCAAGTGTTTGAGGACTGACAATGGAGGAGAATATACCAGTGATGAATTTGATAACTTCTATCAACATGAAGGTATCAAAAGGCAGTTCACAACGGCATACACTCCATAACAAAATGGAGTGGCAGAGCGGATGAACAGAACTCTATTGGAAAGAACAAGAGCAATGTTGAAGGCTGCAGGTCTAGAAAAGTCATTCTGGGCAGAAGCAGTCAATACCGCCTGTTATGTGATAAATCGATCTCCATCTACTACAATTGAGTTGAAGACACCAATGGAGATGTGGACTGGAAAGCCAGCTGATTATTCTCGATTGCATATATTTGGAAGTCTTGTGTACGTGAGGTCAGCAAGCTGGATTCAAAATCCAGAAAATGTGTATTCTTGGGATATGCTGATGGAGTGAAGGGGTATCGCTTGTGGGATCCCACTGCCCACAAGGTAGTCATCAGCAGAGATGTCATATTTGCAAAAGATAAAATGCAAATGGAAGAAAATAATAACATTTTAAAGGAGACTACAGAAGGCCAGATGGAAAATACTCAGAATCGTACTTCTTCTAAAGCTGTACCAGAGCATGAAGAACAAGAACAAATAGAGTCTGAAACTCCTGAAGTTCGACGGTCAACTCGTGAAAGAACACCACCGGCTTGGCACTCAGAATATGTTACTGAGAGCAACATTGCATACTGTCTTCTAACAGAGGATGGAGAGCCATCAACTTTCCATGAGGCTATCAAAAACACAGATGTATCTATGTGGATGACAGCAATGCAAGAGGAGATTGAAGCTCTGCACATGAATAACACTTGGGATCTTGTTCCGCTACCACAAGAAAGAAAGGCCATTGGCAACAAATGGGTTTACAAGTGTTGTAACCCATTTTTGGGTCCCCATAAAAAATAAAATAAATAGCCAAAAGAGTTTAGAAAAAATAACAGGAGGCAGAAGCGCTCAGGAAACAGTCAGAAAATTTAAAAATATAAGGATTGAATTTTTTACAGTATATTCTTGAAGGATGAAAGCCCCATTGATAAGGAAAATTTGAATTTTGAGGAGAAAAGCCCAAATTTGGATGTTTATGGACCTAATTGGATTTTTATTTGAATTTATAGAAGATTTGATTGCAAGAAAAATTGATTTTAAAGTCAATTTGGGCTTTAATTAGAAGAAATTTAAGTTCTGGGGCCAAAATATATTTTTTAGGATTTTATTGGGTCAAATCAGGGGCTTAATTGCATAAATATTAAAGTTTAATGGCCAATTAGGGACTTAATTGTGAAAATCCGAAACCAGGGACCAATTTGGAGAAGGCGTAAAGATAGAGGGGGCTGTTTGGAATTGTTTCAGGGGCTTAATTGAAGAAATTGGAAGTTTATTGATCAATTAGGGGCTTAATTGTGAAAATCAGAGGCCAAGGACCAAAGTGAAAAACACGGCCAACTATAGGGGTAGGGACCGAATTTGGCAGGGACGCAATTGAAGTTTATTCTTGATTGGAGGACTCGATTGAAGGACTTAATAGAACAAATGACAAATTAGGGACTGATTCAAAAAAATAGTTTCTGGCGCCTTTAGTTTAAAATGAAACGGCGCGTTTTATCCAAAATGACGCCGTTTCATGCATAAAAAAAAAAAAAAAAGGATCGAACGGTGTCGTTTTGAACGACACTGTTCACTTTCTTCTTGCCCCCGAACATTATAGCGGGGAAGAAGGAAAAGTTTGCATTTTTTTATTTCTCTGCAGGTCCCTCTTGCCACCGACCGAGGCCCCACGCCGGTGGGCCACCGACAGAAGACAATGGCCGACCACCCGTCGCGCCGCCGAAGCCGAGGGAGGCCCGCCTGGACAGCCGCTCCTCGACCCGCTCCTGGGTCCACGTTGAAGCCACGCCCACGGGTTCTATAAATAACGCCCAACCCAGCACACCAACGAGGACGAAAAAAAAGGGAACAGAGGAGGAACCCGAAGACAGCTTAGAAAAATCGAAGAGAGAGAGGAAGAGAGAGAAACACCCACCAGAGAGGAGAGAGAGCCAACGAAAACTAAAAAAAAAACGAGAGAAGAGTGGAAAATTTGAAACTGGGAAGAAACTTAGAAACGAAAACCAAGCAAACGACCCGAGAGGACTTCGTCGGATTTGCTTGGGAACTCGCCTGACCCGCCGTCCGTCAGCCACGACGCTGCCACCGCCTCCACAGCAACACCGCTAGCAAGCCGTCGTCTCCGCCGCGCCAGGTACGCTTCTTCCCCCCCCTGCACATTTTTTCTTGTTATTCTTAAATTCCGTCTCCTACATGCAGAGGCGTTCTGCATGCAGGGGACGGGGGGGGGGGAATAATTCCCCCCCCTGTGTGTCCGGCCCAGACCGAGTTAATTAGTTTGCTGGGCCGAGATCGGCCCAGTACCTGTTGGGCCGAGTTCGGCCCAACGACTGTTGGGGCTGGGTCCGGCCCAGTTTAGTTGGGCCGGCCCAGCCCCTTTTAATATATAAATATATTATAATTATATTATATTATTATTATTATATGTGTGTATATATATATGTATATATGTTTTTTTGAAAAAATCTGAAAAATCTAAAAAAAAAATTGTTGTTATTTTCTTTTCATATAAATATATTTTTGTTTTATACATTTGGTTTGTAGTTGTATACTATAAAGATACAAAACCAGTGTTAAAGAATACTCGGTTTTCGTCAAAACATCAAAGATTTTTCAGAATAAAAAATGTTTTTGCTTTCAAAAAAAATTCTAAAAAAGTCCCTAAAAATATTGTTGATTTTTCTGCATATTTTTAGCAAAGTGGATTAATATTGGTTTGTATTTTTATACCGTAAGGATACAAGCTCAGTATTAAAATACCCGATTTTCATCAAAGCATAAAAAATAATAGTTTCCAAATTTTTTTTTTGTTTTAAAATACGGCCTAGTCTCTCCAATATATATATATAAATATTATAACATCATATTTTCACACAACAAAGAAAATTTTCAAAACAATAAATGTATTAACATGCATTTTGGCTTTAATAACCAGTTTATTCAAGCCATGAGAACTAGGCCAATATTTCAAAAATTCTAAAAAAAATCTTTTTGTTTTCTTTTAGTATTTGGGATTACGAATTTATACGTAAAACGTATTCCTAAATATTATTAATAAAGTTTGGTATAGAAGTTAGAACGGTTAGGATTTTACCCGATAAGATAAAGATCTCCTTACCGAGGAGGATTTTTCTTGAACCATAGACAGACCAACAACTAGGAAAACACAATAACACCTTAGTTTTTTTTTATTTATCAGACCATAAGACAATGTAGCTTACCTTAGGTAGGGCGTATTTGGGGTGCTAATACCTTCCCTTTACGCAACCAGTCTCCGTACCTGATCTCTGAGACCAGTTACGGTTTCTGGTGACCAAAATACTAGGTGGCGACTCCAAAGAACCAAATCAAACCAAATAAAAAAATTCGCCAGTCGAACCCGCAATTAGATTCGATTTTTTTTGGGGTGCGACAACAAGATAAAGCGTGATGGCAATGATCAAGTGGAGCGGTATCATGCAAGATTGGTGGTGAAAGGATATGCTTAGAAAGAAGGAATAGACTTCAATGAGATATTTTCTCCGGTGGTACGACTTACTACAATCAGAGTAGTCTTGGCGATGTGTGCTATATTTGATCTTCACTTAGAGCAGTTAGATGTGAAAACTGCATTTCTTCATGGAGAACTTGAAGAAGAAATTTATATGCTCCAACCAGAGGGTTTTGCTGAAACAGGCAAGGAGAACTTGGTTTGCAGGTTGAATAAATCTCTATACGGTCTCAAACAGGCGCCGAGGTGTTGGTACAAGAGATTTGATTCCTTCATAATTAGCCTTGGGTACAACAGACTCAGTTCAGACCATTGTACGTATTACAAGCGGTTTGAAGAAAATGATGTTTTCATCATTCTATTGTTGTACGTGGATGACATGTTGGTAATAGGCCCCAACAAAGATCGAGTCCAAGAATTGAAGGCACAGTTGGCTAGGGAGTTTGATATGAAGGACTTGGGACCAGCAAACAAGATTCTAGGGATGCAAATTCACCGAGACAGAAGTAAGAGGAAGATTTGGCTTTCTCAGAAGAATTATTTGAAGAAGATCTTGCGACGCTTTAACATGCAAGATTGTAAGCCAATTTCCACCCCACTTCCTATTAACTTCAAATTATCCTCAAGTATGTCTCCTAGCAATGAAGCAGAGAGGATGGAGATGTCTCGAGTACCGTATGCATCAGCAGTGAGAAGTTTAATGTTTGTCATGATATGTACAAGACTAGACATTGCACAAGCAGTGGGAGCAGCTAGTTGTTGCGATGTCGCGGTCGCACAAATTAATTACCCTAGCTTAAAACACACAAGATAGTATAGAGCAAGCAAGGGGTCGATCCCACGAGGAAGTTTGAAGTTAGATTTTTATGTTGTACGTTATGTAATTGGGGGGGATTGATTTGAAATGATTTAAACTATGGCAGAAATTAAACTAGCAAACAAAATCAATTGAAACTGAAATATATCAAGAAAACAAACCTTGGTTGCAAGCACACACCACCAACGGAAATTAGAACCGATCCTTGAAACGAAACTCCAGTTTATATTATGAATTTTATCTTTTCTTAATATTGGTTAATTAACGGATCCGCCGTATAACTATCCCTAACCAACAAACAATCACAGTGTCCGCACTAATGATTTAATCCAATGGCAGCCTTAAGATCCAGATAAATTCATTAATCTTAACAACCAAGTTGTCAATTTGTGTTGCTATGATCGAATGTTCTCCCTAAGTTTAATAACGTAGTTCCGCTACAATTATCAAGCTTAGTTGCTTCACAAGTTGATATACCACAACTCCGGTTTTGATATCAAACTTAGCAATAGATTGTTCACAATAATAACTTAGAGTCCGCTCTAGCAATTAAGATAAACAATCATAGGAAATATGCATAGGAAAACAAACATACTCATTCATAACATAAACTGAAAATAAAAGGAAGAATAAATCTCACGGTTCTTGAAATCCGAAGGTTTGTTGTGTCCTTGCAACCAAGAAAACGAGCTTAGCCTTGCATATCTATTGAACAACTACTCCTAAAGATGAAAGAATACATAATTTCTGATTTGTAGAGAGGAGAGTTTGTGTTTCTTCCTTCTTCTTCTTCTTTTTCTTCTACCTCCTTCTACTCACCCTCTATTTATACACAAATTGTAAGTAAGAAAATATCAAAGCTCAAGTGTGAACATCAATAGATGGTGGTAGTGTGAAGGCTGCTGGCTGCTGGCTGCTGGCTGCTGGCTGCTGGCTGCTGGCTGCTGGCTGCTGGCTGCTGGGTTGAGGTTGGTGGCTGCCATGAGGTTGGTGGCTGCCTTGAGGTTGGTGGCTGCCTTCCTTGACCTTCTAGAATATTTACTAGAGGAGCTAAATTGCTGGTCGGTTTGGATGCTTTTAGATGAAATTTGGATTCGTTTCTTCACGCAACCTGCTTGCTGGCAGAATTCAGCTGTCATCTTTGAAAAATCATATATCCCTCATATGACATCGTTTTTGGCTGAAATTTGGAGCGTTTATAGATCTTTGAGTAAGGAATCCAACAAAATTGAGTTTGCATCAATTGGACTTTTGAAGCTCCAGATATTGAATTTTGAATGGGCAAAGGTCAACATTGGCAGACTGCGAGATTTGACTTTGAAGGATGTGATTTCCATGATCTTTCTCTTTTTATTTTTCTTGCATTACATTTCCAAAAAGGTATGGATGTTAGCTTTTTAATGCCACTAGAATCACTTCATTTCGATCTCTGGAACTCACGCTCTGCACAAAATACCGACTGAACATCAAATCTGCCAATTACCTCCAATTTACTCCTTTTTGCATCTTTCATCCAAAAATGCCTTTAAAACATAAAACAAAGAATATCAAGGCATTTTATATAAATAACATATGCAAAACACTAGTTAAATGCGGGTGAAACTATCGAATAATATGGTTACATCAAATACCCCCACACTTAGCTCTTGCTCGTCCTCGAGAAAGGATAAATAAAATTAAATTAAAAATAACTATGATCAATTTCTTAATCTCCCATCAATGTCTAAGAGTACAAGCATTATAAACAAGAATACAATCATGAAGGATAAATAATATAATTCTCATGAATTTATTTACATGCAAACTTCAAAACTCAATCAATCATCTGGATTTAAATGAAATCTATGCCATGCCAAAGTGATAGGTCCTCTCATTGATATACACTCCAACACTCATGTGTTTAGGGTTTATGTGTTTAAATCTCTCAAATTCAATCAAAGAGTATGTTCTATCATAAGCTTGCTTTTCAATCTCATCTCCATTAGCAACTTATTACAAGTATTACATGAATCAAAAGGTCTTATTTTCCGGTTGTAATAGGGCTGAGGTTAAGGTGAGGTAAAAGAAAGTAAAAGGAAAGGTTCAAACCAAAGAAAGTAGAGCATTTTGAAAAATAATACTTCAAACAATATAATTCCATTAAAGCACATAAATTTTTCATCTTTAATCACAAATGCTTAACTCCTTTTGATTTCAAGCTCTTTCAACATAAAACCTTAAGAACATAAAGGAATACTTTTTTTTTTTTTTTTTTTTTTCTTCGGCAACTTTGCCCATTTTTTTATCAAGCATCACTTCTTTGTTTTCATATAATTTCCAACCATAATTCCATGAAATATTACAAGTATATGCTCTACTAATCCTTGGCCAGGGGAAAAGAAAAACATATATAAAGTTAAGGCTTATACATGTATAAAGCAAAAAAAGATAACCAAGCTCAAAACGGGTTCACTAAGGATAATATGCTTTAGGTTGGCTTTTTGGCTTGAGGGGTTAAAATTCCTAATGCCTTTATCATCTTCATGTATATTTGTAATGGGATATATTCTCAATAAGATATGAAGCAAGTTCTAGAGATACTTATCATTGAAAGAATGCACACTCAAAGAATATAATGTTGAAGGCTCAAAAGCTTGCATTGGTATAACACTATAAAGTCAACATGGCATATTCTCAAAGTCAATCCCTAAACCAATTAAACCTTAAAATTTGCATGCATACTCCTTCATTTGATTTATATCTTCATCTATCTCAATTAATTCTCATATATAATACTGATATTCTAAAAAACCAATAGGAGTTAAAAAGATCAAACACAATGTTTTTTTTTAAAAAAAAAAAAAAAAAAAAAAAAAACAAAGAAAATGAAAATAAGAAAACCAAAATTCTCCCAATACCCCCACACTTAAAACACAACATTGTCCTCAATGTTGAAATAAAAGCAAAGGAACATAAGAGAATGACAAAGATAAAGTAAAATACGAAAAATAAAAGATAAGGAAAAAGAAAGCAAATCTGATTTTTTTTTTTCTTTTTGTGCTGGGTTGCCTCCCAGTAAGCGCTTTTGTTTTATGTCATTGGCTCGACATATTGCATGCTCATTCTTCATAGATTGGTTCAACTAACTCTGCAGAAGCGGTGAGTTCTGCCGTCCAACCTTCATAGAAAGGTTTCAAACGATGCCCATTGACTTTGAGTATGTTGTTCGTTTCTAAACTTGTAATTTCAACTGCACCATAAGGAAAAACATTAGAAACAACAAATGGTCCAATCCAACGAGAGCGTAACTTTCCAGGAAAAAGTTTTAAACGCGAATGATAAAGAAGGACTTTGTCTCCAACATGAAACTCCTTTCTTGTAAGCATTCGGTCATGAAGATTCTTAGTCTTTTCTTTGTAAATCCTTGCATTCTCGTAAGCATCATTTCGAATTTCTTCCAACTCTTGCAATTTCAACTTTCTTGCAATTCCAGCAGCATCATAATCCATGTTACATTGTTTAATGGCCCAAAAAGCTTTGTGTTCAAGCTCCACCGGTAGATGACATGCTTTCCCATAAATCATTCTATAAGGTGACATTCCTATAGGTGATTTATAAGCAGTCCGATAAGCCCAAAGTGCATCTCCAAGACGTAGACTCCAATCTCGCCGGTTAGGTTGCACTGTTTTCTCCAAAATGGACTTGATTTCTCGATTTGAAATTTCAGCTTGGCCGTTCGTTTGAGGATGATATGTTGTGGAAGTTCGATGAGTCACATGATATTTGCGTAACAATGCTTCCATAGAACGATTGCAGAAATGAGTGCCACGATCACTAATGATAGCTTTAGGGATGCCAAATCTGTCAAATATGTGAGTCCTGACAAAATCTAAAACAACCTTAGCATCATTAGTTCGTGTGGCTTTCGCCTCAATCCATTTGGACACATAATCAACAGCAAGAAGAATATAAAGATTTCCAACAGAAGAAGGAAATGGACCCATAAAGTCAATACCCCAAACATCAAAAATTTCACTTACAAGAATATTCGTTAAAGGCATTTGATTCTTATGAGTGATATTACCTGTTCTTTGGCATTTTTCACATGATTTGCAAAAGTGATATGCATCTTTAAAAATAGAAGGCCAATAGAAACCACTTTCAAGTACCTTGTGGGCTGTTCTTTTTGCTCCAAAATGCCCACCACAAGAATGAGAATGACAAAAAGTGAGAATGGAATGAAATTCATCTTGTGGTACACACCTCCTAACTATTTGATCCGCACAAAATTTCCAAAGGTAAGGATCGTCCCAAAAATAATATTTAGCATCAGCTCGTAACTTATCTTTTTGGGGTTTAGACAAACCTGGAGGGAATTCGTTGGTAACTAAATAGTTTACCAAATCAGCATACCATGGTCTTGTAGAGGAATGCAACATATACAACTGCTCATCGGGGAATGTCTCTCTTATTGTTTCGATCTGTATATCCTCGATCCTTAGTCGGCTCAAGTGATCAGCCACATGGTTTTCAGCACCTTTTTTATCTTTGATCTCAAGATCGAATTCTTGTAAAAGCAAGATCCACCTAATCAGTCTTGGTTTGGACTCTTTCTTCTTCAAAAGATACCTAAGAGCTGCATGGTCAGTAAAAACAATGACTTTTGTACCAAGTAGATATGACCTGAATTTTTCAAGAGCAAACACCACTGCAAAAAGTTCCTTTTCAGTTGTATGGTAATTGCATTGTGCTCCATCCAACATGCGAGAAGCATAGGCGATCACATGCAAATTCTTCCCAATTCTTTGCCCAAGCACAGCTCCTACCGCATAGTCACTCGCATCACACATTATTTCAAAAGGTTCATCCCAATTTGGTGGTTGAATGATAGGGGCAGATGTGACACGTCTCTTAAGCTCATCATGGGCATCTTTACATGCTTGATCAAACACAAAATCCACTTCTTTGGCTAATAGTTTGCACAAGGGTGCTGTAATCTTCGAGAAATCTTTGATAAAGCGTCGATAGAAACCTGCATGGCCTAGAAAAGAACGGACTTCCCTCACGCATGAGGGGTAAGGCAATGATGAAATAACATCTATCTTAGCTTTATCAACCTCTAATCCACGTGAAGACACAACATGCCCAAGAACTATTCCTTGTTCTACCATAAAATAACACTTTTCATAGTTCAAGACAAGGTTAGTTTCAATGCACCTTTTCAGGATCAAAGATAAATTTTCTAGACATTTATCAAAAGAATCACCATACACCGTGAAATCATCCATAAAAACCTCAATTATTCTTTCAACATAGTCAGAAAAAATACTCATCATGCATCTTTGAAAAGTTGCGGGAGCATTACAGAGACCGAAAGGCATTCTCCTATATGCATATGTACCAAATGGACATGTAAATGTAGTCTTTTCTTGATCTTCAGGATTAATAACAATCTGATTGTATCCACTATATCCATCAAGAAAGCAATAAAAAGACTTACTTGCCAAGCGTTCAAGCATTTGGTCCATGAATGGTAATGGGAAATGATCTTTGCGTGTAGCAAGATTTAGCTTTCTGTAATCAACACACATTCTCCATCCACTCGAGATGCGAGCAGGAATGAGTTCATCATTTTTATTTTTCACCAACGTGATTCCGGTCTTCTTGGGCACCACATGGATTGGCGCCACCCATTTACTGTCCGTGATGGGGTAAATGACACCTGCATCTAACAGTTTCAAAATTTCAGCTTTCACTACCTCCATCATAGGCGGGTTCAACCTCCTTTGCATTTCCCTTGTTGGTTTTGCATTGTCCTCCAATAGTATGTGATGCATACACATTGAGGGACTAATGCCCTTGATGTCGGCTAAAGTCCATCCAATGGCCGTCTTATGATCACACAACAACTTCACAAGTTTTTCCTCTTGCATACTTGTCAAACCTTTTGCTATGATAACAGGAAGTGTATTGTTGTCACCAATGAATACATACTTCAAATTATCGGGCAAAGGTTTTAATTCTAACTCGGGGGCCTGTAAAATAGATGGCAATAGCTTTTTATGTGAGAGTACTAAATCAACAAAGACATTACCATGGGGAATGGTTTGTAAAGCTTGTAAGGCCAATACTGATTCGTGCACATTTTGAGGAACACACACGTGCCTCTCCATCTCTGTTATCTTGGTGAAATCATAGCCATAGCTTAAAGCTATGCTTAATCCGTCTTCACAATCAAAATCACAAACTTGCTGCACACACTTATCAATTTGATCATAGCATGTGATAGAATAAACATTGCTATAAGGATATTTCATTGCATCATGAAAATTGAATTCCATTTTTTCATCTCCTACTTCCATAGACAAAGTATCCTTACCACAATCAATCTTTGTATTGGCAGTTTTCAAGAATGGTCTCCCAAACAATATAGGAGTGCTGGTTGATGAATCACAAGAATCATGTTCCATATCAAGAATATAAAAGTCACATGGAATAACCAAACTATCAATCTTGACTAGGACATCTTCTATCACACCAAGTGGGTAAACAAAACTACGATCCGCAAGTTGTATTACAATACTAGTTTTATTCAAAGGCTCTAGACTAAGAGAATCATAAACATGTTTAGGCATAACACTAATGGATGCACCTAAATCGCATAAAGCTCTTTTAAAACTAGCATTACCAATAACACATGGGATAGTAAACGCACCTGGGTCTTTTTGTTTCAAAGGCAGATTCTTTTGAACAACAGCAGATACAACTTCACCCATACTTACCGTTTCATGACCTTTCAGTTTGAAAGCTCTCTTGGTAGTACACAACTCCTTCAAGAATTTTGCATACTTGGGAATTTGCTTGATAGCATCAAGCAAAGGAATGTTGAGTTCTACTTTCTTAAAAACCTCTAGAATCTCTTTTTCCTTGTCCTCTTTCTTTGACCTAGAAGAACTCACGGGAAAGGGTGGAATTGTTGTAAAACTGGAATTCATTGAGTGAGGAGTTACCTTTGGAGTGTTGGTCTTTGTTTCAGATTGTGGAGGAGAAGGATGATGTATCTTCTTTGTACTCAATTCAGTTTCTATCTCTTGTTCTTCCTCCATCTCAATTTGTTTTGACCTTTTCTCTTCAAGTTCTTTCCCACTTCGCAACATGATCGCACTAACATTCTCTTTTGGATTCAATGCTTGGGAGGGCAATTTTCCATTCATTTGTGCTTCCAATTTCCCTACATTTGAAGCTACTTGCCCCATTTGCTTTTCCAAGTTGTGAATACTTGACCTTGTTTCCTGTTGAAAAGACATGACATTTTGTTGCAAAGTAACAGTATTAGAAGCCAAAGTTTTCATCATCTCACGAAGATCATCATTGGATGACGATTGTCTTGCTTGATAATTCTGTTGGGGTTGAAATCCATTGGGATGGAATTGTTGACCTTGATTGCCTTGTTGAGGTTGGTTCCCATATCGTAGGTTAGGATGATCTCTCCATCCAGGATTGTACGTGTGGGAAAAAGGATCATACTTACGCTGAGGTTGTCCGTTGAATGCTCCATCAATTGCATGAGCTTGTTCAATGTAATCTTCTTGCATTGTTGGGCACATATTCGAAGCATGTCCTTGTGAGGAGCATATGCTACAAACTTTCACCTGCTGCACATTTCCACAAGCCAAAGAACACACAAGAGAAGTAAGATCATTAACTTTATTTTCAAGGTTAGAAATACTTACCTCATTTACTCGTTTGTTGGAGAAGTCTCCACGAGTGCCAAATTGTTTCGAGTTGGCTGCCATGTTTGAGATCAATTGGCGTGCAGCCTCAGGTGTCTTATCTACCAATGCGCCTCCACTTGCAGCATCAATGATACTACGGTCAGTAGGCATCAATCCTTCATAGAAATATTGAATGATCAGCTGATCGGGTATTTGATGATGAGGGCATTGAATGCATAGTTGCTCAAATCTTTCCCAATACTCGGAGAGAGTCTCTCCATGAGATTGCCGAATCCCACATATTTCTTTCCTTATGTTGGCAACTCGAGATGCTGGGAAATACTTCTCAAGGAAAATCTTCTTCATGGCATTCCAAGTTCCAATAGATCCTGGGAGAATAGAGAAAAGCCATGCCTTTGCTGCCCCTTTTAAAGAGAAAGGGAAAGCTTTCAACTTAACTTGTTCTTCATCAACTCCATTCGGTTTCATGCCAACACAAACCATATGGAACTCCTTGAGATGAGTATGAGGATCTTCTCCTGCAAGACCATTGAATGTTGGTAACAAATGTATAAAACCAGATTTGAGCTCAAAGTTTACATTATTGTCTATGTTTATGCACAATGGTTGATTCTCCACGTTAGGAGCAGCAAGCTCCTTGAGTGTTTGTTGTCGTGCAACCGCCATGGTGTTGAGGTGAACTTCCTTTCTTAACTTGCGTAAAGTGCTTTCTATTTCAAGATCAACCTGCACTAGACTCTGATTAGTAGAACGGGTTACTGGCATCAATCGCTAAGAAAACTCAAAAGAAAGCAACCACACAAGCGAATAATAAAAAAAATAATGCAAATTATATGAAAATCCTACGCTAGAAAACTAAAACTACCTAAAACCTTAGAACACAGTGGAATTTGGCCTCGATAGGGTGGGGCTAGTGGTATACCACTAGTCTTGTTCAGAACGTCATTTCACTTCAGAAAACGAAGGTTAGAAACCTAATTCCACAAACAATTCTGTCTTCAACAGTACCGCTGCGGCAAGTGAACAGTAACACCGCAAGCAAAAATTCTGTTTTTGTTTTTTTTTTTTTTTTTTTTTTCAGAAATGTAAATAACAATCACAGAAACTAAAAATAACAGTACAAGCACAAGAATCAACTAAAATTACCTCCCCGGCAACGGCGCCAAAATTTGTTGCGATGTCGCGGTCGCACAAATTAATTACCCTAGCTTAAAACACACAAGATAGTATAGAGCAAGCAAGGGGTCGATCCCACGAGGAAGTTTGAAGTTAGATTTTTATGTTGTACGTTATGTAATTGGGGGGGATTGATTTGAAATGATTTAAACTATGGCAGAAATTAAACTAGCAAACAAAATCAATTGAAACTGAAATATATCAAGAAAACAAACCTTGGTTGCAAGCACACACCACCAACGGAAATTAGAACCGATCCTTGAAACGAAACTCCAGTTTATATTATGAATTTTATCTTTTCTTAATATTGGTTAATTAACGGATCCGCCGTATAACTATCCCTAACCAACAAACAATCACAGTGTCCGCACTAATGATTTAATCCAATGGCAGCCTTAAGATCCAGATAAATTCATTAATCTTAACAACCAAGTTGTCAATTTGTGTTGCTATGATCGAATGTTCTCCCTAAGTTTAATAACGTAGTTCCGCTACAATTATCAAGCTTAGTTGCTTCACAAGTTGATATACCACAACTCCGGTTTTGATATCAAACTTAGCAATAGATTGTTCACAATAATAACTTAGAGTCCGCTCTAGCAATTAAGATAAACAATCATAGGAAATATGCATAGGAAAACAAACATACTCATTCATAACATAAACTGAAAATAAAAGGAAGAATAAATCTCACGGTTCTTGAAATCCGAAGGTTTGTTGTGTCCTTGCAACCAAGAAAACGAGCTTAGCCTTGCATATCTATTGAACAACTACTCCTAAAAATGAAAGAATACATAATTTCTGATTTGTAGAGAGGAGAGTTTGTGTTTCTTCCTTCTTCTTCTTCTTTTTCTTCTACCTCCTTCTACTCACCCTCTATTTATACACAAATTGTAAGTAAGAAAATATCAAAGCTCAAGTGTGAACATCAATAGATGGTGGTAGTGTGAAGGCTGCTGGCTGCTGGCTGCTGGCTGCTGGCTGCTGGCTGCTGGCTGCTGGCTGCTGGCTGCTGGGTTGAGGTTGGTGGCTGCCATGAGGTTGGTGGCTGCCTTGAGGTTGGTGGCTGCCTTCCTTGACCTTCTAGAATATTTACTAGAGGAGCTAAATTGCTGGTCGGTTTGGATGCTTTTAGATGAAATTTGGATTCGTTTCTTCACGCAACCTGCTTGCTGGCAGAATTCAGCTGTCATCTTTGAAAAATCATATATCCCTCATATGACATCGTTTTTGGCTGAAATTTGGAGCGTTTATAGATCTTTGAGTAAGGAATCCAACAAAATTGAGTTTGCATCAATTGGACTTTTGAAGCTCCAGATATTGAATTTTGAATGGGCAAAGGTCAACATTGGCAGACTGCGAGATTTGACTTTGAAGGATGTGATTTCCATGATCTTTCTCTTTTTATTTTTCTTGCATTACATTTCCAAAAAGGTATGGATGTTAGCTTTTTAATGCCACTAGAATCACTTCATTTCGATCTCTGGAACTCACGCTCTGCACAAAATACCGACTGAACATCAAATCTGCCAATTACCTCCAATTTACTCCTTTTTGCATCTTTCATCCAAAAATGCCTTTAAAACATAAAACAAAGAATATCAAGGCATTTTATATAAATAACATATGCAAAACACTAGTTAAATACGGGTGAAACTATCGAATAATATGGTTACATCACTAGTCAATATATGGCAAATCCTGGTAGAGAGCATTGGAATACTATCAAGAGGATCTTGAGATACATCAAGGGTACCTCAGATGCCGCATTATGTTATGGAGGATCAGAATTCACTGTCAGAGGTTATGTTGACTCAGATTTTGCTAGTGACCTTGAGAAAAGAAAATCCACTACAAGCTATGTGTTCATAATTGCAGGAGGAGCTGTGAGCTGGGTCTCTAAACTTCAGACTGTTGTAGCGTTATCCACAACAGAAGCTGAGTATATGGCAGCTACACAAGCTTGTAAAGAAGCAATATGGATGAAGAAACTTATGGAGGAGCTCAAGCATAAACTAGAGAAGATTCTTTTGTATTGTGATAGTCAGAGTGCCTTGCATATTGCAAGGAATCCGCCGTTTTATTCAAGAACAAAACATATAGATGTTCAGTATCACTTTGTTCACGAAGTGGTGGAAGATGGAAGTGTGGATTTTCAGAAGTTTCACACAAAGGAAAACCCAGCAGATGCTTTGACCAAACCAATCAACATTGATAAGTATATATGGTGCAGATCCTCTTATGGCCTAGCAGAAACGTAAGCAGCATGAAGATGGCAAGTAGTGAAAGGATAGAAGAATCACAAACGATCAAGTGTGAAGACTTGATTAAATCATCAAAGTCTTCAAGTGGGAGAATGTGAAAATAGTTGGCCACTTGCCAACTTGGCCAACTTGGCCACTTGCTCTTTCATGGATGCTTGCCTATAAATAGGCAAGCATCCAAGCATTATAGACACACCAAGTGAAGAGAGAAAGAAGAGAAAGTGAAGAGGGAAAGTAATCCCACTAAATTGTGAGGTATTTGTGAGAGAGTAAGTGAGGTGTTTTCTCTTAGTAATAGAGAGATTCTTAGTTGTTCTCCTATTATTTGAGAAAGGTTGTAATTCCCACATTACTAGTAAAATCCTTCTATACTTGCCCATGGACGTAGCCTAATTGGGTGAACCACGTTAATTCTTGTGTGTCTCATTTCTCATTTAAGCCTTTTATCTTGTCGGGTTTGCATGTCAGTAACCTAACAGATGCTAACAAGTGAAGCACAATTACCACTTCCCAAACAGCCTGCATTTTCCAATGCAAGAATTATTGTGGAAGAAAATCCAGCAGAGACTTGTTCCATAAATGATGTTTCTATGTCAACCATGGATGCGAGATAGAGGTTCATTAGAGCGT
The DNA here is from genome assembly GCA_030145905.1 of Populus davidiana. Lineage (NCBI taxonomy): Eukaryota > Viridiplantae > Streptophyta > Magnoliopsida > Malpighiales > Salicaceae > Populus > Populus davidiana. The sequence goes on from CM057789.1 coordinate 48,886,304, forward strand.
TAGATGGTTTATTTCTCCTCACATTTTGTATGTCATTCTCCATCAGTATTTTGCTTTTTCAATGCTTAGTCTTTTTTGGTGCTCTCAAAATTTCAAATTTCATTCGGAATATGCATAGAAGTTTTTAACAAGGTTGTATTTTATATTATATGTACCATTATTCGTTATGATATCTAATAAAATAATAAAGAGAACTAGCTTTTATATATATATATATATATATATGATGATGATGATGATGATGATGATGATGATGATGCATAAAATGTAAGATGTGTAAATAAAAGTTTATTTATAAAATGGTTATTGGATTGTTTAATTATATGAGTATATAAGTTTTTTTTATTTATATTCAATAGTTGTTTTTTGTGTGAAAAACATGTTAAAGAAATTTGTATATTCAGTTTTTTTTTAATTATGTTTTGATGTTTAAGATTGGATGTTTATCCTTATGATTTATTTTTTTATAACAATTTTAACATTTATTATTTTTAAAATTGTGTTGTTTTTTTTTTTGTGATTTTAACCTCACGGGTTTTTTTTATATATAGTTCTTTTAGTTTTATAATCAAGGTCATAGTTTAAAAAGTTAACCGTAATTGATTTTTTAATTTGTTTTCTTATAAAATTATCCTATTCTTATTTAATTTTTATTTTCTTAACAAATAAGATCATTTATTTTTTTGGAGTATTGTAAAGATATATTTTCATAATAATAGTAAACGTTTATTTTTTGAATTGATTTTTTTTTTCGTTTAATTGAAATAATAACATGGAAAACTCTAAATTAATTGCAAAATAGTTCTTCAAAATTTTAAAAATAATTAAAATTAAAATAAGATGTATTTGACAAATGGCAGAGATGCAAACAAGAATATGCAAAAACCAACTTTACATTGGAAAACTTGAACTGGAACAAAAAGAGAAGGAAAAACTATATACCTATGGCAGCTGAGAGCGAGGCTTCTGGTTTGAATGGAAAACTGGAGACCAGCTTGATACCCTTGCTAAAATCACCAGACTGGACTGAATGTTTTCTGCTTTGTAATGACAACACTTTGTTTTTCTCCTTTTTACTAACACTGAACTTCTCTTTGGTGCGACTGTCTGAAGTGCCCTCCCCGTAAGTGAAGTTAAATATATATGGCGTGCTAGCAATGGCTGCTGTGGTGTGCACTGGTGTTCAGTGATCTGGAGTGGGTGATGGAGGATGTAAAGGTTTTCCAAAACTATGAACTAGGGCTTGAAATAAGTAACGACAGTGTGGTTATCGCCCCTCCTTTTCAGGTTTTTTTCCGGGAATGATGATGAACAGTGGTTAAATAACATGTTGTTTGGGCTTCATTTTTTTTTTAATCTTAGATTTAAACTATTTTTTTTTTCGTCTAATATATGACTATTTCATCATCATCTGCACTTTCTTTCTTTTGGGTTATTTTCTTTTAAACCTTTAAACCCCACGGAAAAAAAAGGGGGCTAAACTCTTAATCCAAAAAAAATAATCCTAAATCTAACAAAACAAAAGCTCTGAATGCTAAAAGCCCTTAAAAGGATTTTTCTTGAGAGAAGGACTACAACAATAATTCATGCTGGTTAATTAAACTATAAAGTGTTAATTTTATTTTTTTTCCCGAGACCAGAGATGAAGGTTTGGCTGTGAGTGGGGTAGATCGAGAGAATAGGGAGACAGAGACCAGCAATGCAGGATAGCAAGCTAGGGGACACCGAAAGACACAGATAGTTATTTTGAGGGTGCAGCTTAATTTGTGAGTTCTTGAATTTACTTTTAAAGATTATCAATTTAAATATTATAAATCTTAAGTTATTGAAGATTTTTCTGTTATTAATTTTAAAACTTTAAAAAATTAATTAAAATATACGTCAATTGATCTAGAGAGCTTCGACTACTTTAAAAAACAAAGCAGGGGAGATAGAGGCGGTTGCTTTTGGTTTTGCTACTACTAATTCGGGTTGACAGCCATTTGCTATTTAAACAGTTTTTTCATGTCAGTTAGTGCTGGTTGAACCGGTCTCGTATTGTTTAACATGTTTCAAACTTTTGAAATTGAAATCAATCAGCACTATATATTTTTTTGGAGTTTTTTAATTGGATGAGTAAGTTTTTCTGTTAATTGTTTTCTAATATTCTTAATTTAATGGGTTTTTTCACCCTTTTATTTATATATTAACTCGGATCAAATTATAGAATTTATAAAGTATTTGAAAATATAAAAGTAATATTTTAAAAAGTATGTTTTCATTTGAAAACATATCAAAATAATATATATTTTTTATTTTTTAAAAATAATTTTTACAATAACATATTACAAAGATATAAAAATATTTTGAAAAAAATTAAATTTTCAAGAAATTAACTGAACTTCATACGGTTAAATTTAGGGAATCTTTAATATTATGATAATGATTATTTTTTAAAGTATTTTTTTTAAAAAATATTTTTAAAATAATATATTTTTTAAAAGATTATTTTTAACATGAATATATTAAAGTAAAATATCTTAAAACACATTAAAAAAATAATTTAAAATAAAAAATTCTTAATTTTTTTTAAATATTTTTAAATCGAAAAAAAAAGGGTATTATTGAAAAGGAAAGATCGACAATTAGGTTTATAGCCGCTACCAGGCTTCAATATTCCTTCCAAGAACATGCATGCAAAGACAGATAGGTCTTCGTTCTCCAACATTTAATATTCAGAAGCATATCTCATTCTTTAGCAACAGACACACTTTACCAAGGAGGAAATGCCCTTAATTCTACCACTATACCAGTCTCCAAAAGGGGTCTCTTCGGGATTGGCTCTGATGAATTTAATAAATTATCAGCAAGGAGGCATGATCTTTTCGGAAAAATTTCACAATTATTTTCTCATTGTACAGATGTGTTCCCTCTGTTTCTACCATTACCAGCAAAACCATTTCTTGTTTGCCTTCTTTTCTTGATTGGTTTCTTATTTAGTCTTTCAGTTTCTTAGTAAATTAGAAAAGAAGAAAGTCCAAGAGAGGTCATTTTAATATTTACGAAGTATTGGAACCTGCAGGTCAAAATTGTTGTGCATGAATGTTACCTTCCATGGCTAGCAGGATCAACCGATTCTATTTGTTCTACTTCTGTGCCTCCCACGCTTTAGCAGCAGGCTCACTGTACCAAGGTGGCGATTCCCTCAATTCTTCCACCACTCTAGTTTCCAAAAATGGCCTCTTCACTTTAGGATTCACAAGACTTGGCTCCGATGCCAGCTACTTGGGAATATGGCACACCAATGACACGAGCCACCCTTTTTGGCTTGCCAACAGAGACAAATCCATAGCAGACAATTCAGGGGTTCTTGGTGTTAAATAATATTTATGTTATTTTATTTATAAAGGATAGAATAGTACTTTCAGTTTAACCTATATATACTTTATTTGTAATTAGGTTAAGACTAAGCATTCATAATAAACAGATTATTCAGAAATCTAGCCTCCGTTTTGTGTTTGATCTCAATTAATTTAACACTTGGAATAGATGGATCAGGAAATATGACACTCACCTACTCTGGTGGTGATCTTGTTGATTTTTACTCGAGTCGATCTTCCACCACCAATTTAACAGCTGTTTTAGAAGATTCGGGCAATTTTATTCTGAAAGATGCAAATTCTCACAGCGATCAGATTTTATGGCAAAGCTTTGATCATCCTACTGACGTATTCTTGCCAGGAATGAAGTTAGGGATCAATCGTAGGACTGGCCAATCCTGGTACCTTGCGTCCTGGTTGAGTAACGTGGTGCCAGCTTCGGGTGCTTTTACGTTTGAGTGGGAGCCCAATGGACAACAACTGGTTATTGAGCTGCGAGGCGAGCTTTTTTGGACTAGAGGATCATTGAGGAGTAATGGCAGTTTCGAAATCTTGACTGGATGTCAGTGTTAAAGTTATTGAGATCAAACACAAAAAGTGTTAAGATTTATTATTTAAGTGTTATTGTTTATTGCTTAAGTGTCATTGTTTCTAGCTGCATAAGCTTGATTATAGCAGCTAGAACGAGTCTTTAGGAATAATCAGTAGATAAGCTACTGACTTAGTCATGCACCACGTCTCTATGATTAAAGAACGTGAGCTGCAAGTTTTTCGCAATTCTGTTTCAATTTGCATTCCTCTGTTCCATTTGTAAGGCTATTTATAGCCTAGAACTTTGCTAATCAAATAAGACATTTTCTCGAGCATTCACTATTTCCAGTAATCTTTATCACAGCAAGCATATCAGTGTTCTTCTGAGTTTTACATCTCAGGTATTCAACATCTGGTATCAGAGCCATGACAACTGAAAGTAGTTTTGTGCAACCTGCAATTCCAAAGTTTGATGGGCACTATGATCATTGGAGTATGCTCATGGAAAATTTCTTGCGTTCCAAAGAGTATTGGAGCCTGGTGGAAGCTGGCATTCCTGCTGCAGCAGATGAGGAAAGTTCAACAGATGAACAAAGGAAGATTATTGCTGATCTAAGGCTGAAGGATTTGAAGGCCAAAAATTACTTATTTCAGGCCATCGATCGATCAATCCTGGAGACCATTCTAAAGAAAGACACTACGAAAGACATCTGGGATTCATTGAAGCAGAAGTACCAAGGCACAGCACGAGTGAAACGTGCCCAGTTACAAGCTCTTCGCAAAGAGTTTGAAATGTTGCATATGAAGGAAGGAGAGTCTGTGAATGTTTATTTCGCACGTACTCTCACCATTGCCAACAAAATGCGGATCCATGGGGAGAAGATGGGAGATGTGGTGATTATTGAAAAGATACTACGATCAATGACTGCTACATTCAACTATGTGGTGTGCTCCATTGAAGAGTCAAATGATCTTGACACTTTGTCCATCGATGAATTGCAGAGCAGTCTGCTAGTACACGAGCAAAGGATGGGACGACACACAGAGGAAGAGCATGCACTGAAAATTACTCATGAAGTCCATCATGGTGGAAGAGGTGGTCGCAGCAGCTTCAGAGGTCGAGGAAGAGGAAGGGGTTTGTTTAACAAATCTGCAATTGAATGTTATAGCTGTCATGATTTTGGGCATTTCCAGTGGGAATGCCCAAAGAAGGAACAAATGCCAAGGGGTCTTTATGCAGAAACTAGTGAAGAGATGCTACTCATGGCCTATGTTGATGCTGCAAAGGTTGATGGAAAGGAATTGTGGTTCCTGGATTCTGGTTGTAGCAACCACATGTGTGGCAAGAGGGAGATGTTCACAGATTTGGATAACACTTTCAGGAAATATGTCAAGTTGGGGAACAATTCCAGTTTGGCTGTTCTGGGAAAGGGAGATGTTCGCATGGAAGTTAATGGGATCATGCAAGTTATCACAGGAGTTTTTTATGTACCAGATTTACATAATAACTTGCTGAGCATTGGACAATTACAAGAGAAAGGTCTTGTTTTTGTTATCAAACGTGGCAAGTGCAAAATTTATCATCCAAAGAGAGGTTTGATCTGGGAAACAGCAATGTCCACAAACCGAATGTTCACTATATTGGCTCGCACACAACAACAAGAACAGAAATGTCTCACCACAATTGCAGAAGATCAATCACAGCTATGGCATCGCAGATATGGACATTTGGGATGGAGTGGTCTCAAACTTCTTCAACAAAAGGATATGGTAAAAGGATTACCAATATTTCAGGCACGCACACAGATTTGTGAGCACTGTCTTGTGGGAAAACAACAACGCAATTCTTTTCCACACAACAGCACATGGAGAGCATCTCAGATTCTTCAACTTGTGCATGCAGACATATGTGGACCGATTACTCCCATATCAAACAGTAAGAAACGATATCTCATCTCTTTTATTGATGACTATAGTAGAAAAGTATGGGTGTATTTCTTGATTGTGAAGTCAGAAGCCTTTCATGTTTTCAAAAACTTCAAAGCTAAGGTTGAAAAAGAAACCAGTATGAACATACAGGGGTTGCGCACAGACCGTGGGGGTGAATTCATTTCATTGGAATTCACAGATTTTTGCAGAACTCATGGAATTCGCAGGCAATTGACAGCGTCATATACACCACAACAAAATGGTGTTGCGGAGAGGAAGAATCGAACCATCATGAATATGGTTCGTAGTATGCTTACAGAAAAAGAAATCCCAAGAACATTTTGGCCAGAAGCTGTAAACTGGACCATACATGTTCTGAACCGAAGTCCAACTTTTGCAGTAAGAAACATGACGCCAGAAGAAGCATGGAGTGGCTGTAAACCTTCAGTGGAGCATTTCAGAATTTTTGGGTGTGTGGCACATGTTCATATTCCTGACAGCAGAAGGGTCAAGCTTGATGATAAGAGCATGAAGTGCATTTTGCTAGGAATCAGTGACGAATCAAAGGCTTATCGTCTTTATAATCCAATTTCTCAAGCCATAGTTGTGAGCCGAGACGTAATCTTTGAGGAAGAAAAAGTTTGGGACTGGAATCAAACTACTCAAAAACCACCCATGGTTGATCTTGAATGGGAAGTTGCTGCAGATGCCAATCCACAAGATGATAATAATGTAACTAACACTACAGCTATTGAGTATCTTCAAGGAGGTGGGACACCAGCTGAAAATGATGTAGCAGAACCAGCATACAATGAGCAGCCTGAACAAGATGAGGAATTTGATCAGACTCACACGACTGTCACCACAGGACGTGTTCGACGACAGCCCAGCTGGATGAATGACTACATCAGTCATGTTAATTTCATTGAAGAAGAGGATCAGGCACATTTAGTTCTATTTGCTGAACTAGACCCAATTACATATGCTCAAGCTATGCAGAGTGACAAATGGCAGAAGGCAATGGATGATGAAATTGCTGCAATAGAAAGGAATCACACATGGGAATTGACAGAGGTGCCTGCAAATGGGAAAGTGATTGGGGTTAAATGGATCTACAAAACCAAACTTAACGAGAAGGGTGAGGTAGACAAATATAAGGCTCGTTTGGTTGCAAAAGGGTACAGCCAGCAGTATGGGATCGATTATTCTGAAGTATTCGCACCCGTGGCTCGTTTAGATACAGTTCGTATCATTCTTTCAATCGCTGCTCAACATGGTTGGACTGTGTTTCAACTCGACGTAAAGTCAGCTTTTCTACATGGAGATTTGAGTGAAGATGTCTATGTTGCGCAGCCACCTGGATATGAACAAAAGGGGTTTGAGCACAAGGTATACAAACTTAAAAAGGCTCTCTACGGTCTGAAACAGGCTCCTCGAGCCTGGTACAGCCGCATTGAGTCCTATTTTCTGAAGGAGAAGTTCACCAAATGTCCACATGAACATACCTTATTTATCAAGCAAAGCAAGGAGGGTAAGTTGTTGATTGTATGTTTATACGTGGATGATCTTATATATACAGGAGATGATGAGTCAATGTGCAGAAATTTCAAAAAGTCTATGATGACTGAGTTTGAAATGACGGATCTTGGGAAAATGAGTTATTTTCTTGGCTTAGAAGTGCTTCAATCATCGACTGGCATTTCTATTAGCCAACGCAAGTATGCCCAGGAGGTGTTGGAGAGGTTTAAAATGGATCAATGTAATGCAGTCCACAATCCCATTGTTCCTGGTTTTAAGAGTATGAAAGACGAAGGGGGAGTCGAAGTTGACAGCACTCTGTTCAAAAGAATTGTTGGCAGCCTTATGTATTTATCGGCGACGCGTCCAGATATGATGTATGCTATCAGTTTAATTAGCAGGTTTATGGAACGACCTACGGAGATGCATCTTAATGCTGCCAAGAGAGTGTTGCGGTACTTGAAGGGAACAATGAATTTTGGTTTGGTCTACAGGAAGGGAGAAGAACAAGAACTAATTGGGTATTCTGACAGTGATTATGCTGGAGATCAAGATGATAGGAAGAGCACTTCTGGATATGTTTTTATGTTGAGTGCAGGGGCAGTTTCATGGTGCTCGAAGAAACAACCCGTGGTCACCCTATCTACTACTGAGGCTGAGTTTATAGCTGCAGCATCCAGTGCATGTCAAGCAGTGTGGCTTCGAAGAATATTGCAGCAGCTCGGGCATGAACCACGAAAATCAACAACAATTTATTGTGATAATAGTTCGACTATTAAGCTTTCGAAGAATCCAGTGCTACACGGAAGGAGCAAGCATATAGATGTTCGATTCCATTTTCTGCGAGAGCTCACCAAGGATAAAGTCGTGGAATTAATTCAATGTTCGTCACAGGAACAGGTAGCAGATATCATGACAAAACCATTAAAGTTGGATGTGTTTCAGAAATTGAGGACTCTGATGGGTGTCTATCCTCTCATGGATATAAACTAATTGCTGTCAAGCATTCAGTTTAAGGGAGAATGTTAAGATTTATTATTTAAGTGTTATTGTTTATTGCTTAAGTGTCATTGTTTCTAGCTGCATAAGCTTGATTATAGCAGCTAGAACGAGTCTTTAGGAATAATCAGTAGATAAGCTACTGACTTAGTCATGCACCACGTCTCTATGATTAAAGAACGTGAGCTGCAAGTTTTTCGCAATTCTGTTTCAATTTGCATTCCTCTGTTCCATTTGTAAGGCTATTTATAGCCTAGAACTTTGCTAATCAAATAAGACATTTTCTCGAGCATTCACTATTTCCAGTAATCTTTATCACAGCAAGCATATCAGTGTTCTTCTGAGTTTTACATCTCAGGTATTCAACAAAAAGGAGGCTAGAATTCTGAATAATTTGTATATTATGAATGCATTAACTTAACCTAATTACAAATAAAGTATATATAGGTTAAACTGAAAGTACTATTCTACCCTTAATAAATAAGACAACATAAATATTATTTAACATCTCCCCTCAAACTCACGATGCGGCAGCTACAAGCATCGAGAGTTTGCCAACTAGAAAACGAAAACGAGATATGGAATGCGCCTTGGTAAAGAAATCTGCAATCTGCAATGAAGAAGGAACAAAAGGCAAAGTAATGGTTCCATGCTTGAGATGATGACGAGTAAGATGACAATCGATTTCAATGTGCTTAGTCCGCTCATGAAAAACCGAGTTGTGAGCAATCTGAATAGAACTCTGGTTGTCACAATACATAGGAGTAGGATGGGAAAAGGAAACTCCCATATCAGCAAGTAACCAACGTAACCAAATAATCTCTTTGGTAGTAGATGCCATGGCACGATATTCTGCTTCGGTGGATGATTGAGAAACAATAGATTGTTTCTTGCTCTTCCAAGAAATAAGAGAATCACCTAAAAAGATACAAAACCCGGTAACAGACTTGCGATCTGTGGGATCACTACCATGATCAGCATCAGAGTATGCACGCAACTCCAAGGAAGAGGTGGATGAAAGTAAAAGACTTTGAAAAACTGTACCCCGAAGATATCGCAAAATACGAAGAACAGCTGCCCAATGAATAGTAGTAGGAGAAGCAACAAACTGACTAACAACATGAACAGCATATGCAATATCTGGACGAGTAATTGTGAGATATACCAAACTCCCAACAATAGTGCGGTATAAAGTAGGATCTATCAAAGGTAAACCATCAGAAGAAGAGTACCTTGCGTTAACCTCAATAGGAGTATCCACAGTCTTGTTATCAGTAAGTCTAGCCCGCTCAAGAATATCTGCAACATATTTCGACTGAGAAAGAAGGTAACCTCTAGGTGAGTATGCTACCTCAATACCCAGGAAATATCGAAGATAACCCAAATCCTTCATCTCAAATCGTCTAGCCAACTCTGTCTTCAAAACTGAAATACCATCAATGTCATCACCAGTAATAATCATGTCATCAACATATAAAGATAGAATGATACGACCTGCATCAGTGCACTTAATAAAAAGAGCAGAATCATGACTGCTAGAAACAAAGCCAAGTGACGAGATCACAATAGAGAATTTCTCAAACCAAGCACGGGGTGCTTGTTTGAGACCATATAATGTTTTCTTAAGCTTACAAACATATCCAGAGTCATGTGAAATACCAGGAGGGGGTGCCATATAAACTTCTTCTTGAAGATCTCCATTCAAGAAGGCATTTTTAACATCAAGTTGAGAAATATGTCATTGGCGAATCGAAGCTATGGCAATAAGAGTACGAATAGTAGTCATTTTTGCAACCGGAGCAAATGTCTCCTCATAGTCCATACCATACTGCTGAGAGTATCCTTTGGCAACCAACCTAGCTTTATATCGCTCAATAGACCCATCAGAATTAGTCTTGATCTTATACACCCAACGACAACCAACAACACTCTTACCAGGAGGTAGAGGAACCAGATCCCAAGTATCTGTCTTATGCAATGCAGAAAGTTCCTCATCCATAGCTTGCTGCCAAAGCGGATAAAGAATTGCCTCTTTATAGGAAGAGGGCTCAACAAGACAATGAATAGAGGCTAAAAAGGAAGTAAATGATGAAGAATAACAAGAATAAGCAAAATCTGGTAGTTTTGTGGACTTACGAATACGGATGGACTGACGTGGAGGTGGATCCACAATCTCAGATGAAGCTTGAGGGGCTGTAGATGAGAATGGAGCTTCAGTTGTGCCAGAGAGTAAAGTACCAGTACCTGCAGAGTTATGAGTACAAATTGATCGAACATGGGGAGAGCTATCATTACCAGAATCCTCAGAAAATGGATCTATACTAATAAGATCAGACTTAGTCAGGTTATGAGTAGTGGATGGAATAGAAAAGAAAGGTATATGCTCAAGGAAGACAACATGACGAGACACATAAAGTTTCTGAGTTATTGGATCAAAACAACGATAACCCTTTTTACCTTCACCATAGCCCAAAAAGACACAAATAACGGATCGAGAGGATAGCTTACTTCGTTCTACATGAGGACGAAGAACGAAACAAGTACAACCAAAGACTCTAAATGAGGAATAATCAGGGACATACCCATATAACTTTTCAAAAGGAGATAGACCCGAACTATGAGAAGATGGAATTGTATTAATCAAGCTTACAGCAGTAAGAACAGCTTCTCCCCAAAACTCACTAGGAACAAAAGCAGACAACAAGAGAGAACGAGCAGTTTCGACAATGTGCCTATGTTTTCTTTCAGCAACACCATTTTGCTCAGGAGTATCTGTACATGAAGTTTGGTGGATGGTTCCATCTAGGGCAAGCAATTGGCAAAATTTATTAGAAGTGTATTCCCCACCTAAATCACACCTAAAGCATTTGATCACAGTAGAATATTGAGTTTTGATAAGAGCTCGAAAAGCTGCATATATCTCAAAGAATTCAGAACGATGTTTCATTAAATAAACCCAACAATAACGAGTATGATCATCAATAAAAGAGACATAATATCGAGACCCTCCTTTTGTGGCAACAGGAGAAGGTCCCCATACATCAGAATGAATCAAATCAAATGGTGAAGAAGAAACAGAAATACTTCGATTAAAAGGTAAGGCGGAAAATTTTGCCAATTTACATCCACTACAATCAGAAATGTCACAAGTTTTCAAATTTCCTAAAGCTCCTGTGGATGCCAAAAATCTCAAACGAGAAGACGAAACATGACCTAGACGGGAATGCCATAAATAAAAACTAGAAGATGAAATACTCAAACGAAAGGAAGACAAATCAACTGTAGTAGCAGCAGCGGCAGCAGCAGCAACTGGCACTTTTAACTCATCCAAAATATATAGTCCATTCTCCCTACGGCCTGTCCCAATCAGCTTCTGAGACTGCAGATCCTGTATACAACAAAAGGAACCAGAAAACATGACTAAATAATCACCAGAATCACATATTTGACCAACAGACGCAAGATTCAATTTGAGTTGTGGAATAAGATAAACATTAGGGAGAGACATGTGAGGTGTGACAACAGAACCAACACCTGCTAAGGGCATTTGAGTGCCATCAGCAGTCATAACAGGAATGGAGGACAAAGGGGATACAGAGGTAAAAGATGAGGAATCTGGAGACATATGATGAGAAGCACCAGAATCCAAGACCCATTCAGAATGTGACATACCTGAGGAACTATGAGGCAACTGACCTATGGAAGAAGAAGCGGACATTGCTTGTGGCTGCAAGGAGAGAAACTTCTGAAATTGCTCAGCCAAAATATTAGGATCGGTAATAGAACTCGAGGAAGCTACTGCTGCAGTATTGTGGTGTTGTGGTTTATAACCCTGAGGTGGTCTATGAGCATTAGATTGTGACTGATTGCCAGGCTTCCAAGCTTGATTCTGATGTCTCAACTTAGGACACTGAGCCTTCCAATGACCTTTCTGCTTACAGAAGCTGCACTCATCGAAGCCAACCCTTGTGTGAGACTTATTCTGATGATTAGAGAATGACCTAGAAGGTACTGCTAGTACAGAAGGATTTGAAGCAGAAAGAATTCCTTTTTTAGAATAAGACTGAAAACGTATTTCTTCAGCCAATAACTCACTGACAACAGAGTCAACAGAAGGCAGTGGAGAACGATGCAGAATTGAACCTCTAAGTCCTTCGAAATCACTGCGAAGTGCTGTTAAAAACTGTACCAATCTTTGCTGCTCTCTACGCTCAATATAGGCACCACATGCCTTTAATTCTGTCGATTCTGTAAGAGCCAATTGATCCCAAAGATCTGTCATAGCAGAATAAAACTCTTGAATACTCATATTCTTCTGATGAAGAGCTCGTATGTCATTCTCTAATTGATACTGTTTTGCAAAATTTGATTGTGTGAATAACCTTTGCAGATGATCCCAAACCTCTTTTGCTGTCTCATATTTCGCCAACTGCGTACCTATTGAATGCTCAACAGAATTGTTGATCCAAGTAATGATCTTTGCATTATTTGCTTCCCATGTATCTATCAAACCAGCACCCCCCTCCTCAATATTCTTAGGTATCACATAAGTTCCACTAACATACCCCCACATCTTCTTACCCTTAAAGAAATTTCTCATTACATAACTCTAATATGAATAGTTCTTCCCATCCAACCTCACACTCACAGACTGAAGCGAATCATCTCTTTCAGTAGCCATAATCAACAATCACAGATAACCAGAATGCAAAAACAGCGAAAGACAAAATACTCAATTGCAGAAACTAAACAAATATCTTCTCGAAATTATACGATTACTCCCAAAACACAAAAAAAATTTGCAAAAACTGAACGCAGATATCAAATTGCAGAAGCTGAAGGGAAGACGAAATACCAAAATAATTGCAGAAACTGTCGAAATACCAAAATAATTGCAGAGACTGTCGAAATACCTAATTTTGCAGAAGCGGAAAACAAAATATCACTCCAAAAAAAATTGGATCCGCGAAGCTGTATTTGGGATTAAGCTTCATTTCATAAAATCAGCTCTGATACCATGTTAAAGTTATTGAGATCAAACACAAAAAGGAGGCTAGAATTCTGAATAATTTGTATATTATGAATGCATTAACTTAACCTAATTACAAATAAAGTATATATAGGTTAAACTGAAAGTACTATTCTACCCTTAATAAATAAGACAACATAAATATTATTTAACAGTCATGACTTCTCTATAGTTTTCTTAATGTTTCTAAAGCTGACGAGGATTACTTTACGTTCACGGCTGACAAATTAGATATATTCAGCACCCAGGAGGATGAGATGATATTTTCAAGATGGAACTTGAGCTCTGATGGGGGCATAATAGAGGAATATAATGGAGGCTTATTTGGAGGCGCAACCTGTAATGGAAATAGCTTAGGAAGAGGTTGTGTGAGATGGAATGCAGGACTTGCGTGCAAGAGGAGTAACAGGGACAAATACGAGCTCCTTTCAGGTTACTTTGACTATAAATTTCCCATTACAGTCGACGATAATGCTAGTCTTAGCATTAGTGATTGCATGGACAGATGCTGGAAAAACTGCTCATGTGTTGGCATTGATCGCAGAGGCGAGAATTATGCAAACTATACTTTTTCATGGAAGCTTTACGGCAGACCCGAGCGGAAGATCGGCTGATCTGTACGTAATTACAAAACAGACAAATCCTTCAGGTCTTGATATTAAAGGTCAATCCACTTCTACTTAATCAACTCAATTTGCTCTATTATATTTTTTTTCTAGTTCTTTGAGATTCATTGGTGAATTGCCTCCGATGACTGAATTCAGATAGAAGGTGGTTATGGATTTTAGCAGCTGTGGGAACTGTTCTAATCATGGTACTCGCTGGTATCTTGATGTACTTGAGAAGGCGCAGGCTCAGAGTTAACATCTTTTATATGCTAATAATAATTGTAGCAGTAGTAGAATCCTTGGTAAGCATCATTATTTACATGATCTTATTGAATTACAAGCTTAAACTTTTCATATCAATATGAGCAGAAAAGTTTCTACATGAGTTGATGACCATGGATACAACAAATGATATATATGAGCTTGAGAATGATGGAAACAAAGGTCACAATTTAAAAGTATATAGTGCTGCAACAATCATGGCTTCGACAAGTAATTTTGCATCAGAAAATGAACTCGGACAGGGTGGTTTTGGACCTGTTTACAAGGTAGTCTTGGAAAATTGCCAATAATAAGTAGCTTCATTGCAGGGCAAATTGCCAGAGCGGCGAGAGATAGCTGTAAAAAGACTGTCTAGAAGTTCAGGACAAGGGCTGGTGGAATTGAAAAACGAGCTTATACTCATAGCTAAATTGCAACACATGAATCTTGTCAGGCTCCTAGGCTGCTGCATTCAAGGGGAAGAGAAAATGTTAGTGTACGTATACATGCCTGATAAAAGCTTAGATTCATTTATATTTGGTAAGTTAATTAGGCCATCATCCTATAAAGCGAATGGATCTCTAGTTTTGCAAGGTTTTGGACTTGGATGAATAACATTGCTGGACTATTCACTATTCTGTTTTGAATGCAGATGAATCAAGAAGGGAGCTGCTAGACTGGAAGAAACGTTTCGAGATTATTGAAGGGATTGCTCAAGGACTACTTTACCACCATAAGTACTCAGATCGAGGATAATTCATAGAGATTTGAAGGCTGGCAACATACTACTTGATGAAAATCTGAACCCCAAAATTTCTGATTTTGGCATGGCAAGAATTTTCAAGATTAATGAGTTACAAGCAAATACAAACCAAATTGTTGGAACACGGTGCGTATACATTTATAGTTCTATGATTCATTACTCTTCAAGTGCTTAAAAATAACATAACATTCAGTTTTTCCATCCAATGGATATAGTTATATGGAAAGCAGGTACCCCATTTGTGTTGAATATTAAACTCAACAATCTAGAAGGTCAAGGAAGGCAACCACTCACCACCAGCCGCAGCCGCCAGCCGCCTTCACACCACCGGCCACCAGCCCCCTTCACACTTGAAAAGTTGAATTTTCTTGTTTTGATTTCGTGTATAAATAGAGTGCTCAGCTTATGTTAAATTGTGTGGAGAGAATAGACAGAAACATTATAGAGAAAGAGAGGGTGTGTATTGTAAGCTTTTGTGTTAATTGTAAGCTTCTGTTTTTGTAATAAAACTTTGTGTTTTATCCCCTCTGAGTGTTTCAAAGCTACCACAAGTGGTTTCTTCCACCAACAATTGGTATTAGAGTCCCGTTCGTCAGAAAACAGAAGAGTTTTGGGTATACCCGAATTTTCAAAGTTGTCAAAAAAAAGTTTTGATCATTCCACAGTGTAGAGCTCCTCCATACAAACTCACTTCCGCAAGAATCAGCCTGATCGGAGACCGCGGTGAGCCACACGCGCCGCATAAAGATTCTGCACAGACGACCACGCGCAGCCCACGCGCTCCAGAGGTTGAAGACGACAGACGTGCAAGAGCGCCATATTCAAGTCGTATAAGCCGTCTAAGCCGAGCCACGAGCTGAGCCTCTAGCCGATCCGAGCCGCGAGCCGCCAGCGCGCCGAAAGAATATTCCCGGTTCAACCCAGCGAACCGCCCGCCGTATAGAATTGGTTTTTTGACCCATTCACCCATTTTTTGACCCGATTTCAACAAAGTCAGACCAGTTCCCTACTATTTGGACCATTCCGGATCGATCTACAGTTTCCGTTTGGCCAAATTCGGCTCCCAAAAGGCGATATAGTCATTAAAAGAGCAAAATGACTATAGAAGGTACACATACACTCATCCCGAAGCTGACCAAAGACAACTATGATAGTTGGTGCATCAGATTGAAGGCATTCCTTGGTTCACAAGAGTGTTTGGATATTGTACAACATGGTTATGATGAACCAGAGTCCAAAGAAGCAGAAGATGCTCTACAAGAGGCACAGAAGCAAGCCTTGTAAGTCAACAGAAAGAAAGACAACAAAGCAAAGACCATCATCTATCAGGGTCTTGATGAAGACACATTCAAGATCATAGCTTCCACTGAAACATCAAAAGATATATGGGAGGCTCTCCAACAAAAATACAAAGGTGCTGACAGAATCAAAAAGATTCGTCTTTAATCTTTGCGAGGTGAATTCGAATTATTGCAAATGAAGTCTTCAGAATCTATTTCTGATTATCACACAAGGATTATGGTGATAATCAATCAGATGAGGAGAAATGGAGAAGCCATCATCGATTCTCGAATTACTGAAAAAAATTTGAGATCCCTAGATCCAAAATTTGATTTTGTTGTTGTCACAATTGAAGAGTCCAAGGAAGTGGACAAGTTGACAGTTGATGAGCTTATGAGTTCTTTGCAAGCTCATGAGCAGAAGATTGTAAAGAGAAATGAAGATAAGGCCATTGAGCATGCCTTACAAGCAAAGATGTCTCTCAAGGACAAATATGAGCAAGGGGAGACTTCAACAAGTGGATATACCACTCAA
The DNA here is from genome assembly GCA_030145905.1 of Populus davidiana. NCBI lineage: Eukaryota > Viridiplantae > Streptophyta > Magnoliopsida > Malpighiales > Salicaceae > Populus > Populus davidiana. Next base: position 48,903,116 of record CM057789.1, read on the forward strand.
GCAGGAAGTCAACAATCCAGAGGAGGATTTCAGAGATTCCAAGGAAGAGGTTCTTGGAATACAAGCTTTAGAGGAAGAGGTGGCAGAAACACCACCAAAGGAGGTCGAGGACAACAAGCATTCACTCCTAGAGGAAGAGGAGGCGGTTACAATAATCGTGACAAGAGGAATATCCAATGTTATAGTTGCAATCAATTTGGGCACTATAGCACTGAATGCAGAAGAAAAGCTCCGTTAGAGATACGTGAGCAAGCTAACTATGCAAAGAAGGATGACAGAGAAGTAGCTGCATTACTTGTCCATCAAGGACTTGGTGAGAAACAGGAGAATATATGGTATCTAGATACTGGAGCCAGCAATTACATGTGCGGCTACCGAGAGTTATTTAGTTATCTAGATGAGACCAAGCAAGGTCTAGTTACTTTTGGAGATACCTCAAAGGTTCCATTCAAAGGTAAAGGCAGCATCCCAATCAAGTTGAAGAACGACAATTCAAGCTACATCGCCGATGTGTATTATGTCCCATCCATAAAGCAGAACCTGATCAGCTTAGGTCAACTTATGGAGAGAGGCTATACTTTTTACTCAAAGAATTGTCATCTAACAATTAGAGACAACAATTGGAGATTAATTGCCTATGTGAAAATGTCCAAGAATAGGATGTTTCCTTTGAACATCCAGTATGATGCAACAAGGTGTTTGAGCACCATTACCAACAGTGAAGAATGGCTTTGGCACTTGAGGCTTGGACATCTGAATTTCACAAGTCTGAAGATCCTAGCAAGCAAGAAGATGGTCAAAGGTTTGCCTCACATTGATCATCCAGATGAAGTCTGTGAAAATTGTGTCCTCAGCAAACATCACAGATCCAGTTTTGCCAAAGAAGTCAACTGGAGAGTAAAGAGGCCACTGGAATTAGTACACACAGATGTGTGTGGCCCAATAATGCCTATGTCGACTGGACAAAATAGATACTTCCTCACTTTTATTGATGATTTTAGTAGAGAGATGTGGATATACTTTCTGAAGAGGAAGTCAGAAGTATTCAATTGTTTTAAAGATTTTAAAGCAATTGTGGAGAAGCAAAGTGGCTATATAATCAGAACAGTGAGATCTGATCAAGGGGGAGAATATACAGCAAACAACTTTGAAGCCTTTTGTACACAACAAGGCATCAGACATCAAACAACACCAACCTATACACCACAGCTGAATGGTGTAGCTGAGAGGAAGAATCGAACGATTCTTGACATGGCAAGAAGTCTGCTCAAAGCAAAGAAGTTGTCCAAGCAATACTGGGCTGAAGCTGTATCATGTGCAGTGTATCTACTGAATCGCTGTCCAACCAGAAGTTTGCAAGGAGTCATTCCAGAAGAAGCATGGAGTGGTCACAACGAGTCTTTGGTTGTGTGGCATATGCAAAGATCCCAGATGCAAGAAGAACAAAGCTCGATGATAAAAGTGAGAAATGCATCTTTGTCGGATATGGTGAAAGAAGGATGGGATACAAGTTGTATAATCCCATCACGAAGAAGGTGATTATGAGTAGAGATGTTATCTTTGAAGAAGATAAATCTTGGCAATGGAATGATGATCAAGAAGCAGTCAAATGGATCAACATTGATTTGATCCTTGAAGGTGAAGAAGTATCAACAGTACTTGCAGAAGAACCAATTGTACCTGCAGAAGAACCGATTGTGCCAGTAGCTGAACCACAAAGTCCGGTGATTATGCCAGCAGCTGAACCACAAAGTCCGGTACACAGATTCCCTGTATTCAACAGGAGGAACACACCAGGAGCATCATCATCAACACCACCATCAGCATCCTCATCAGAAGGACCAAGAAGGATGCGAAATCTTGAAGAGCTGTACGATGCCACTCAAGTCATGGAAGATATAACTTTGTTTTGTTTCCATGCAGATAGTGACCCATTAAGCTTCAATGAAGCTATCACAAAAGAGAAATGGATTAAAGCAATGGATGAAGAAATACATGCCATTGAGAAGAATGATACCTGGAAGCTGACTAATCTACTAGAAAACAAGAAAGCAATAGGTGTCAAATGGGTCTACAAGACGAAAGCCAAATTAGTGGATAAAGGCTACAAGCAAAGAGAAGGCATTGAAGGGAGAAGTATTCATGCTTGGCATGACATCCCTCAATTGAGTTTAAGGGGGAGATTTGTTGAATATTAAACTCAATAATCTAGAAGGTCAAGGAAGGCAACCACCCACTACCAGCCACAGCCGCCAGCCGCCTTCACACCACCGGCCGCCAGCCGCCTTCACACTTGAAAAGTTGAATTTTCTTGTTTTGATTTCGTGTATAAATAGAGTGCCCAACTTATGTTAAATTGTGTGGAGAGAATAGAGAGAAACATTAGAGAGAAAGAGAGGGTGTGTATTGTAAGCTTTTCTTGTATTTGTAAGCTTGTGTTTTTGTAATAAAACTTTGTGTTTTATCCCCTCTGAGTGTTTCAAAGCTACCACCAGTGGTTTCTCCCACCAACAATTTGAGCTGATGGATCCAATACTAAGAGAATCTTGCTCTAAGGACCAAGTCTTGAGATGCATTAACGTTGGCTTGCTATGCGTGGAAGACAGCGCCTTAGATAGGCCAACCATGTCAGATGTTGTATCGATGTTAACAAGTGAAGCACAGTTACCGTTGCCCAAACAGCCATGACGTTTTCAAATCCAAGAACTGCCAAAGACGACGCAGCAATGAGTTTAAGGAATTCAGAAAGTAGTTCCAGGAATTACTTATCCACTTCAATTATGTATGGACGATAGTTATATGATATTTTCAAAACTCGAGTCCTCAAGGACCTTCTCTTACGAAGAAGAAAAAAAGAACGGAATTCGTACATTCATCTGAGAAGTATGACTGTTTCTTAGAAAAGATGAATCTGCAAAGTGCAAATTATTACAGAAGCATAGATTTAACTTATAACTCACAGGAAAGAAATATATCACAAATCATACTCTAGATTGAAAACAATATAATATGGTTCGAGGATTTAAGAAAATAAGATTAGAGGGTTTGACAGTACAAGAAGGTTTTGTGTTATGCTACGGACAACAATATAATTCTAACGTGAATGAGTTTTTTTTAGACATTTACTTTATCCAATGGATAATAGATATTATTAAATCTAATAATATGAATATCTGAAACTAACTCAATTATTTTTGTTTGATTGTTCATGTCGATTAGTTTTTTGACTACTCTGCATTGATGTGAAAGCTGACTTCAAATTGGCCTTGGAATATACAGGCAACGTGGATGGTTCTCTTCTTTCCATTGATCAGCACATCCCCTCCGAAATTCTCTTGGATTTTGACAGTTCCTTTCAATTAAACTTTGTAGCTAGTAAAGCTCTAACATCGGTTAGTTAAAGAATTTTTGCATATCTATGTTAGGGAACAAATAATAATAAGAGAATATGCAAAAAAATAATAATTATTAGAAGGATCAAACAAAACTTGAAAATTAATAAAAAAAAATATTACACAAATTTAATTAATTAGAAACTCATGGTCAAAAAAGAAAATAATATATTTTCCTAGCAGATTTAAAACATAATAAGTAATCAAATATTTTTATAATTAATATATGTTAAACATTGGGTTTTATGCATTGATCTTTTAACTTAACCTTAATGATTTATTAATATTAGTTTGGCTTCATGCTACGGGAGGGTCGAAAGGCTACATCTATGCTTTGTAATATTGACAAAGAAAATAAAGGATACACCTATATGTCTCGGTGGTTCAATGTTTGTTGCATTAGACTTGAAACCTTTGAAGAAAGGTTAACTATTGATAATGTCGTGGCAGAAGACGAGGCCACTCAAAAAAGGGCAGGAGATGGATCAAGTGATGCTATTGATGAGCTCGAATCATTCAGTCGATTGGTCTTTCTTCTTAAGAGTACATAAATTAAATGATGTCATGGTTGTGAACTATGACATCAATTAAAATTGTATAGTGGTTATGAACGGTGATATTTAATTGATGTTGTGGTTCACAACCATAATATTTAAATAAATATTAACTTTTTGAATCGCGACATCATTTAAATCACTACTAGAATTTTTATATTTACAGACGGAATTTTTTGTTAGTATTTATACTATTATTCCATTAATAATTAATTTATCAAAGAAGAAGAAGAAGAGGCTCATCTTTTTTAATTAATAATTAATAATTAATAATTAAGTTTCTGATATGTTAATCCTTCTTCAAGCGGCAATGTCTCAATCCCAAGCCTAGGACAACAACAGAAAACATCATGAAAAAAAGACAGAAGATTTTACAGTAATGCACCCCGTGCCAGAGCATATAATTAGAAAAAATGGCCAAGTAATATACATTAAGCCATTTCTTTTTGGTAATAGAAGTGCTCCTTAACCTTTTTGAAGTTATTTTGCAATGAATCACTAGAATTAAACACCAAGTTATGACTCTAAATTTCCATATAAAAGATGCCCCGAGTTTTAGAATTTACCCCGGGGGCAAGTCTCTGCAAGGGCACAAGGAGACGAAGGATGTGACAAGGGCTGAGGGGTGGGTGAGATGTTATGTCAAGAAATGATTTTGGAAAATTTCTTCATATTTGTTGAATAACTAAGATAAGAGTCTTTATTAAGGCAAGAACATAAGCTCTACCAATGATCTTAATAGGTTTTATAAGTAGTTATGAGTGACAAAAAAGAAGAAGAAGAAAGATGGACAAAGCAAGCCCCAAAAGTAGTATATGAAGAAAGAGAAAGATGAGAGAACATATGCGGACCAGTTTTTATTAACTAAATAAACGAGGTTATAATTATTAAAATTAAATTCAAAATACATATTGTACATATTGAAATATGTTACATAGTTTAAAGAACTGGGTTTTAACTAAGTTGTCTAGGTTGTAGATTAATTTATCTAGTTGATTAGGTTTTAATTATTAAGTTAACTCTCATTTGGTTTTTCTAAACCTGAGTTGGGCTAGTTCTAGATTAAATTGTTAGGCTTAAATCGAATTTAATAACGCTGATTAAAACTATTTTATGAAAAAATTTAAATTGTATAAAAGTAATTAATCGAAAACTTGTATTCTTTCATATAAAGTTGAACCCATGTCGGGTTTTTTTATGGAAAAATGTGAATAAAAGGTTAACGCTAGGAAGCTTACTTTGCATGACAATGGTGGATATAGAAAACTTGCTACTTTTTTATGGAAATAACGTGTGGAAAAATCATGTTTTAATTTTGATAGCAATAGCATAATCAAACAGAACCACAAATGATAATATTTATAAAATACTTCATGTCATTTTGATTGTTTGTGATTGTGATTTTATTGTCATGACAATAAATCTTCTTCTTCTTTTTCTTTCTAAAGTAGGTTATTAGTCTATTTTTTGTATCACAGTCAACAATTATACTTTTCAATTCTTAGATTTTTCTGCAGCAAATATAGTAAAAGGCTATTCAAAACTTCCCTTTAAATACATACAATTTTTTCCATTTAAATCTCTAGTCTGTCAAACATTGCCCATCTGGGACCATAACAAGGCACATACTGGGAATATTATGGACTTGTTCAGCAATAACTAAGGCAAATGGCTCAAACTTTCTTAGCTAGGAAAACCAAGGCTTGAAATAACCGAATCGTCTTAAACTTCGAAAGTTTTCTGAATTAGCAAGTCCTTAACAGTAGAAAAGGTCACATTGTTTTATTAATTTAGCATGCACAAGACATTTCGTGCATCAATGCTTAAAAGAAAGGTAAACTTGATTTGTGAATAATAGTCAAATCTTGATTTAATTTCCGAGGCAACTCCTTTATGAGGTGGCAGTGAGAAATGAAAGAGGAAAGTTTTGGGCGAGGGGGGATTTGATAAGTTTTGAAGGGAATTCATTGTGTTTTCCATGCCCTTAACATATTTTTGGTGGGTCTTAGGATACATTAAATATTCATGTTGACCTCTTACCTTTTAAGCTGAAGTTTTTTGACTACTCTTCTGCATCGATGTGAATGCTGACTTCGAATTGGCCTTGGAATATACAGGCAACGTGGATGGTTCTCTTCTTTCCATTGATCAGCGCATCCCCTGCGAAATTCTCTTGGATTTTGACAGTTCCTTTCAATTAAACTTTATAGCTAGTAAAGGTCTAACATCGGTTAGCTCAAGAAGTTTTGCATATCTATGTTAGGGAACAAATAATAATAAGAGAATATGCAAAAAAAAAATATATATATATATATTAGAAGGAACAAACAAAAATTGAAATTTAATAAAAGAAATATTACACTATATGTCTTTATGTTTTTGTGGTTAAATATTTGTTGCACTAGACTTATAATGTTTAGAGAAAGGTTGATGATATTGTGGCAGAGAACAATGCCACTCAAACATGGATGGGAAATGGATCCTGTCATGCTATTGATGAATCTGAATCAGTCAACCAGTTCTTTTTATTTTTTAAGAGTATTGAAATTAATTAATGTCGTAGTTGTGAACCGTGAAATCAATTTAATTGATTTTATTGTGGTTGTGAACTATTTCCTAGCAAGTTTCTCATTGTACAAATGTGTTCTCTCTGTTGACCATTGCCAACAAAACCTTTTCTTGTTTGCCTTCTTTTCTTATTGGTTTCTTACTTATTTTTTATCCTTCTTTCAGTTTTTTGATAAATTAGAAAAGAAAAAAAAATCGGCAGGTCAAACATGTGGGCTACCTTTTTATTTTCTTTCCGGTAAATCTAGAATTATAGCTCGTCATCTATTAAATACTTCTTATTTTTTTCTTCCTTGTTCATGAATGTTACCTTGCATGGCTAGCTGGATCTACCGGTTCCTTCTGTTTTGTTTCTGCGCCTCTCAGGCTTTGGCAGCAGACACACTGTACCAAGGTGGTGATTCCCTCAATTCTTCCAGTACTCTAGTTTCCAAAAATGGGCTCTTCACTTTAGGATTCACAAGACTCGGCTCTGCCGAGTCGAATGCTAGATACTTGGGAATATGGTACAGCAATGACACAAGCCACCCTTTTTGGCTAGCCAACAGAGACAAACCCATAGCAGACAATTCAGGGGTTCTTGCAATAGATGGATCAGGAAATATGAAACTCACCTACTCTGGAGGTGATCCTGTTGAGTTCTATTCAAGTCAATCTTCTGCAAGCAATATAACAGCTAGTTTAGAAGATTCAGGCAATTTTGTTCTCAAAGATGAAAATTCTGGCAGCCAACAGGTCTTATGGCAAAGCTTTGACTTTCCTACTGACACATTCTTGCCTGGAATGAAGTTAGGGATCAACCATAGAACTGGCCAAACCTGGTCCCTCATGTCGTGGTTGAGCGACTTAGTACCCACTCCCGCCGGTGCTTTCACTTTTGAATGGAATACTAGCGTAAAGGAGCTGGTCATTAAGCGGCGAGATGTAATTTATTGGACTAGTGGACCATTGAGGAGCAATACTAGTTTCGATAGCTTTTCTCTGAATTCAGGGGATCTTGATTTCAGTTTTATTAATGATTCTAACGCAGACGAGGACTACTTTATGTTCACAGTTTCTGCAAATCAATTTACTCCTCAGGGTCAAAGGAATTTTTCAATGTTGCAGTTGAGATATGATGGGAGCATAGCAGATCAAAGAACTGGACGAACATATGGGGGCACAGCATGTAAAGGAAATAACACAGATGGGGGTTGCGAGAGGTGGTCAGGACCGGCATGCAGGAGCAATATGAATAGTTTTGAATTGAGATCAGGTTCCTTTGTTACCACAGTTCCTAGGAAGTACGACGATAATTCTAGTCTTAGCATTAGTGATTGCAAGGACATCTGCTGGAAAGATTGTCAATGTGTTGGTGTTAGTACCAGAGGCAATATTGCCAACAATACTGGATGCACGTTTTTTTATGGAAGCTTTACACAAGACCTGAGTGGAAATGCAATTCAACACTACATCATTGTTCAAGGCTCTTCAGGTTAGCTGTTCTTTCGTTTTCTGGTTATCAATTTATAACCCAACAATGTAATTAATTTTAATTAAATTCCCATTGGATGTAGGGAAAAGGAATTGGATATGGATTATTTTAGCTTCTGTGGGATTTGTTTCAATGATGGGGCTCGCAGGACTCTTGTGGTATCTGAGAAGGAGAAGACTTCGAGGTAACATTTTCTAAATAACAAACAAATTTACTGATTTTTTTTTTTGTTTTTTTTGCTTTTATAAGCATTAAGAGTTGTTGAATTCCGGGATTAGCTTACTTTATCATATCAATCTGAGCAGAGAAGTATCTCAATGAGTTGCTGACATTGGATTCAACGAACGATACGCTTGAACTCGAAAATGACGGAAACAAGGGCCATAATTTAAAGGTATATAGTGCAGCAACAATTATGGCTGCTACAAATTCCTTTTCTGCAGACAATAAACTTGGGCAAGGTGGCCATGAATCTTGTCAGGCTCCTAGGCTGCTGCATTCAAGGGGAAGAGAAAATGTTAGTGTACGAATACATGCCTAATAAAAGCTTGGATTCATTTATATTTGGTAAGTTAATTATGCCATCATGCTATAAAGTGAATGGATCTCTGTTCTTGAAAGGTTGTGGACTTGGATGAATAACATTGCTCGAATAATATTCACTGTTCTGTTTTGAATGCAGATGAATCAAAAAGGGAGCTGCTAGACTGGAAGAAACGTTTCGAGATTATCGAAGGCATTGCTCAAGGACTACTTTACCTTCATAAGTACTCGAGATTGAGGATAATTCATAGAGATTTGAAAGCTGGCAACATCCTACTTGATGAAAATCTGAACCCCAAAATTTCTGATTTTGGCATGGCAAGAATTTTCAAGATCAATGATTTAGAAGGAAATACAAACCAAATTGTTGGGACGCGGTAAGTATAGATTTACAGTTCTATGTGTCATTACTCTGTTAAGTGCTTAAAAGTGACATAACATTCACTGTGTCCATACAGTGGTTATATGTCCCCTGAGTATGTCATGGAGGGCATTTTCTCTGTGAAATCTGATGTCTTCAGTTTTGGAGTTCTACTGCTGGAAATTGTGAGTGGTAGAAGGATCCAAGGCCTCCTTGAAATAGACGGCCACCCTCTCAATCTTGTGGGATATGTAAGTTCATAAATTATACATTGCTAGCTGAATAAGCTTTTAATTTTAACATTAAACGTAAACTTGTTTCAGACATGGGAGCTATGGAAAGCAGGTAGCCCATTTGAGCTGGTGGATCCAATACTAAGAGAATCTTGCTCTAAAGACCAAGTCTTGAGATGCATTCATGTGGGCTTGCTATGTGTAGAAGACAATGCAGTGGATAGGCCGATTATGTCAGATGTTATATCAATGCTAACAAGCGAAGCACAATTACCTCTTCCCAAACAGCCTGCATTTTCCAGTGCAAGAAGTATTGTGGAAGAAAATCCAGCAGAGACTGGTTCCATAAATGATGTTTCTATGTCAACCATGTATGCGAGATAGAGGATAATTAGAGCGTTAGATGGTTTATTTCTCCTCAAATTTTGTTTATCATATGTCTATTTGGAGCATACACATTCTCCATCATCAGTATTTTGCTTTTTCAATGATTAATTAGTCTTTTTTGGTGCTCTCAAAATTTAAGTTTCATTCGGAATATGCTTAGAAATTCTTAACAAGGTTGTATTTCATGTTAGTGCGCATGATGATATCTAATAAAATAATGAAGAGAATTAGCGCGCATGTATATGTATTTTGATGTTATCCCAAAAAGATACGTAAAAGAATAATATATAAAAAAGGACTATTTACACAATGAGTTTTGGATTGTTTAATTAGGTGCGTACATAAGTTTTTTAATTAATATTTAAAAGATTTTTTTAGTTTTAAAAAATACGTTGAAGAATTCTTTATATTTAGTTTTTTAATTATGTTAGATGGGATTTGATGCTTATTCTTAAGATTTTTTCCCCTCTTGAATCTTTTATGAAAGTTTTATTGTTTTTAGTTTCACTCTTTAATCCAAATTTATAATTTATTTTTTTTTGTCTTTGTTCTTTTGATTTGTATCCTTTTGTTAATGTTTTTATTCTTTTCAATTTAACTCTTGAATTTAAAATTATTTTGTTGCCTTTTGATTTATTTTTATTGCAATTTTAACATTCATTATTTTTATTGTATTTTTTTTATTTTGGATTTTTTGTGTTTTTTTTTTTTGTGATTTTAAGCCTTATAATTTTTTCATATATAGTGCCTTTGGTCTTATAACCTAGGTCATGGTTTAAAAAGTTAACTATAATTGAATTTTTGTCTTATTTTGTTTTCCATATGTTTTCTCTTTCTATGAAATTATCCTATTTTCATTTAATTTTTACTTTGTTAACAAATAAGATCTTTGAGATATTTTTGGAATATTGTAAAGATATATTTTCATAATATTGGCAAGCGTTTAGTTTTTGCATTAAATCTTTGTTTTTTTTTTTTTGTTTTGTTTGTTGCAAAGATGGGTCCGCGGCGAAGCGTGGCCCCCTAACTAGTATAAACACTAAATAACATAGTAAAACATTGTAGATGATAAAGACATTAAATAGTGGGCTTGCTATGTGTAGAAGACAATGCAGTGGATAGGCCGATTATGTCAGATGTTATATCAATGCTAACAAGCGAAGCACAATTACCTCTTCCCAAACAGCCTGCATTTTCCAATGCAAGAAGTATTGCGGAAGAAAAGAGCTTCAGCAAGCCTGCAGAAAGTGGTTCCATAAATTATGTTTCGTTGTCAACTATGGATGCGAGATAGCGGTTAGAGCGTTAGATGGTTTATTTCTCCTCAGATTTTGCATGTCTTCGGTCGTTTTGGAGCGGACACATTCTCCATCAGTATTTTGTATAATAAATTGTAATGTAATAGATACAATACTAATAACACAGTAGATGATTGAATTTAAACCTCGAATTATGTTTGATCACATTGCTTCAATAATATTTAATTGTTTTATTTATAAATTATATTTGTGTTTAAAAATATATTTCATATACATATATAATATCATATAGGTAAAACTTATGGAAATATTTATAATCAAAACTTACGAAAATAATTTTTTTATTAAACTCTAAAATCAATCAAAACTTGTTTTGATACTAGCAAGATAGTTAACACGTTAGACCAGATCTTATAAAAATTATAAATAAAACCCTCACCTACTAAGTCTGTGGAACGGGGGTCCAGCGTTTTGTCTTCTTTTTTTTTTTCCTCTCTCTCTCGCCCCTTCACTTAATTTGTGCTTTTTTTTTCTCTCTGGAAATCAATATTATATACAACTTCATGAAAGTGCACAATGAAACATCCAATACAATTCAGTATTGATACTTGTTATTCGACCCGGACCCGTACTCTTTCTTTCAGTTTATATTTTTTTTTCTAGAAACAGAATTAGATACGATGGCTTTTCCAACATATTGTTTATATAAAAAAATATAAATTTTAATTGAAAAATGTATGCAAGCATCTAATTAAATAAATTAAAAATTATTTATATAAATAAATAAAAAACAGTTATCACAATAACTTGGAAAAAAGCCATTGGAAGCATGAAATTGGATTAAAAAAAACAAAAAATCAACTCAAGTCAACTCGGGGTAGTGTGATAGACATATAATTTGGGTAATAAAAAGCCAGTCAACCTGGGTTAACCCCGCAAACCTCACGGTCCATGTCATGAGATCGAGATATCCTAAAAAAAAATTGAAAAAAACTACAAAACCAATCTTTTAAAAATTAAAAATCAGTGTTGAACGATGAAATCATCAAAAAAGAATATCAACCCACGTTAATTTTTCAAACTTGTAATCTAAGTTCTTAGACCAGAATCATCATACATGAAGAAAACAAAAAGCTCAATCCTTAAAAAATCATCACTAAAAGATGAAATTGAAAAAAACAATCAATTACACAAAAAGATATAAGCTTAAATAAAATGACAATTAAAATAGTGATGGTTAAAATTAAAATAAAAAATAAATTAGAGGGAAACCCAAAATTTTCATTGGAGGGTTAAACTGAAAAGAAAAAAAATCAAAAGAATAAGGACCAAATTAAAAAAAAATGGACCATAAACTTCGATTGAAGTATGAAATTGAAAACCAATAAAACTTTTACAAAAAGGCCATAGAAGAAGTTTATAAATCAAAAGAAGAAGGACTTGAATGGAAAAAATAAAACATGACAAATTAAAATTAAATGACTAAATTGAAAACAAATAAAACTTGTATAATAGAGTCAATGAATAAAAATTAGAAATCAAAGGAATAGGGACTGAAATTTAAATAACAAAAACAAGGATGACTAAGCTGTGCTTTTTTGTGGGAGGAAGAGAAAAGAATAAAGAAAAAAAGAAATGATTGCCAACATCTCCTCCGACACACGTCGCACTAGGAGAAAAAGGACATGGTAACATTTTCATCAACACAGCGGAAGCACCCTAAATACTCTTGCCTAATAGCTTAAAAAAATATTATATAAATTAGTATGTGTCCATAGTATTTGCTACAAGGTTTCTTTGATGTCTTTTAGAGTTTTTGTTAACTAGTTTTGTGGACCATACTATGTTGTTAGTTAGATAAAAAAAAAAATTGAACTTAAAATTTTTTTTGGCCCCAGTTGACTTGATTTAAAATTAACCATGTGAGATTAAAATTAACCCCATGAGATTTGTCCTAACGTGATCCAATTGACTTGATGGGTCCAAAGATAAATCGGATGATCGGTAAAAAGTATGGTTTAACTTTAAAAAGAAATCAAGATGATATCTTTTTTTTAATACTGAGATGATGACATATTAGATCGTCTCGAGCTTCATGTGTTAACCCATGACTTAGGTAATGAACTCCAATGAGTTTAATAACTTTGTATTTTGAAACTACTTTTTACTAAATAATATGATAATAAAAACAGACGCTTGCAAAATTGAGCATCAACAAAATATCACGATATTTGTTTGAGTCTACAATAATCTTATAAAAAGCAAATCAAAACAAATTATGAAAACCAATTCAAAATCAATCCATATTGAAGAATGAAATTGATAAATAATAATAATAATAATAATAAAAGACAAAGGATTCATGAATTTAAAAAAAAAAAAAACCATTTAGCATTGTTATTAAACCGGATCCAACAGCTTAACTTTAAAACTTCTCAACCCAACTCATTTCCAAACTCGGGTTTAAAATTAACTTGCATTGGTGATCCAATTGACTTAATGGGTCTAAAACCAACATAAACATCAATAAAAACATGGTTTTGACTTTTAAAAAATTTCAAGATGACATTTATTTTTTGAATATTGAGATAATGACATATTAGATTAACTCGGGCTTTTGCAACTTAGCTTGAAAAACCCACAATATGAATCATGGACTCCATTGAGTTTTAAAAAATTATTTTTTATTTAGTGATATGATAACAAAAACAGACGTTTATAGAAACTGAATATCAATCAAATACATAGATATTTATTTGAGACTGTAATAACCTCACATAATAAAATTAGAACAAATTATTATGATCAAATCAAAATTAGTAAGATATTGAGGCATGAAATTGAATAAAAAATGGAATGTATCATTTTTATAAAAAAAAACTGAAAATAAATTAAAAGGGGGGGAATTGAAAAATTAAAAACAAAAATAAGGTGCTTCACTATTCATATAAACGGTGAAGCACCATAATATTTTGTATTTTTTTAATAAAGAGAGTGATAATTTATAATATAATATAATAAATAACAAAACTAAGAACTTAAAATCAAAGAGCAAGGAGTGTTTTTCTTTGATTTTTTCCCCTCATGGAGACTAAAAGTCACACATCAGCTAATTATGTGCTATTTGTGTTTAAAATATGACTTTATATATTTTGAAAAGATCACTATAATTTTGTTAAGAACCGTGTCATATTCCTATTTCAAAAAAATTCAGAAAATAAAAAATATTGCCCAACTCGGAATTGAAAACAAAAATTGAATAAAATATATAGCTATGATATCCTAGTGAGAAAGCGTAAGATAGACAACAATTGTGATGGTTAATATTGAATATAAAATATTAATCTTCTTATTATATTTATTTTTAGCTTGATGTTATTCTTGTACTAACAGTCAAATGATTGAAAAAATATCTTTTAAAATGAATTTTTTAATTTTAACTTTTCATTATTTTGATATATAGAATTTAATAGAGATAGGTGAGGTAGAATGGTTTTTTTTATTTTTCTATTGTGTTTGTTGTATATAGAGTCTAAGTATTTATAATACAGACAGGAGAGCTTGCTGATGATGCTGCACACGTGCCTTACAAGTGAGTAGCATAGAGTACACCTCTTCTCAGGTGACATTTTCTTTAATTTAATAGTGCCATCAACATAGCCAAACACATTTTCACCTTTCAGATAGGGAAGCATGGTTGCTTTTCAATTTGGAAAATTGGTGCGGTTAAGTTTGGTGATATTGATTCTGGAAGAAGGATTGAAGACAAGTAGAGTGTTGTTAAAAGTAAGGGAAGAATGGGAAGAGGCGGCCATGGTGGCTAAGAGGAATCTGAGAAAGGAGTTTAGAAGGAAGAGATGAAAGGAATGGACTAAGAAAAATCTTTTTGAAAGGACATAAGTCATTGGCTCTGATACCATGTAAAATTTAACAGAGACAAATGAGGTAGAATGGTTTTTTTATTTTTCTATTGTGTTTGTTGTGTGCAGAGTCTAAGTATTTATAATACAGTTGTGAGTAAATCACTTCTACTAATTTGTTATACAAAACTCAAAAGTAGAATCTGAAGACGTAAATCAAGGCATTTGACATAACTAGAAATAAAGGTTCGGGATTGTTGTTATGTCTTCTCTGCTTGTTAAGGTTTGACCTGATTTTTAGTTGCTGCATAATGAAGTTAGGGATCAACGGATCTCAATTCAATATGATATATTCCATTAATTTTGGAGATGAAATTGAGATTTAAAGACCCTTTTCATTACTATTTTAATAAAAATGAATATATATATTTAAAATGAAACTAGCATACCAAAATTGCTCGACTACAAAATTGCTCGTTTCCTTTCCTTTTTTTCTCTTTTAATTTCTTGTATATTGACCAGATAATATTTTAAGACAAGTAACTAACTTGTAAACGTTGACACTGTACAAGACTGCAAGTATTCATCTTTTCCAAAGAAACAGGCAGGCCAAAATCATTTTGATTGCCTGTTTGGCACTGTGGTGCCACCTGTTTTTTGAAAAAATTAAAAAAAAAATTTATTAAAATTGAGTGCGGTTTGTACTTTTTAGATCGTTTTGATGTGCTGATATCAAAAATATTTTTAAAAAAATAAAAAAACATTATTGGCATGCTTTTCGACACGAAAAACTATTTGAAAAGCAACCGCTACCACACTCCCAAATACCCTTGTCGCACCCTAAAAAAAATCAACAAATAAAATTTGGTTTATTTTAAAATTTGTTTTGCGACATTCGACCGGCAACTTTCGTTTTGTTCTGTTTTGTTGATTTGGTTCTTTGGGAGTCGCCACCTAGTATTTTGGTCACTAGGAACCCTAACTGGTCTTTCAGAGATTCTAAGGCAAGGGACTGGTTGCGTAAAGGGAAGGTATTAGCACCCCTAGTACGCACTACCTAAGGTAAGCTGCTTGGTGTTTGGTTTGCTCTATAACTGCTATGGTGTAGGTATTTTCTAGGCTCGTCAATTGATTTTGGATAGAAATCTAAGGAGATTCCATGTGCTTTAAAAGCTCATTTTTCCCTTAGTATTTCAAAAGTTTGTGACTCATAAATCGTGGAGAAAAAAAAAATTAAATTAATTTTGAAATGTCCTCGATTATAATCAAGGCTTCTTTCAAGAATTGTGTGCGGATTTATTATTCCCGATAATATTTTGGATATTCATCTTTTTAAGGATTTCTTTATCCAAACATTAGCGGTAAATAATAAATAAATTCCTTTTCCCAAAATAAGATTTTTATAGTTTTTTGAATATTGGCCAATACCCTTTGGAATTTTACAAACACGTTGTAGAATCCAGAAATGCAAGAAAATAATTTGTGTTTAAGAAATCTATGCGAAAACACACTTTCGAAGCTTCCAATATATATTTTTTAATAAAAAGAACTTTGAAAACATGTTAGAGTATTGGCCGTATGCAACACGCAAGAAAAATATTTTTTTTTTACGATATAATTTTTTTTTACGAAATTGAGTATTTTATTACTGAATTTGTATCTCCACAGCATAAAAAATACAAACTAATATTAAGTCATTTTAAAAAGATGTACAAAAAAAATCAACAATATTTTTAAGGAATTTTAGAAATTTTTGAAAGCAAAAAATAAATTTATCTTTGAAAATTTCGGGTGTCTTGACGAAAATCAGATATTTTAAATACTGAATTTATGCCTCTACATGTAAAAAAAAATACAAACCCCCTTAAAAAAATATATATATGAAAAGAAAATAACAACATTTTTTTTTAGATTTTTTTAGATTTTTTTTTTATAAATATTTTACATATATATACATATACACACATATATATAATATAATAATATATATAATTATATATATTAATTATTAAGGGGGGTGGGCCGGCCCAATTAACTGGGCCAGGCTCAGCCCCACAAGTGACTGGGTCGACCTCGGCCCAGCAAAGGTGACTGGGCCGACCTCGGCCCAGCAAAGGTGATTGGGCCGACCTCGGTCCAAGAAGTGACTGGGCCGATCTCGGCCCAAGAAAGAAACTTGGTCTGGGCCGGACCCGGCCCAGACCGCCGGGTGGGGCCAGAATCCTTCTGGCCCATATACATGTTTCTGGGCCAGAAACAGTCTGGCCCAGAAGATAAAACATAAAAGGGGGGGAATTAATTTCCCCCCCCCCGTCCCCTGCATGCAGAATTCTGCATGCAGGGGACGAAACCTAAGCAGACAAAGAAGAGAAGAAAAACAATGCAGGGGAGGGGGGAAAGAGCGTACCTGGCGGGGCTGGAGACGGTGGTTGGCTGACGGGGCTACGGTGGCGTGGCTCGTAGATGGCGGTTCCGGGCGGCGTTGCTGCCGTTTCCAACAGTGACGAAAAATTCTTCTTCCTCCCTTCTCCTTCGGTTTTTTTGTTCTCAGTGGCTGCCTATTCTCGGTTCGGTTTTGGTTTTGTTTCGGTTTCCTTCTTCTTGGTTTGTTTCTGTTCTTCTCTCTCTTTGGGTCGCTCTCTCTCTCTTTCTCTCTTCGGGTCTTTCGGTTTTTCTTCACCACCCTCTCTTCGGTTTTTTCTCCTTTATTTATAGGGGCAGCACAGGTGGGGGGCATGGTTAGTGCGCCTTCAATCACGCACGGCTGGTCGGCTCTTTCGGTGGTGGTGGGGGAGAGGAGAGAGACGCGGGAGAATTTTCGAAATTTTTGCCTTCTGTTCTGCTAAAACAGGGGGGGAAGGAGATGATGAACAGTGTCGTTCAAAACGACACCGTTCTGCTTTCCTTTTTTTTTTTTTTTTTGTATATGAAACGGCGTCGTTTTGAATAAAACGCGCCGTTTCATTTAAATGGCCAAACTTCAAATCAGTCCTCCAAATTCGGTCCCCGCCCTTCTTGTTGGCCGCCTTTTTCACTTTGGTCCTTGGCCTCGGATTTATGCAATTTAGCCCCTAATTGATCAATAAACTTCTAATTTCTTCAATTAAGCCCCTGAAACAATTCCAAACAGACCCCTCTATCTTTGCGCCTTCTCCAAATTGGTCCCTGGTTTCGGATTTTCACAATTCAGTCCCTAATTGGCCCTTAAACTTCAATTTTTATGCAATTGAGCCCCTGATTTGACCCAATAAATTCCTAAAAAATATATTTTGGCCCTAGAACTTAAATTTCTCCAAATTAAAGCCCAAATTGACTTAAAAATCAATTTTTCTTGGAATCAAATCTTCTATAAATTCAAATAAAAATCCAATTAAGTCCATAAAAATCCAATTAAGTCCATAAAAATCCAATTTTGGGCTTTTCTCCCTAAAATTCAAATTTTTCTTCTCAATAGGGCTTTCATCCTTCAAGAATATACTGTCAAAAATTCAATCCTTGTATTTTTAAATTCCTTGACCAATTTTCTGACTGTTTTCCGGGCGCTTCTGCCTCCGGTTATTTTTCTAACCTCTTTTGGCTATTTATTTTATTTTTCAGGAGGACCCAAAAATGGGTTACAACAGCCCTCGTAACAATTCATGCATGCAGGATCATTCAAAGACTGAAATGTTAAAGAAAATTACCAAACCAAGCCACCAAGTAAGAAAAATTAACGAAACAAAGCATATAATATAGGAGAACAAGTCAAATTTCTTCTAAACTCCTACATGAGACTTAATGAGAAGAACAGGAGAAGGATACGTGGCGTCGGTTGAGCTAAAAATTCACTAAGTGAAAGGTAAGATTCTTTCATGATAATTCAGAATCATTGGACCAAATATCGTTATTGAGCTTTGATCATCATTTTCTAAAATGGTATACCAAAATTCCTGAAACATATTTTGCAATGATTCGAAGCATGGAAAACGCTCGAAATGGATTAAATATTTCCAAAACATTGCTCATTAAATACCGCGACAAAGGATTTGAACAATCCAAGACCATGATTCCTATAATTCATGTGACTCGGGTCTTATCCCGGCTTGTCATGTAGTTGGCATGTTTTATCAGTCAACTCATGACCTAAAAAACTCGGCAAAACTTGTAAAAGAGCTGGTTATAATTTTTTTTCCATGCCAAGAAATTTCTGGGAACGCTAAATCCTGATATATTAATTGACATCTACAGTTGTTTTTGAATAAATTATCTGTGAGCATGTCCATAATCAGTAAACAAATGAAAAAATGAATGAATAGGGGGGTTAGTTTTTTTTTTTTTTTTTTTTTCCCGAAGCATGTTAAAAAACCGAAAACTGAAAGGTTGCAGCCAAAGGAGGCGCAAAAATAAAGGTTGAGAGAGCTTAGGATTGCTACTAACAACCCGAAAAAACTAAAGGAATGATTAACATATCAAAGGAGGGGCAAAAACATAAAGCTTGGGAGAGAATAGACGTTGCGTCATATAGGGAGAGATTTTCCTCTTTCTCGTTTTAATTTTATACATGCTAGAGTAATTTTATTTTTTTATCATACTAATTTATATTAAAATTTATTAAAAAAAATAGTGTGGACATTAATATATATAAACTATGTTCACATAAAAAAAATATTTTAAAAAAATGTGATAAAAAAATATATTTTTAATTTAAATATTTCAAATTAAAAAAGAAGATAATATCCTTTTAATATGAAATAAATTTTTTTAAAAAGTAATCTCTTAAACTTTATTATTTATAACATGTATAATTATATTCAAATAAATTATTTTAAAAAAAAATTCATGTGAGGTATTAAAAATTCAAATATATTTTTAAAATTTTTAAAATTGATATATTTTAATTTGATCTTTTAATTGGGTTAACCCTTAGCCGGGTTTGATAATTATACTTCTTATTAGATGATTTTAGAAAGTATTGGATGCTTTGACTATAAAATTGTCGTTTCCTTTTTCTTTCTTTTTTTTTGTGTGTTTTTTTAATATTTTGTGCAATGATCAGATAATATTTTCAGACAAGTAATTAACTTCTAAACATTGACACTGTACAAGTATTCGTCTTTTCCAAAGAAACAGGCAGGAGAAAATCATCTTGATTATTACGATTCATGGATTATTCAAAGACTGAAATGTCAGAGAAGATTACCAAACCAAACCACGTGTAAGAAAAATTAAGGAAAGAAAACAAATAATATAGGAGAACAAGTCAAATTTCTTTTAAACTGCAACATGAGACTTAATGAGAAGAACACGATAACGACACGTGGTGTCGGTTGAGCTACAAATTCATCGCGTGGAAGGCAAAATTCTTGCATGATTTTACAGAAACATTGAACCAAAGATCGATATTGAACTTTGATTATAATTAATTAACAAAAAGTAAAAGAGGTGGTGATTCATAAAATACTATTTATTGTATTATTATTATTATTTTGTGTTTGGTTTGTTTAAAAAAACATATTTTTTAATATTTAATTTATTATAGAATAGATTTTATAATTTGTTGTGATTTATTTTTTATATGATTATCTCAGCCTTATAACATATGTTGTAGGTGTAGTGTGTTAATGTGACTAACTCGGGTTTATTTTTTTAATTGACATTTTTTTCTTTAATTGCATCCTTTAACATTAGATTAATTAGGAATTAGAGTACTTCTTATTGTTTCAATTTATTTTCTATTAGGTTATCATGATCTTATGACTCGAATCACGAGTTTTGTGGGTTAATGTTGACTCGGGTCGTTTTATTGTGTTCTTTTTTAAAATTAATTTTTTTTCAATTTTATTCTTCAACAATGAGTTAATTAGGGATTGTGCTTCATAATTTATTTTGATTTGCTTTATATAAGATTATTCTAGTTTCATGATCTTGAGTTATGGATTTGACATAGTAACCTAGTTTGATTTAGGTCATTTTTTAATTTGTTTTCTATAAAGTTATCTTAGTCTTATGATCCCGATCATAGGTTTGGCTGTTACCCCAAGTTGACTCCGATATTTTTTTTTTCAATTTCATCCTTTAATATTAAGTTAATTAAAATAATTTATTTTTATTTATTTATTATGGGGTTATTTGTCTCATGACTCAGGTTGTGGAATTGGCAAGCTAACATAAGTTGGCTTGGGTTGTTTTTTTTTTCTTTTTTAATTGAGTTTTTTTTTCAATTTTGTCCTGAAACATTGAGTTGATTAAGGATTAGATTTCTTAATTTGTTTTGATTTGAATTATATGAGTTATCATAGTCTCATGGTTTAGATTGCAAATTTAACAGGTTAACCTCATTTAACTCATGTTGATCTAATATATTATTATCTCGATGTATGTATAAAAAAATATCATTTATGTTATTCTAAGTTTTTACTTGTCGTATGAATTATTTTTAAACTCATCAAATTAATTAGGTCACATTAAATTAACTTTCATATAATTTAATTTTTTTCGATTAGAAAAAAAAGTTACAAACACTTATGCATTTAAAAAAAAAAATTAATTCTACCCGTAGCATAACAATTGCCTCCAATCTAGTCATTTTCTAAAATGGTATACAGAAATTTCCTGAAACATATTTTGCAATGTTCCTAAATCATAAAAAAGCTCGAAATGGGTGTAATATTTCCAAAATACTGCCCATTCAATGCCGCGGCATAGGATTTGAACCGTTCTAGACCATGATTGGATTCCATAAATAATAGTCGAGCTACAACAAGGATTAATTTATGGATTCATAATCCGGTAAAAGAAGGTATCACCGTAGAAGGATCCCAAAGTCAATTTTGTTAGCTAGGAAAATTTGCACCTGAGGGGAGACTAGGCCATTCGACGTACTGACTCAGGAAATTTCAACCTTCCCTCCAGAACCACATACACACATAATACTCATAAACTAAGACATGTTAATCCTATCATATGTCTAGATTTTTCTGGGTTTTTTTTTTCCTCCATGGCTTGCAGAAGCCTTCTTTCCTCCAAAATCCTCTTGATCGTTTTGGTTTGCTTTTGTCCCACCTTTTCTTTAGCAGCAGACACACTCTATCAAGGTGGAGATGCCCTCAATTCTTCAAGGAGACTTTTCTCCAAAAATAGGCTCTTCACCTTAGGATTCATAAGACTTGGCTCTACCGAGTCCAATGCTAGCTACTTGGGAATATGGTACCAAGATGATACAAGCCACCCCATCTGGATAGCTAATAGAGACAAACCTATAGCAGATGATTCGGGAGTTCTTGAAATAGATGGAGATTCAAGAACCATGAAAGTTGCATACTCAGGTGGGAATCTTGTTGATTTTTACTCAACTCAATCTCCCACCACAAAGTTAACAGCTACGTTAGAAGATTCAGGTAATTTTGTTCTGAAAGATGCAAATTCTCGCAGCGATCAGATTTTATGGCAAAGCTTTGATGATCCTACCGACACGTTCATGCCTGGAATGAAGTTAGGAATCGACCATAGAACTGGTAAAGTCCGGTCCCTTACATCATGGATGAGTGACCTAGTCCCAGCTCCGGGTGCTTTCACATTTGAGTGGGAGCCCAAAAGAAAGGAATTAGTTATTAAGCGACGAGCTGAGATTTATTGGACTAGTGGACCATTGAGGAGCAATGGCAGCTTTGAAACTTTTCGGCCAAATCCCGGACTCGACTATAGTTTTCTTATTGTTTCAAACATTGATGAGGATTACTTTATGTTCACGGTGGCAAGAAACAAACTAACTCCTCCGGAGACGGGAAAGTGGCTGCTGCAATTTAATGGGGGGCTAGAAGAGCAAAGTAATGAAAGAACTTCTGGAGGCGACCTCTGTAATGGAAACAACATGGAAATGGGGTGTGTGAAATGGGATTCAGAACCTACATGCCGTAGCAGGGACAGATATGAGTTGAGAGCATGTGACTTTTTGGTAGAGGGAGGTGTTGCAGTTAATGATACCAATGCTAGTCTCAGCATTAGTGATTGCAGGGAAATCTGCTGGAAAGACTGTAAGTGTGCAGGCATTAATACCAGAGGCAGTAATGCCAACAACACTGGATGCACATTTTGGTATGGAATCTTTACGAAAGACCTGAGTGCCAGTTCGATTCTATACTTTGTAATTGTGCAGGACACACTACCAGCAGCAAGTAATGCTCTTCAGACCAGGCCAGATTTTGTTTTATCTGCAAGAGTTTTTAATCCCCATACATGTTCCTCGTTGTTGTTTTGACTTTTATAGTACAACTCATTGATTTTTCTTCTTCAATTTTCCAGAGAAATCAGGGGAAAGGATCTGGATATGGATTGTAGTTTCTGTGGCATTTGTTCTATTAATGGCACTAGCAGGTATCTTGTGGTACAGGAGAAGGCAAAGACTCAGAGGTACGTAACCTTTTTTAAACAACAAACAATTTTTATAACCATTAGAACTTCATGAATTCTTAGATTAACTTAATCTATCATATCAATCTAAGCAGAGAAGTATCTGGATGGGTTAATGACATTGGATGCGATGAATGACACGCATGAGCTCGAAAGTGATGGAAACAAGGGACATAATTTGAAAGTATATAGTGTTGCAACAATCATGGCCGCGACAAATTCTTTCTCAGCAAACAATAAACTTGGACAGGGTGGTTTTGGACCTGTTTACAAGGTAGTCTTGAAAAAAAACATCCAAGAAATGGATTAAGAAAACCTTGTTGATTTTATGTTGAAGTAGGATTAATGATCTATTTTATTTCAGGGAAAATTGCCAGATGGTCGAGAAGTAGCCGTAAAAAGACTATCAAGAACTTCAAGACAAGGGCTTGTGGAATTTAAAAATGAACTTATACTCATAGCTAATCTGCAACATTCGAATCTTGTCAAGCTCCTAGGCTGCTGCGTTGAAGGGGAAGAGAAAATGTTAGTGTACGAGTACATGCCTAATAAAAGTTTGGATTCATTTATCTTTGGTAAGCAGCACTATGAAGAGCTTTTTCACATGTTTCAAAATGTAAAATTCAAAGCTTTTAGACGTTGATCATTATGCTTGTTGGAATCTTCTAACTTTTTCCTTTATTTTGGAATACAGATCAATCAAGGAGGGAGCTGTTGGACTGGAAGAAACGTTTTAAAATCATTGAAGAGATAGCTCAAGGTCTCCTATACCTTCATAAGTACTCAAGATTAAGGATAATTCATAGGGATTTGAAGGCCAGTAACATACTACTAAATGAAGATCTTAGCCCCAAAATTTCAGACTTCGGTATGGCAAGAATTTTCAAGACTAATGAATTGGAAGCAAACACAAACCGCATCGTTGGAACTTAGTAAGCAATGAATCTACAACTTCATGTTTCTCTGCTCTTTTTTTAACTGAAAACATTCAGTTATCTTCACTCTTCAGTAGATTAACAATTCAATTGTTTGTTTGGCAAACACAGTGGCTATATGTCCCCTGAGTATGCCATGGATGGCGTTTTCTCTGTGAAATCTGATGCCTACAGCTTCGGAGTTTTGGTGTTGGAAATTGTGAGCGGTAGGAAAAATCGTGGCCTTCTTCAAATGGATCCCCCTCTCAACCTTGTGGGATATGTAAGTTCATTTCCTGTTGTTCAAAAGCATATGGTATTATAGTACTTCTGCATGTAAGCTTTCAATGTTTGCACTAACTAAATTTGTTTTCAGGCATGGGAGCTATGGAAAGAAGGTAACCAATTTGAGCTAGTGGATCCAACATTGAGGGATTCTTGCTCTGAAGACCAAGTGTTGAGATGCATTCATGTGGGCTTGCTATGCGTAGAAGATAATGTGAACGATAGGCCTACAATGTCAGATGTTCTATCGATGTTAACTAGTGATGCACAATTACCATTGCTCAAACAGCCAGCATTTTCATGTGCATCATATAGTACGGACAATCAATCGAATTCAAGCAATGCAGAGGGCAATGCAGAGGGCAAGGCAGAGGGGAGTTCCATAAATTACGTATCAATGTCGTCTATGGAAGCACGATAGAGGTAAAGATTTTATCAAGTAAGAGTATTGAAATACTCACTTGTACAGAGTAGATAAGAGAAGATTCTTCTTGGTCTTGGCACCAGAGAATTTTTTCGTAGCAGCAAATTCAACTTTTTTGACATTTTTGTTTGAAGGAACTAAGCATTTCAGCCCACTTTATACTTCTTGAAACTAAAAATAAGGCTGGGAGGATACGTTCTTTATTGTTTAATGATTACAAAGCTACTTCAGAATTTTGTTTAAAAACTTAACAAATCTTCTTCCACCTTGCATGCGAATTACCATTCTTCCCTAGCTCTGCATTAAAGCTGCAGGCACTAGCCCCTCTAGATACCAGAGCCGCAGGCTCAAACTCATCTGCATGTCACATAGAACATGGGATTTGGAGAAATGCTTAATGAATGAATACATAACTGCGTGATCGATTCAGCGACGGCAAACTATAACGTCGAACAAATCTTCAACCTCATACTTGTATTCCAGTAATATTTATTGACGCAGACGCGTATCACAAGTGCAAGTCCAAGAGCTTGTTAAAAGAAGATCTTTCTTAGCCTTAGAATTAAGCCATTTTCATGTTCCAGCAGAAGTATCGTTTTCGCATAGTTGTTAAAAGCAACTAGATAGCATTTCTCTGGCCAATGTAACAATTCTTGGAACTAAAGAAGGTTGGAGGCTACATTCTTGATTATTCTCAAGAGGGAATACACACACAACAGAAAATGATGCGAAGTGAAAGGATTCCCTTAGTCCACTACATTATGGGACTACAATGGTACTATCTGGTTTTGGTTTAATTAGAAGCTTGATGATAGACATCACACTAATAATTAGCGTGAGAATAAGACCAGCAAAGGAAGCAATGAGTGCACCACCACCATGGTCACAGAAGGTTTCAAACTTGTCACAGATCTTGTTCCACCTTGCATGTGAATTTCCATTCTTGCCTAGATCAGCCATGAAAGCTGCAGCACTAACCCCTCCAGAAACCAGAGCCACTGTCATCTGCAAACATTTAGGCAAGATATATTTTGGTTAATAAACAGTTTTTCTCTTTTTGGAAGGAGAAATGTTCTGAGAATATTACCATATCTAAGATGGCAATCATGGCAAGGCGCAGCCCTTTGTAATCAAGCTTCTGTCCAAAAAGGTCTCCCATAATCATCACCAAGTTATGGATACTAGCCAATCCATTAGCTATCACAAAGAACCTGTACACCATATCTTAGACACTTAATGAGGATTATTGAACATCTCCATCCTAATTCCTATGTTTATGTACTTGCAAAGTAAATGAGTTAACAAGGCTTACACAAACGCTGGGGTATGTTGAAACTTGGCAGTGAGAGAGGCTTTTATCGGGGTACTCCCAACAGTGGCAACCACAAGAGTTTTAGTTTCTTTGTTGAGTCCCATCACAAATGTTGCAGCTGCTGTGGCAAAAAACGCAAGCACCCTTAGCATCAAAAGAACCAATTTCCTTGTCTTTGGCTGTAAGCTAGAGTATCCAACCTCAAGTTTTTCTTCACTTTGCAAAGCCATGCAGACAAAAGAGAATAGAGAGATTGGGATAGGATGAATGGAGCAACTATGATGTTAGGCCTGGACAAGGAAGGCATTATATATAGTTTAAGAGAGAATAAAAATGGATGACCAAATTCTTTAGTTGAGTCTCACAGGTACTGCTTTCGTTCATTGGTTGGTCTAACCATCAACTTAATCTCACATTTTGGTTTTGGTGGTTAGGAAGTCTCCTTTCACTTTCAGTAGATATCAGTTTTGCTCACCAAAGGCAAGCTTCATAATTTTCTATGCCACTTGCTTGCTTATGTTGGAATTGTGGAGGATTCTTCTCCTCAACAAATCCCAGGAATGTTTTTGGGGGCTAACCAAGAGAAGAACTTGGGTTATGTCAGTGGCTTATTTATTTGTACCTGGACAGGGATCGCTTTCGCTCTTCAGAGGGGAAATGGACTCCATGTCAATAGGTCCAGTTTTTTGTTTTTTTTTTCTTTCTGGTTTTTGTGTTTCAAGCTATAAGCTATGATATACTGTGTATTTAACTTTAAAAAATATTTAAAAATATATTTTTATTAAATTAATGTATTAATATCAAAAATTAAAAAATATATATATATTTTCAAATAAAAAACACTTTTTAAAATTACTAGGCTCTACAATACCAAACATTCCTTATATTTACAGAGATGTCATCCGTGGTGATCTCTTTCAATTTTATTTTATTTTTTTCTTAATGGAAAGCTTGTCTTCTCATTTTTCTTTCAGAATAAGCTAGAGAAACATTGGCTTGCCATTCATGAAATAA
The DNA here is from genome assembly GCA_030145905.1 of Populus davidiana. Taxonomy (NCBI): domain Eukaryota; kingdom Viridiplantae; phylum Streptophyta; class Magnoliopsida; order Malpighiales; family Salicaceae; genus Populus; species Populus davidiana. The sequence goes on from CM057789.1 coordinate 48,930,084, forward strand.
AACCCAGTCCAATCAGCCCACTTAAAGAACAGGAACAATCACAGCCATTTTTCTCGAAGAGTTTAGGCAAGTGAATATAACTTGCCAGACAAATTTACTTCGTACTGTGTTGAAGTCATTACATTGTTGAGAAACAAACCATAATGCTAAAACAACTACTTGGAAAGTCTCAAACAGGATTCTAATGATAGAGCTAGATTCAATTATACAGAATTTCTCTTCAAGAATCTAGGGTTCCAGAAGTACAAATAAGCATATTTTCCCTGCATACAGCATTTGATAGTTCACTTTGAAAAGATACAAGCACATTCACTCATATCAGTATGAACCTGATAATGTTTTGGTTCAGTAATCAAGGAGACAAAAACAAAGTATACAAATGAATCAAATTTCATATCCTCAAAATGTACACATCCACACGTCAAATTTCTCCAACAGTTTGTGTATTCTAGATGGTTTTTGAACAAATGTTGCTCATGGCTATTTTAAACAAAATATACACAACGAATTTTCATATCCTTCTTCACAGCGATAGCATGAATCTGGGCCATTACCTACCAAATATACAGCAAGATTTCAAAATCTCACCGGGTTATTTTTTTTCTGTAGTGACACCAACAACAACACTGCTGACCTGCAATTGATAGAGATCTTATCGGCACATATTCTACTCCAAAGGAATGAATGGAAAATCAAAGGACAGGAAAAATAAAACAGATTTTTCTAACAAGAAAAGTTGGAGTAATCAAACTGAGCTATACCAATTTGCCACTTTCATCAACAGACATGGGGTTTTCCACAACGACAGTTTGAGTCTGAGAATGGGGCAATGGCTACAGGTAAGAGAGCGAAAACAGCAGATTTACTTGGAACCAGATACAAAATAACCAAGATTTGAGGCATTGCCACCAGGAAAGAAAAGAGAGTCCAGTTGCTTACCATTGAAGTAGATGGTGCTGTTCCACCTATACCATTAGGTCTAATTGCTGGAAGTGGAATTCTCATGTTAGCCATCTGCAAGACACATAATATAGAACAAGGGAGTGAAAAGATTATTGCTCACACAATGAGCAAAGGAGGAAAAAGTGAAGCGATCAAATAAATCATTCAGACGCCAAAAACAAAAATGTAAATGCAAAGCTATGGTATCTGTTCATGGTAACATGGACACTCTAGGGAATTGTCTAGTTCATGGAAATACAATCCCAAGTCTTTTCTTTACACGCGCGCCAAGAGAAGAAAATTGAATTTCACGAAGCCAGCTATCCTGCTCCTTTGTTTATATTTATAATGATCTTAAATCAAGAAATACTGAGGAACGAATCCATGTCAAGAATTAGAAAAACATACAGCTCTTTTGGACTATTCCAATTGAATCAAGAGGTGTCTGGCAAGTAAAAAGAGCTAACATCCATTCAGAAGAGACACTTTTGTCAAAGAATAAAACACATTTATAATCGTTGCAGGAAAAAAAAAAAAATACAAAAATGTCAAGGTTAGCTGTGCAACACAGCACTAAGCAAACTGTATCAGCAAACACTTAGAACCATTGAAAGATTTCCAAGTTGGGTCAATGTGGACAAACTTAGTTAAGTTGTGAAGACACTGGATATTGGCATAGCAAAGAGAACTGGAAAATGAGGAGCTATAAGCCAATTGCAATGGCATGTGAAAAGCCCATTTGAAACTTGTTAGGTGTCCTCAACTAACAAAATAAAAGATTTATGATCCTCATATGCATATATACCTTTAGGCTTTAGCTTCATAATGAGAGTTGATGGTTGGCAACAACTGCCAAGAAATGAATAATGCAATGTAGCAGGATGTAGAAAGGATGGGAAAATTTTTGTAAAATCTAATGATGGTAAAGGCAATCCATAAAAAGAGTGGCAATAATCATGTTAGATAAACTCCTTATGACTACAGGACATAATCCACTATCCATCCATTCCCATTATATCTTGGTTGACCTAAGAATTCAAATATCTCAACCAGACAGTACAGATCATTACAGACATCCAGAGATTAAAAAAAAAAAAGTATAATCTAAATATAGATCCGTATAATTTGTAGGCATTGGAATATTAGATAAACTATTTGTTCATGAGAAAACATTAACAGGAGAAAATCTTGATTCAATGTGCACAAATTCAAGGGCAGAGCTCACTTGTTAAGCTTTCATAAATTTTAGCAATTTTCCATGGAAGATTAGTGTGTGAAGTACTGAAGTTCATATCAGGATAATCAAATTCACTTAAATAACAGAAGCTCAAAACTTGAGCCAAAACTAGTGATAATTTTCAAGATTTCACAACCACTTGACAGGTAAAGACTGGTGCCCTAGTATAATCGATGCGTCGATGCACTTACACTAACATTAGTAACATAGTGACAGACAGGACACTTGACAGATGGAGATCCATTTGGATACATAAGAGCAGTCCGGCAGTTCCCACAGTTGACATGAGCGGCCTGGTTATATCCTTCTCACATAGCCGCAAAATCAGAGAGAACAAATCAGTGCACACCAAACAGGTGAAATATAAAGGAAACTCAGTAGAATCGGTATTTGCAATTTAGAAATGAAATGATACAAAGTAAGCAAATGAAGCCAATAAAAGCAATGTTTCCTGAGCCCATTCCCCAAAATCTAGTGCATGTCAGAGAAAATTTATCAGACAGCTTCCAGTTTCAATGACAATAGGTAAATTGGTAGAAACTGGGTATCAAAGTAAATACATGCCACCACTCTTAATAACCATAAATGCAACAGCTACTAATCTTTCCAAATGTTATCAACTTTAAAACTCAATAGCAGTTACTTGATAAAAAAGAATCTAGAAAATACTGTCAACAACTATTAAAAGAAAGCAAGTGCTAGAAATGCATACGGCATAATGAGCAATCAAGTGAGGTAGAGTTTTAAAAACACATTCTCGTCCAATTAAAAGACACCATTCTTCCCACTACATCTTGAAGTCAGCTCATATAATTATCTAAGATCACTGCCCAGCTGATAGTTCTATAACATTTTCTTTTAGTGTTTTTTTTTTTAATGTTTTGTTAAGGCACAGACAATGTCCACCGAGGAAAAGAGAAATTCAAACATCTTACCAACCTACACCTTTATACCATAGACAGAAAAACAGGGCAAGACTATCTGTTGTTATGATGCAGACTAAATAAGTTAATCTGCAAATTACCAATTCAAATTAGCCAAATGTCCTGAGATAATTTTACATATCTTATTCATGAAATTTTGCATTTTACCTGGTGCAACGTTCACTACATGGCAGCAGGAGCATCTCACAGTTGTTGCCCCATGTGGATACATTAGCAATGACCTGCAACCTCTACATATGAGTTGAGCCATGTCCATCCCTGCAAGATTGCAGTTAGACCCAAATATCTTATTACCATGCATTTTGATTATATCCAGGCTAAATTAAAATTCTCTCCACATCTTGATTTGTTTTACTTTTCTTTTTTTGATTTGTCCCAAAAGAGAATGAAACAAAACTGAGGCATTTTCTCATGAAAAATGAGGGGGGAGCGTTCATAACTATTTTAATTTTTACATATGGAATGTGGACATTTGGGGGGATTGGTTTGTTTTCATAACTAATTCTAATAATATATAGGTAACAAGGTTGTCTATTCATATCAAGAATCAGGGAAGAAGGTTCTGATGATTTAAATTACCAAAGCTTTTCATACTGTCTAACTTAGATACAAATGTGTATTCTCCACTACAAGTCTAAAAACAAGCTAGTGTCTTCATTTTCAGAAAAGCACAAAATTGGCACTCAGTATAATTCATGGAAGGCGGATAAGGAATTTAGCATGAAACTTCAATGCCCTGTGAGTAACACCAGGATTAGGCATTCCTATTCTCAAATCCATGTCGGATCTTAGATGGCACTCCGCCATGAAGAAACAATCCAATTTGTCCACCAAACTGTGGTAAACTACATTAAGTGCAACAACTTCGACGAAACTCTAAACTCCAAAGTTATTCATCAACTCAAATCTGAATCAGCCTTCAAAAACATCGACTGCATAACCAACCCAAATCAACTATCTCGTCTAAACCCACAACTCCCACTCTTTCGATCAACAATTCTTCAAAACAACCATCTCCTAGAACACACACACTAAAACAAAATTTCAGAAAAAAGGGGAAAAAAATTTAACATAGCGCTACCAATTAACAAACAACAACAAAACCCAAAAACCCAAATTTTCAAAATAACCAACATTCATGCGGTGAACATTAAAAAAAGCTAAAAACATTCACATAACAACATAAACATTAACGGGCTCAACAGACAAGCAAAAAGAGAGGGAATTGAATTATATACCAGGAGAAGGAATGGAAGTAACAGAACTACATAAAGCACAACAAACGTTAGTAGCTCCACTTGGATATAACAATACACTTGTACACCCTCTACACACCACCTGGCTTTGCATCTCTCTCTGTCTATCTTCCTCTTCCTCTCTACAACAAAACATCAAAAAACCCATGTCAGAAACATTAAAAAGAACCAAACTTTAACATCAAAAAATAAAATTAACAACAAAAAAAAAAAAAAGGGAAGGCGGGAATTTAACATTAAACAAGAATTCAATTAAAATTGGCAGTCAAAATTTTATATATATAAAAAAAAAAAAAAAAAAAAAAAAAAAAAAAAAAACCTGTATTGCTTCAAAAAAAAATGAAAGAAGAAATTGGATTTTTTTAGGAAAAAAAACAAAATGGGTTTTTTTATTGATTGATGAAATCGAGGGTATAGCTGTTTAGGACGGCGAATTGAATGGATTTTGATTTTAATTTCGGATTTGGGTAAGGAAAACAAAAAGGAAAGAAATCGAGGAGGTTTTGGTAATTGTCGTGAAGAATATGGTCAAATATTTGAGGACTGTAGTTAGAGAATAGAACCTGTCAACGGTATGAATTATCATTTTTTCTCTTTAAGCCCCAATGTTTTTTTATTTCAAGAACTAACCTCTTTTTCCTTCTTTTTTTCAACAGAGAAGCTATTGGTTCAAAAACTTTCTTTATTTAGACTCTCTCATTAGATTTTAGATGGATTATTCATATGTGTGCTAACTATACATTCATAAGAAATTTCAATCTTGAGATATTTTATTGAATTTGAATTGAAAATTATAATATAAAAAGCAATTTATATATTATATAGATTAGTTTTTGTGAATAATTCTAATATAAATTAGGCATGTTTGGGAATGCGGTGCAAACAATGTTTTTAAAAAAATTTAAATTTGTTTTTTCTTAAAATAAAAATATATATGTTTTCAAATTGTTTTATATGTTGATATCAAAATTAATTTTTAAAAAAATAAAAAAATTTATTATGATGCATTTCTAAGCGAAAAACACTTTTAATCATCACCGCTATTACATCTGAAAAAATAATGTGGGAGTTGTTTTGAAACAACCTTAATTACTGAGTAAGTTCAAACAAAAAAAAATCAACTCAATATTAAAATATAAAATTAAATAAAAATTTCATATTAAAATATAAAATTAGAAAAAAAGTCAAAAAAACTAAAAGAATTAAAAACTTCATATTATAAAATTTTAAAAAATCAAAAACAATTCCAAAAAATTTATTATATGTTAAAAAATATAAAAATTAATTTACTATCAATTCAATATTAAAAAATAAAATTAAATAAAACCTAAAAGAAATAATAGAAAAATAATGGACAAAAAGGAAGGAGACCCAAAAGAAATAAAAATTACATATTAAATAATGAAATTAAAAATAAATAAAAATATATTAGGAGATAAAAAATTCAAATGGCTAATAAGAAAAAACCATGAGGTTGTTTTAAGAGCTTAGATGTGTGGGTCTGAGAGAGGCCTGCATGTTTAAGCCTTTATTTTTTATTTTATTTTTTATAAGAGACGAAACAAGAGAATAATAATACACGAAACCACATTCTTTATAAACTAAAAATATTTATTAGCTTACACTAAGATTCCAACTCTCAACAAATGAGTTACAACACAAAACTTGTTTTCAAATTATTAAAATAATATATATATATATATATATAATTTTCAAAAGAGTGTTTGTACCAGCTGAGTTATATTCTGTGTAAGCCAATTGTATTACATTCCACTGAAAGAATTTGCTTTGCGCATAAAGCTCCTCTGGTTTCCAGCTTGCATTTTAACTCATAAAATATGTTGAAGAAAAAGGGCATTGTTAGGAATAGCCCAGCAAGATGAATTAACATGCTAATTTTGTACTTAATTTCTAATATATACAGTTTACTATCTTAAAATATAAAATATAAAAGACATAAATATTATGTACTTTATATTTTGAAATTAAATAAATTAACTCTAAAATTATTTTTAAAACAAACTTATTTTATATTATATTATATTTGTATCACTAACTTATATATATATATATATATATATATATATATATATATATATATATATATATTGTCATTGATCACTAACTAATTTAGTGCCGTTGATGGCATATTAAGGGTTATTAGATTTGCTATTGTTAAAAAACAAGTGGCTCTGACACTAAAAAAAGTACTTAAGAAGTATAATATAGTTACTTTTTAATATGTTTTTTTTTAAGTACATTAAAATAATATATTTTTTTATTTTTAAAAAATTATTTTGAATATTAACACATTAAAATAATTTAAAAATATTAAATAAATAATTTTAAACAAAAATTGTCCAACATAGAACGTAATATCAAGGGGAGACTACGAATGTGTTTAGCAGTGTGGTAGCGGTTGTTTTTCAAATAACTTTTCGTGTCGAAATGCATGTCAATGATTTTTTTTAAAATCATTTTTGACATCAGCACATCAAAACAATTCAAAAAATACAAACCGTATTAAATGTTAACAAAAAATAAAAAAAACTTTTGAATTTTTTAGGAATACGGTTTCAACCGCGTTCCCAAACGCTACCTACATGTTATACCATGTTTAAAACTTTTTTTGTTCTCTTCATGTATTGAGGTGGTGTTTGCCTCTCCAGTAGGATATGGAGGAGGCAGTTTAAGCGTTCTTGGCCTTTCGACCACTCACTCCTGTAACCCAATTCTAGCCCAGAAGAGTACTGTAAAAGAAAGAATTCAGCTTCAAAAATGATGCAGAGAGAACCAATTGCAAGTACAAAATCAGAAAATCTTTCATATACACACTTTTTTTTCTCACAAGTGGAATATGTGTAACACAAACAACGCCACTAATACTCTTGGCATTTTCATCATATGACTTTATGTAATAATTTACACCCAACAAGATTTTGCTCCAAGTTTTCCAAATTAAACGCGTCGAAGAGAGGCCAATCTTTTTTCAAGATCATCAACATTGGGAGGCTCGGGGCTGCATTCAAATTCAAATAAAAAGAGTTCATTAGGACAACAAACTTGTGGTGGGCAGCAGACAAATACCAGAATGTCAAAATTATTAGTCTTAAGTTTTTCTTTCTTTTTTCCCATCAAAGAACATATCCAGGACACCAAATCATTAGTGATGAGCAAAGACTTCATTTACATCTCCTTGCCGTCAATGGAAAACTTCAGCTTTGCAGAACTTGCATTCAGGGGCTGGCTTGAAACTTTCTCAGCAGTCTACTGTTAACGGAGAACGTTTTTATCATCACAGTGCCCCCCACGGATTCAGAACCCCATCTGATTAAGTTCGATTGAACAAATTTCTGGACAAATCTCAATAAACACCTATCTCAGATACTTAGCCCGTGAAAGATACCCTTGGCGGTGTTCCATGATAAAAGCTAAACAGGTGCCACATCACCTCCCAACGAATTGCACCACATCACTACCTTACATTCACACCCCACCATCACCACCAACAAAACTAGCATCATCCCAATGCACCATGATCCTAGCAGACAACATGTTAATATAAGGATTGGTGGAGACACCGGACCGTGCACACACATTATGGTCAAAGACAACAGAGTATAATCCAATGCGTCACTCGTTGGGGAATAAGGATTGGTGGAGATACCGGAGCGTGCACACACATTATGGTCAAAGACAACAGAGTATAATCCAATACGTCACTCGTTGGGGGTAGATTGAGCATATCCAAGTTGATTTTATTAGATTTTTATTTGGTTTCGTTATTGAACTTTGTTTTATCCTATTTTAGATTTTATTTTATTTTAATGGATTGTTGGCTCAATCATCGATAATGTTTTGATTAGGGCTTATACTTGTGAAATTGACATTTCTTTTAATGATTGATTAAAAAAATTTCACTTTTGCGATAGACACTTTCTCCTCTCATCTTATCTTATTACGGTTCTCCTTTTCAATTCATTGTTGTCCCGCGTCAATTTTAGTATCAAATTCTAGTTTTGGTTCTTTCTAACAATCAAACGATCCAACCACTGAACAGTCACCATAAAAGCATCTATGCACCCAAACAAGCCATAAAACAGTCGGCAACATTAGCCATACATGCCACAAACAACAAGCCCAAACAAACTATAAAATTGCCCAATCTAGAGTCTGCATCTATCATGGACCTGATCTTAAATGATGCATTTAAAACCATTCAAGAGCAAGCACAACTCATGCAAGCCTAAATGACCAACATTACTAAGAGAGTTGAGTGCACAGTGTAAATCATGATCACATAAAACAATGATTTAAAGAAGACAATTTTGTAAATTTTGATTATATTATTTATAAAATATAAGGAAGTTTCAAATAAATTCTGCGTGAGAAACATTAATTTCTAGTATAAATCTAGAGCACAATCGTGTAGGGAATTCCAACCGGTGATGTACTGATATTTGCTTTCTGGAGGCTAAAGCACACTGACACAATATTTAACGTGGTTCGGCAAACCGCCTACATCCACGGGAGAAGCCATTTGATTATATAGGGAGAGAACAAGATTTACAACAATAAAGGAGGAGGAATCATCCCCTCTTTGGCAACTCTCAAACTCACTCTATTTCTCTCTTCTCAGTGCTGCAATGGCAGCTACTGCTGGCTACCTTGGCAGCCCACTCTCTCCTACATTTCTCACATCTTTTTTCTCTCTCTTTTGGTGCCTATTTATAGGCAAGCATGGTGCCATTAGCTCCAACTCACCTTCAAAGAAGGTGGCTGCACATGGGTTGATACATTTGTCAATGGTAGGTGCAACTACCATTGACAAATGGTAACCCTACTTTGTAGGTTAGGTTGCCCATTAGAGGTAACTAAAATTTTACGAGGGGTATTTTGACATATTTTTAATCTTAGGTTAAAATTTGAGGGCAATGACGAGTCAGTACAATGGACTAGAATTGGGGGAGCATTAGTGAGGGTAAAACGATAATTGATCCAGAATTAAACCTTATCTATTGTGCAGCTATTGTTCACGCAAAACAACAACCAATAAAGGAAGAGGGACTTCATTCTTGTCTCTTTTCAAAAATCACTTGAGAAATTCTTTCAAAACTTGTCAGAATGATGCATATTAATGATTTTTTAGGAGAGACACACTAGGATGACAATGAGATGCTTGCTTTAGAGGAGAGGAGCTTGAGGGACATGTGTGGGTGTTAAAAAAGAAGAACAAATTAAAGAGGAACCTTGCAAGAACTCTTCAAATAAATGAGTCAAACTCCAATAAAGGTATTTATTTCAGGATAACAAACTTTGTATCTCTCAAATATTAGTACGTGATGTGCAGCATGATATTGATTTGGGAGAAATAAGACCATATAAGAAATGAAATGTTAATTTGAAAAGGCATTCAAATTTAAAGAGTTTAAGAGCCTTGAAAAGGGATATGAATCATATCTAAAGTTTAGAGAGGTATATATAGCTCTAAAAGAAAGACATCACCTTGTTGTAAATAGTTACTACCTGTAATCAGAGTATTTGTTTTAGGATAACAAACTTTTGTATCCCGCAAAATATCAGTTTGTGATTTATTGATTTGGGAGACTCATGAAGGAGATCTTTTGGGGGAGGAAACATCAATTTTTATGTTAAAAAAAGACATTGTCAGGTCAATTAATCAATGTCAAACATAGAAAAAAAAAACTAGTCTTTACACTAGTCTCTTCTTGTACCCAATTGTCCTTGGAAGATGTGAGCATGATTCTATATTTGTGTTTGTTACATGTTTCTCGCCCATTTAATTCCTTACCAAAACCATAGATACCTCTAAAGATGCTAAATCTTATTTTGATGAAATCATTGAATTGTTACATGTTTCTCGCCCATTTAATTCCTTACCAAAACCATAGATACCTCTAAAGATGCTAAATCTTATTTTGATGAAATCATTGAATTGTATGGACACCTCAAAACCATAGTCTCATATGTGCAATTACTTTTGAAAGATCCTTTGAAATATTGTTGATACCAAGTTGGAATTCTCCAATGCCCACCACCCACCCCTAAATAGATGCTAGCATGATTCTATATTTATGTTTGTTACTCGTTTCTTGCCCACTTAATTACTTGTACCAAGATCACAGTTACCTCTAAAGATGCTAAATCTTATTTTGATGAAATCATCAAATTGTATGGACTCCTCAAAACCATAATCTCATATAAGGATGTGTAATTTATGAGTTATTTTTTAAAGACCCTTTGATAAATTGTTGATACCCAGTTGAAATTCTCTAATGCTCACCCCACCCCTAAATAGATAGTCAAACTAAAAAGTTCAATCAAAGCTTAGTCAACCTTTTAAGGTGCCTGGTAAGTTACTATAGTAAAAATTAAGATTTAGTTCTACCTATGGTTTGCCTATAATAACTCGGTCAATAGGTCTACAGGTATGAATTCATTTGAAGTTGTTCACTATTATAAATCTGGAAAGCCTTTACACCTTCCCATGTCTATTTTTTTACATGTACAGTTCATGATTTGCATGTTGATATCATATAACAGGTTCAAGCAAGTAATGCACAATGCAAACTTCAAGTTGATTTACATAAACATCGCAATGCATTTAACGTTAGAGATTATATCATGATAAAATTTATATTTGAACATTATCCTCCTAAAACCAATTGAAAATTGCAGGCATGTCATGATGGACGATTCAAAATGTTACAAAGGGTTGGATCAATACTCAAGTCATTGACAACCTAACTTATTAGCTCTTTTTTTAATAAAAAGGACTTAGTTGTCTACTAGTTAACTAGCCTATGCTACGTTGCTGGTCACAACAAAGGTTTTATTTCAAATCAACAAAAGATAATACTTTTGTCACTAATGTGTTTCTAGCAACAACAAAATATTAATTCCAAACTCAAAACTTGATGTGCAAGTTAAATAGAGGGGATCATAAGCGCTAATAAATGTTTCAAAAATAATTGTTAATGCTAACAAAATACTTAGTTATGAAGTTGAGAAACAAACACAAATTTAGATATTCAACTTAAGAGATCAAAAAATAACCCAAACAATAGTTTAAAACCCTATTTGGCTTAAAAATGAGATTTCAACATTAAGTTTTTTAAAAAATATTGATACGACGACATCTTGAATCGATCTATGTTAACCCGTCAAACTTGCGACTTAGATAAATCCACGTGGGTTAAAAATTTATTTCTTAAAAAAACTATTTTTTATTTAATTATATAATAATAAAATAGATGCTCGCAAAAAAAAAAAAAAAAAAAAAAAAACAATCATGGTTGGTTGCACAAAAGAATGCTTACTAATATTTTTAAAAGACTGTTATAACCTTAATAAAAAAACAATGTAAAAATTGAATGGTATTTAATAAAATAAAATACATGTAATATATTTTAATTTAATTTAAAATAAAATAGCTTGGATTTCAACACATGCTTATCACGGACTCATGTGTACTGAGGAGTAAGGTACGTACGGTATCACCAACTTGAGAGTTTCACTCAGGAAGCAATGCCATATACTAATTTTGCTTGGACCATTTTTTTCATTCAACATGGTTAAATAATGGACGTTACTTCAAAGTGAAGTGTTGTATCGTACCTTGAAACAGTATTAGGAGCATTCTTTGATGCAATCCGACCTTTTGGAGCTGAAGATAACTGTTGAAAACAAGGACCAGAATCACACATTTGATTGGACATCCCAGAAATTAAGAAAGCATAAATTATATGAGACAATTTAATCCCAAAGAAACAAACCTGAGATGCTATGTCCACACCAATCTCATCAAGAACCTACAAGAGATAGTTGAATTAGAGGTGAACTAGTCCCCTTAAAAATAAAACTAAGAACAAAGTAAAATGTTGCTATTGATATTTCACCTGGTTAGTAAGCTCCTCTGTTTCCTCTTCAGCCTCGTCTTTGTCTAAAGTCTCATCAATAGCCTCTGACATCATCTCAATCTGCAAAATATTCAATCAGATATTAGGAATTCCCAGCATAAAGAACTATCTAACAAAATCAGAGTCATAGAGAAAACTTCAGTCTATACAATGACTCAAATCCATTCAACATTTTGATGCCAAGGGACATCTTGCACATTGTCACCATGATCCGTCCAAAAAATATTGGAATAATCATTAAATTGCTAGAAGAAGTATTCGAACACCAACTATACAAGGAGGAAGTTATAGGAAAGAAACAGAGTTACCGTCATGTCCATTTTTGCTGACTGCATCTGGAAATCTTTGATCACTTTAGCTTGTTTAGCTGGAGCCATTTGCTGAAAAAACAAGGTATTGATATTATTTCAGTCGACTAAACAGAATAGTTTAACATATATCAGGAGATTAGCCTTTCAAGTTAAGCACTAGAAGCTCAATGAATTATGCGAGCACTTTGATGAACACACTGCAATCTAAGCAATCAGCTCCATTTTACACCTTTCTACTGCAAAGCAGCACTGGGACACAACATTAGCTCATCTAATACTCTCGTTTATATTTTTATGCTATATTTAACGTTTAGCCTTAAATAAGCACTACAAGCTCAATGAATTATGACAGCACTTTGATGAACACACTGCATTCTAGGCAACCAGCTCCGTTTCACGCCTTTCTACTGCAAAGCAGCACTGGGACACAACATTAGCTCATCTAATACTCTCATTTATATTTTTATGTTATTTTTAACATTCTCATTCTATCAACACAGTACAAGCCAAACAATGGATATGTAGCCATTGAACATGTTACCAGTACAACAAATGAGTATAAATGACTTGAGCTTTATAATGTCTCTGTCAATAAGTAGCAAAAACCCAGATCATAACTTGTACTACTTGGTTTTTCCTTAATCATCTCTAACAAACCATAGACGACACTAAAAGCAAATTCAAGGGTACATCACTGCTGAACATTATACTGTATCAAGCACTCATAGAGTATGAAGGACTCCCATTTTAAAATGCCTCTATCCAAGAAGTAGCACAGGACAGATCATAACTTAACAGTACTTGATTCTTCATATATTTCCAACATTTCTTTGTACTCTAGCAGCCAAAGCTAGCAACATTTTTATCAAATTATGCATTTTAATGAATGTATTTCTCATAAATAGGATGGGATTAATGATAAAACCATTATGCTACAATAGCATCAATATTGATACCTTGTTCATAGCCACCATTGCCTTAGTTGCGCCTTTCATCCCAGTCGAAATTGAAGTGCTGGCATACAGAGCCTGTGAACATCGATCAAGGCACTAACATCAGATAAACAAGGACAAAATGAAGATCCTTCTAATCTCACTAACTAGATTTTGTGGATAGAAAGTGACCTGTGTATGAGTAGCAACGCCTCTGATTTGGGCACGACTCCCCTGCAAATTTGTTATTTGTTGCCGAAGTCGAACAAGTTGTCGGGCTAAGATTTTAGTAGCAGCCTATAGAAATATTGAGCGATAGTCTTAAATTATAAAGAAGTTATTCAAGAAGAGATCCTCAAAACTGAAGCAAGCTAAGATTTCTAGCAAACCAAGTTACTTTTGATGGATCACACGCACACTATCATGCAGTAACTACAGAGTGCTCAAATTTCTTGAACAATTTTTACCAAAAAGCCATGATTATCGCAAACCATCTTATTCCCTAAATCTACAATAATTTTTATTTTGCAGTGACCACAGACAAACTCCAATTTGTAAAACCTTATTCCTAACAATTCTTGAAATCACAAACCATTTCATTCCCTAAAAACTGCAACTTCTTATAGTGAGCACTTTTTCCATGATATCAAATGAGTTTCATTGGAAAATAATAGTAGCCCAAGATTGAGAACTGATCACAGTAGTTCAATAATGCAAACCCCAGCCCATGATTATAACTATCTGCATCCGTTGTCCATTTCATAACTACAAAGAACATTTAACAGACTTGCCTCATTTCCAGTTTTTGCTGTTAGTTTTATCTCTGCCACCAATTTCTTCTCCTGAAAATGCATTGCAAAGCTCAGCTTATAGAAAATAAAAATAAAGAGACCAGTAGCAAAATTTTATCCAAAACCATTCTAGAAACAGCGACATACCTCCAACTGAAGAGATGCAATTTCACGTTCAATCCCTAGAAATCAAAAACCCATGATGGGTTTGTTATTCTTTTAACAAAGAATGTTTCCAACCATGCTAATAAATCAATTGACCGAAGTAATCATGCATTCTCCTTGGTAACATTAGACTAAAAAAAAATTATGACAGCAAAAATACCTCTTGTGGCAACAGTCATTTCTCTCTTGCTAGTTCTGAGAGCCTCTGTTGAATTAAAAAGAAAAAGAAATGCCTTCATAAATCTCACTTTTCAATAACTTACAGCATATATTCAAAACCCAAAACAAGCAAATTGAGCATCAAAACTAGCAAAGCAAACAAATTAAACTCTGATCCTTCATTCAAAAACTTAAACTAAACAAGAAAATCATTGAAATTAGATTATAATATATAAACACCCAGCAACATATTCAAAGCAGCCCATTAAACCCAAATAAACAAGAGCACCCTCCACTCCATCAAAACTGAAAAAGTTCAAGATTTTACAACACAATCACTAATTTTGAACTAAACCCACTTAAAAATGTCTTTATAACAAAAAAAAAAGTACCTTTAGGAGAAGTTTTTTTCTTGAAGATATTCATTGTTGTAAATACCGAACCTTGTACACAAAACAAACCCGTGTTGTCCTGTAAGAAAGAAGAAACCCTAGCACGCCAGTAGGTTCCCTTCTTCTATGTATGGGAAATGTGTGTTAAGTTAAAGAAAGGAGTGGAAAATGTAGTTAAAGTAGATTTTTTTCCATTTTTTGCTTAATTTTCTTTTTTTTCTCCGATTAAGAAACGGGAAGAAAGATTGAGAACGAGAGAGAAGCCGCTGCTTTGGGGAGCGTGTTGTTTGCGTTTTTTTTATTTAACAGATATCTTCATCCAACGGTACTAGACTAACTAGCCGTTACAATTCCCTCACTTACTATAATGCCCTTCGTATTATTTTTCATTGAAAATATTTTCTTATATTTCTCCAATTTCACTTTCTATAATAATTCTTTCTATAAATTACTTTTAAATTATTTTTTATTTAAAAATATATTAAAATAATATTTTTTATGTATAACATTAGCACGTCAAAACAATTTAAAAATACAAAAAAAAATACTAATTTAAAACTATTAAAAACAAAAACAAATCTTCAAAAACACAATCCAAGCACACAAACAAATACTAACAAATATCCATTAAGTTGGTGTTGGAATGTTGAGCTTAAATGCCTCAAAATATTGCAAACTCATTTCAAAACATTAACTAATAAATTAAAAGGACAAACACATTTATTGTATGTTTTTCACTTGTTTGATTCTTGAAATTTTTTATTTTTTCATCTTTGATCTCTATAATGTTGGGTTTTGATTCTAAAACTTTATTTTTTATTATTTTAATTTATAAGAGTTGAGAGAGGAGAGAGAAGTTTTGATCATAAAAACAAAATCTTGGAATTAATAAATTTGTATTGAAAGTAGGAGTTCAATTGAGATTGTTTGAGCATTTAATCAAGCCAAAAATGTAGATATGGATTAAGAAAGGTATTTTTAATTTTGTTTTTGTGATTTTAGACTAAATGTTGTTTTGAAGTTGAAAATAATGTTATTGAAAATTATAAAGTGTTTTTAGATGAAAATATATTAAAATTTAAGTTTTAGAATCTAAAATATCTCATTAGTTATATCGGACAACATGTCATTGTTAACAGATATGTTGTCTGTTTAATTTTTTTTAAGAGCTGAAACCAGCAATATGTTATCTAATTGAATTTTAAAAAAATAAAAAATTATGGGCTTGACCTTAAAGGGGCTTCCTAACCTTATTCTTTCGACTCTTCATCTTTTTTTTGTCTTTATTATCTTATTTTTTTATATTTTTATAATAAAATTCATTTTTAAGTAAAATTAGTAAAGTTATATTTAAAAATCATTTGATTATGTCATGATTTTAAAATAACATTAGAGCTTTTATGATAATATTAATTATTATAAATTATATATGAATCTAATATGCATAATTGTTTTATAAAAAGATATATTCTTTTAGGACAAAAAGAAAAAGAAATAATCTTGATTAGAGGAATATATTATCTCTCTTAATTTACATTGAGATTCTTACGACTAATCATTTTAATTGCCTTCATTTTATATATATATATATATATATATAAAAAAAACAAGAGAGACATTTTTTATCCAAACAAAAATGCATGAATAAGAAAGAAGTTCTTTACTACATAAATACATTTTAATTTCTAAATATTTTAAACCATTCCCTCTCTTAAAACTATTTATTTTAATTAATATAAAACTCAATAAAAAGATTTAAAAAAAAAAAAAAACCATGTAGTGTAGTATCTACATCGACTCGACGTTCTAAAAAGATGGGGAGTTTCGAAATGGACACACAAAGGAGGGTTGCAAGTAATAAACAATGCTCCAAACTTGAGTGTTTATTGACTATGGAGAAATCATGTGCTCAATTATCGCACTTGGAATTTGGTTCACTTGTCAACAAAAGACAATGACGCAGCCAGACAGTAGGGAAGGTGGCAGGAAGCAGCAAAGGCAAAGTAGCTTTCAAAGAATTCCATGTCTCTTGCTACAAATCAAGAACATATTGAGAGTGCAAAGCAGAATTGCTTACTTTTTTTAGATGCGTGTGTGAGCTGAGAATTGTCCATATATTATTTTATTTGACAACCAATGTTTCACCATATCCATTTTATTATTATTTTTATTCTATAATGTTTAACTTCATGGATTTATAGAGAGATAGCAACATGTTACAGTTTATTCCTATCCATCCTTGTGGTTTCAAGGGTCATGATCACCCTAATTACGCATAATTATTATTGAATTGACCCCTTGTAAAAACAAAAACAAAAATCCAAGTTGGGAAAAAACGTGGCTTCAAGGGAACCGTTGGCTTTGTGGGAGGCATATGAGACAGGCCATTTATAGGGCAAATCAATGAAGCCCTTGGAAAATAATGGCATTGTCAGGCCCCTGATGTGAACCTCCTGATATGAAATTATTTTTCCGTCAATTATTATTTTGTGATTTTTTTTTAATTAGAATTTTTTTTATTAATTAAAATTTTTTTTATTTATTAATTTTTTTAATGGTAAACAAATACAGGAAAATTTAGAAACTGATTTTCCAAAAACCATTTTTCACAAAATAAATATAACCTAAGTAAAATTCAAGGAATTCAAATTCAACATTTTATTATTATTATTATTATTATTATTATTATTATTATTATTTTAAGTAATATCTAGTCTATAATAATAATCCTTAGTAATTAATTTATAATAAAAAAATTACTTATCTTGTACAAGAATGGAATGCTATATATACAAATAGTGTTATGATATATAGATATAATTATATCATATTTTGTTAATATCAATTAGATAATATTATTTTGTCATTGTCCAATATGATGTGAATTCTCATTTCAGAAAATAGTTAGGAGTGGTTATACTAACACAGGAGTTACCACATTAAAAAAAAAAAAAAAAAAGGGAGAGAGAAGGCAATAAGGGATGGAGAGAGCATTTTGCGAAGAAAGAAAGAGAGACCCAACTCAAGAACAATTCCAAACACACCTGAAACTATTACAATTTTTTAAAAACTAGCATAAGTAAAAAAAAAATATTTAAGAAAATAATATAATTAATGAATTTCATTGTTAGTACCAATTTGTTTTTATATTTTAAAATTACTTTTGAAAAAATTTAAAATTTTTTAAATTAAAATTTTTTAGTTTTTTTAGATAGTTTTGATATGCTGAAGTTAAAAATAATTTTTTAAAAATAAAAATATTATTTTTATGTATTTTTTAACTAAAAATACTTTTAAAAAACAAGTACTACTACACTCTTAAATATTTTCATGAAAATAGCGCAGGCTATAGATTATGTTGCTCCTAATAACACAATTCAATTTCTTAAAATATAAAGATCATGTTATTAGAATTAATTTAACTTGTTGTTTATTTATTTACTTTTGAGATTATTTTATTCTAAACCTCACAAATTTTGAGCTATAGTTGAGAATAGAGCAATCTTAAGGGTTGTGTTATTCCTAACAACGCGATTCAAGAACTATGTCCGATGAAGCTCAAAGGTGGGCAGGCAATGTATTGACCCATATTGACCAAACTTTTTTTGAAAGATTCCCAAATCAATTATATGCCTTGAGCTACAAGCCAATACCATTTATTCCTTTTCCTTCCCGGTGCATACTCTAAAGATTCAAGTCCTCCTCGTCCACTCAAACTTGGACACCATAAATAATGAAATTATTGGAATCTACCAAGATTGATGATATGGTGTCCATGATCTCATTACCCTATAACATTTTATAATGTCCACATACGTGGCAGTTGTTATTATGTTTTTTTTTTTTGTTGGATTAGCATAGTAAATTTAAAACTATAGGTGAATGATATTGTTTAAAAAAGATTTAACGAAATAGTATAATTTGACGTTGTTGCATTTTTGAAACGTGACATCCACTAAATATCACGCTTTTGAAGCCTCATAACTACACGTCGAGCTTCTGAAACACGACATTAACTAAATATCCTACTTTTGAAGCGCAACAACTTAAAATATCGCGCTTCATAAACACAATATCAATTAAAATTTAAATAGATCAAACATAGGCAACACACTAACAAGTTAGATTATGGAATGTTGAGAATCACTTGGACTTCACACAATTTGTTGATTATTATTACATGGTTCAGAGCTATAGGTTAGCATATGGAATGTCATTATGTTATTTACTAGACGAGTTAGAAAAAATTGATTACATTGGATCTCAAGTTGAAGCATACTCATCTAAATGGAAATTAGGATGTAGTCTGTCGCGGGGGTGCGATGTTGCCTGGCGACGGTGGAGGCGCCATCCTATCCCGGGGGCGATGGCGAAGGCTCTTTGTCGTGCCTCCTGTGTGAGGGTTGTTGACACGACCAAAAGATTGATGTCTTCTCCCAAGTGTAGGAGTGTCGAAGTAATAAATAACCCGGCAAGATCGGGGTCGAACCACAGAGAGGTTAATTGTATAAATTATAAATAACAAGACGACAACAACAATAATAATAACAAAAATAACAACAACAACAACAACAATAATAATAATAATAATAGTTGTAATAATAATAATAATAATAATAATAATAATAATAATACTCAATACGTGGCGTTGTTATACTTGAGAATGATCTAAAAGATCGAGTCACAGGTTTCCAGCCTATATACTGAGTTTATGAAAAGATCAAAGAGATGTATTATATAATATAAACAGATTTCTGATGCGAATGAACAAGGCAAGATCAACAATATCAGGATCCTTGATCAAACACAGAGCATACTTAACGTACATAAAATATAACAAGAATGTAAATAATAATAATAATAATAATAGTAGTAATAATAATAATAATAACAATAAAAAGACGAGGAGGAAGAAATTAATGAGAACTTTGAGATGGAAGATTAATGTAAGGATTAAACAATAATAAAGACAAATGTCAAGGTTAGAGGATCCACCAATGGTATTTCAAACAAGTATAGTATAAACTCTTATTACTCAATTTGGAAACCACACACGAAGGAGGTTCCAGTCGGATGATTTGTCATTAATAGCTCATTATAAATTATTAACATGATCATATTAATTATCTTATTTACATAACACCAAACTTTTAAATATTGTCAGGAATTCATGATGTTAACTGATGTTAACTGATGTTAACAACAAATCAAGTACCTTTCATAGCCCCAGGTATAGGTAATACCATACGGTTGGGTTATGAGAGTGCCAAGCATTTGTTGTACCAAGTATTATACAACACAAATTTAGATTAACCATTTAACAAGCAAGGTATTAAGAATTAGTAAGCTAAAAAGATAAGACATGTTAATATTAAACATTAAGGTCCATATTGAGTTTACACCATACTTGTTCTTACACCATTAGTGTAACATTTTCACCTTGACATAATAAACTTAGCTAAACATAATGAAGAAGAAAAACATAAATAAATAAAATACAAGTTAACTAAGGAAAGGAAAGGAAATGAAAAGCATAAACAAGAAATTAATAAAAGCAAAGCTTAAGAATTACAAAAAATATAAAGAGAGAAATAAAGAGCATGAACTTGATCTGAACAACCAAGCCCCAAATTACATGGCAAATGCCTTCTTTTGTAGGCCAAAATTCAGAATTATTGATTTGATGACTAATTGTTGAGTGGGTAGCCATCTTTTGACTAGGTGAAAATCCTTATCTTCTTGTCTTAATAAAACAAAAATGCTAGCATCAGAACGGGGTCCAGATGTCCAAATGAAAGTTCTAGGAAACTCTCTTAGATTTCCAGGAAAAAAAAAGATGAGGCCATTTGGACTTCTAGAACTCAAGATATGGGCTGAACAGTGTTGGGCTGCAGGACAGATTCGGACTTCTCCGTTGTTGCTATAATTTGGACTTGAAAACGGCCTTCTTAGATCTTGATGTCCAAATGAAAGTTGTAGGCCTATGTCTTATCAAATCTCTGTAAAAATGTCAGATCATTTGGATATCTAGAACTCGAGATATGGGCTGAACACTTAACAGTGTTGGGCTGTAGGACAGATTCGGACTTCTCCTTTCTAAGCTTCACCCTTCTTTATCTTCAAAATTTCAGTAGTTGAATTCATCAATCAATCCTTTGATTTATGTGATATGTCTGCATTTAAGATGAAAATTTACCATATATTAGGGTATTTTATAGTATTAGACTTGTTATTATAAAACATGCTTTAGTTAAGGAGTTATTGATACTTTAAGTGCAAAATGATGATATAAACCCTTGATAAACATGCACTTTTAAGTACTAATCACACCCCCCAACCAGCTTATTACTAGTCCCTAGTAATCAAAGTGTTAAAATAGAAAAACAATTTGCAAATTCCATAAAGCAAGGCATTCATCATTAAACTTCCATTAATCTATCCAGATAAACAAACTCTCATTTCTGCTTCATATTTCTTAAACAAGATATTAATAAACCTTCTTTTTATGTGTTCAATGTATGAAAACATATATGATGGGGCTATTGTTGGAAGAAAACAATATTATGTTCTAATGTTTAAGGTTAACTTCCTTGGGTTGGGATTATTTTTTTTTCTCTCTTTTTTTTATTTTTTTTTATTTACACATACAACTTAAAACACAATGCATCTTTAACCCATGTAACGAGCTTTAGGCTAATGACTCCCAGACCAGTTGGTCTTAGGGCATTAGGTGTTGAGACACCTCTACGAGCTTAGCAACTCGGGTTGCAGACACTGATACATAGATAGTGCAATGTTTGATTCCCTTAAGCTTTTCTCCTTAACCCATGTAACAAGCTTTGGGCCAATAGCTCCCAAGTCAGTTGACTTAAGGGTATTAAGTGTTAAAACACCCCTTCAGGCTTAATTGCTTAGGTTAGGGAGGCTACGAAACCAAACTTATCTACGTTTTTATTCATCATTATTATAAAAAAAGAAAGTTTTGTTTTGTTTTGTTTTGTTTTTATTTGTTTTTTTTTTTATGCAAATTATGTACTATCCCTTTCCCTTAGTTGTTACCTTTAACAAAAGAACATAAATAATGTAATAATCCAATTATGCAACCCACAATCATATGTTAAAGTGTGTGTGTGTGAAAATGAAGATTTAAGAATACTTGTTAAATGAGCATATGAGCAGAATCAAGTGTTAACAATATGAGAGTTTGTAGACTTAGATATTTCAAGAAGTATTATGATAGACCTTGTTAAGAATGTTTACTAAGATGCGTCTCAAGAGTCACTTTAACAAAATAACTCCTTTTACTCTGCCATCCTAGTAACAACAGTTTTGCAAATAGTTTATGAAATAGAAAACACAGTTTTTTTTTTTAAGTACTACCCTTCCCCCCAACCAAAATGAGACATTGTTCTCAATGTCTTAAGGTAGAAAGATAGAGTATAGAAGACATCACCTGAAAAGCAAACACTATCAAACCTGAAACACACTTACACAAATATAAGAAACAACAAAACACAATAATAAAACCAAAAGACACAAAGTTTTTACAAACGAAGGCTCAAATCCAATCTAAGCTTTTTACGGCTTTCCTTAGTTGACCAATTTATGCGACTCATGGAGGGATTAATTACAGGGATGAAAGATTGTAGTTGGTCAATCAATTGTTCAGCAGTAGCAGCAGAGATTATGATTTGTCGTGCTGAAGATGTTAGAAACTCCTGTTCCACAGCATGATCAAGAAAAGACAACAACTTATCATAAAAACCATTAACATTTAACAAACCTATGGGTTTATGGTGAATGTGCAGTTGGGCCCAAGAGGAAATATGAAAGATCTCTTCCAATGTGCCCAGACCTCCTGGTAAGGCAATGAAGGCATCAACATGGTTAAACATGGCATTCAGTCGATCAGACATTGGGGGGACTTGTAATTCCTCTCCAATTGTTTTTCCAATGATGTCCCCTTGTGCTAAAGCGTTGGGGACAACTCCCAAAACTTGACTACCTCCTAAAGATGCAGCTATTGACACTCCCCCCATTAACCCAAGGCTGCCTCCTCCATACACTAAATGAATCTTTCGCTTAGCTAGTACCTGACCAAGATGATTTGTTGATTCTAAAAACTCTTTTTCTTTCCCGGGACTGGATCCACCAAAAACACAAATTTTGTTTATGTGATTACTTGAGGAACCTGCCATTTCTACACACGTCTGTATTTGATGAATGTATGGGTTGAGTAGAAATGAAGGGAAGGAAGAGAAGAATTTATAGATGAGAAATTGAAAATGCAATCATACCACCTATATGTACGACAGCTATAGTCTCACACACACACACACACACACACACTCTCTCTCTTTATTAATTATTTATTTTGAAAAAGCATATGTATGTACAGGTAGTTGTGATTATGGCTCACATATTCCCTTGGTTTTACGTCCAAGAACGACTTAAACGCCCTTTATGGGTCGGGGATAGGCTTCTCATCCAGTTTTCTTAAAAACTGGCAAACAGGGTCTTTTTTAGTCAGATTCCCAAGACTAAGTCGAGCATGTTCTTTATGGAATTGAGGCCATAAATCATAAATTGCACGATGCACATCTCCACTAGGGTGCGTCTCAAGAGTCAATAGAAAATTATCTAAAGACCCCTTACTCAGGCCATCCTTAATTAATTGTATTTTATCTTCACGGTTTACAGATATCATTCCTAAAGAACGACATGTTGCATTACAAGTCCATCTAGCACATCGGTGACAGACTTTCAGTCGTTTTGCACGACGTTTCTTCGCAAAAATGCTTTTACCTGTTCCAGGCATGTATGAAATGAAAGAATTGGAGGACTCACCTGATAATCGAATCTTTGCTTCAATCAGCCAACGAATATCTTCAGGAATTCCATTGTTCATTAACAACCTCAATCTTGCACATCTAGCACGGTAAATTTTTATAATCGCATTCTGAGGCAGAGCGGGAAAATATTTTTTTAATTTTTCAAGAGTGGTGTCCATTTTCAACTGAGAATTGGGGGAGAGATTGAAAGAAAGGAGAAAGAGCAAAGAATTGCACAAATATATACACAGATATCAGTTATCATGGGAAACTGAAAGAACCGACTTAAAAGTCACGGAGTACCGTTATCCGCCATTTAACCGGGGTGAGAGACTAGCAAAACCAAAGTCACACAAAAACAATGTGAGAAAAAAAAAATCAATCTTTATATACAGGATCACCCAATTCAATAGAGTCATTTTCAACTGAAAAATTGTCAAAATAAACTTTTAAACGATGGCCATTTACCTTGAAAACATTACCATTCTTTGGATTTTCAATATCACATGCCCCATATGGATACACATGTTTCACAATAAAAGGACCACTCCGTCTTGATCTTAGTTTTCCAGGAAATAAATGGAGTCGAGAATTATAAAGCAAGACTTTTTGACCAACATTGAATGTTTTTCTTAGTATTTTCTTGTCATGAAACTCTTTGATTCTTGCTTTATGAATTCTTGAATTGTCATATACATCATTTCTTATTTCCTCAAGCTCATTTATTTGCAATTTTCGCAGCTGATTAGCATCATCAATGTTTGAATTGAAAGCTTTAATAGCCCAATAAGCTTTATGTTCAATTTCCACAGGCAAGTGACAAGGTTTTCCATACACTAGTCTATAAGGTGACATACCTAATGATGTTTTATATGCAGTTCGATAAGCCCAAAGTGCACCATTAAGTCTTAAAGACCAGTCTTTCCGATTAGGGTTTACTGTTTTCTCCAAGATCTGTTTGATCTCCCTATTAGCAAGTTCTACCTATCCACTCGTCTGAGGGTGATAAGGGGTGGCAACTTTGTGTGTGATTCCGTATTTCTTCATTAAAGATTCAAATGGCTTGTTGCAGAAATGTGTTCCACCATCACTTATCATGGCTCGAGGGATTCCGAATCGACTTAAAATGTTTTCTTTCAAAAATTTATCACTGTTTTGTGATCATTGGTTCTACTTGGAATTTCCTCTATCCATTTTGAAACATAATCTACTGCGACCAATATATACAAGAAACCAAATGATGGAGGAAATGGACCCATAAAATCTATACCCCAACAATCAAAGATCTCAATGACAAGAATAGGATTTAAAGGCATCTTGTGACGTTTTGAAACAGATCCCAACTTTTGACAATTTTCACAAGTCTTGCAGAATGCATGTGAGTCTTTGAACATGGTGGGCCAGTAAAATCCACTTTGTAAGATTTTTGCAGTTGTCTTTCTTGATGAGAAATGACCCCCACATGCCTCAGAATGATAAAATTTAATGACACTACTTACCTCAATGTCAGGAATGCATCTTCGAAATATTTGATCAGGACAATATTTGAATAAATAAGGGTCATCCCAATAAAAGTTCTTCACTTCGTTCAAGAACTTTCTTTTGTCTTGGGTACTCCAATGAGCTGGCAATTGTCCTGAAACAAGAAAATTAACAACATTAGCAAACCAAGGCATCATAGAGACAGAAAATAAAGATTCATCAGGAATGTAGTCATTGATTGGTGTGATGTCAGATCTCGAATCGGTTGTCAATCTTGACAAATGATCTGCGACAATATTTTCGGTTCCTTTCTTGTCTTTGATTGTGATATCAAATTCTTGAAGTAACGAAATCCATCGTACCAATCTAGCCTTAGAATCTTTCTTAGAGAGAAGATATTTCAATGCTGCATGATCACTAAAAACAACAACAGGTGAGCCAACAAGATAAGACCTGAATTTATCACATGCAAATACTACTGCAAGTAATTCTTTTTTAGTGGTAGTGTAATTCATTTGAGCACTATTTAAAGTTTTACTTGCATAGGAAATCACATAAGGTTTCTTATCTTTTCTTTGTCCCAAGACAGCACCCACGGCATAATCACTAGCGTCACACATTATTTCAAAAGGTAATGACTAATCAGGAGGTTGAATGACAGGAGCAGAAGTAAGCAAGCTTTTAAGTTTAACAAAGGCTTTTTCACATTGTTCAGTCCATTCAAAAACAGTTTCCTTTGATAGAAGGTTACACAATGGTTTAGATATTACACTAAAATCTTTGATGAACCTTCTGTAAAAACCAGCATGTCCTAAGAATGATCTAACATCTTTAACAGATTTTGGTGTTGGTAAGTTGACAATTAACTCGATTTTAGATTTGTCAACCTCAATTCCTGTCGATGAAAGAATGTGACCAAGTACAATGTCGTTTGTTACCATAAAGTGACATTTTTCCCAATTCAGTACAAGATTCTTCTCTTCACACCTGTTCAAAACCTTTTCCAAGTTAGTTAAGCAATCATCAAATGAATCACCAAAAACAGAAAAATCATCCATAAAAATCTCAAGAAAACGTTCAACCATATCACTGAATATGCTAAGCATGCATCTTTGAAACGTAGCTGGTGCATTACATAACCCAAAAGGCATTCTTCCATATACAAAAGTATCAAATGGACATGTGAAAGTAGTCTTCTCTTGATCTTCCAGTGCAATTTCAATTTGATTGTAACCTGAATAGCCATCTAGGAAATAATAAAATTCATGACCTGCAACTCTTTCGAGGATTTGATCCATGAAAGGTAAAGGGAAATGATCTTTTCTAGTCATTGAATTAAGTTTCCTATAGTCAATGCACATGCGCCAACCAGTAATAGTCCGAGTTGGAATTAACTCATTTTTCTCATTTGTTATCACAGTGACTCCAGACTTTTTGGGTACAACTTGGGTAGGACTTACCCATTTGCTGTCAGAAATAGAATAAATGATTCCATTATCTAGAAGCTTAATGACTTCATTTTTCACTACTTCTTTCATATTAAGATTAAGTCTTCGTTGCATTTCTCTAGATGGTTTAGCATTTTCCTCCAAATAAATCCTGTGTGTGCAAATCAAAGGACTAATTCCTTTTATGTCAGCTATGATCCATCCTAATGCATTTTTGTGCATTTTCAGAGTTTGTAATAACTTACCTTCTTGATGTGCATTAAGTTTGGAAGAGATTATTACAGGAAAAGTTTCATTTTCTCCCAAAAATGAGTATTTGAGATTGACTGGTAACGGCTTCAAATCAAGTTTTGGTGATTGAACACTTGAAGGTATAGACTCAATTGATCGTGATGGCAATTCTTCAATTTGTGGTCTCCAATTACATGCCTTTGCTTCTTCCTGTAAATCATTATCATCTCCAGGTTGCTTGCAAATGTTGAAAATATTCATCTCCAATGTCATGTTTCCAAATGATAGTTTCATCAGTCCATTCCTACAATTAATCAATGCATTAGAAGTTGCAAGAAATGGACGTCCTAAAATAACAGAAATTGAATTACATGCTTCAACAGGTTGTGTATCCAAGACAATAAAATCTACAGGGTAAATGAATTTATCAACTTGTACTAACACATCCTCAACTATTCCTCTAGGCACTTTTACAGATCTATCAGCAAGTAAAAGAGTTACAGAAGTTGGTTTTATCTCACCTAGATTGAGACTTTGAAAAACTGAATATGGAAGTAAATTCACACTAGCTCCAAGATCAAGTAAAGCTCTTTCAATTTTATGTTCTCCAATAAAGCAAGAAATGGTAGGACAACCAGGGTCTTTATATTTCAAAGCATTATTATTCTGAAGAATAGCACTTGCTTGTTCGGCTAAAAAGGCTTTCTTTTTCACATTCAGTTTTCTCTTCACAGTGCATAGATCTTTCAAAAATTTAGCATAGGAAGGTACCTGTTTAATAGCATCCAACAAAGGTATAGTGATCCTTACCTGTTTGAAAATTTCAAGGATTTCAGAATTGTGATTGACTTTCCTTTGTTTGGTCATGGCATGAGGAAATAGAAGTGCTGGCGGAGAATCAGTCTTTTCTTCACAATGTTCAAATTCAACCCCTTCCTTACCCTCAGAGATTGACTCATCATCTTTCTCACAAGGTTCAAGAGTGGGTTTTTCAATAACCTTACCACTGCGAAGAGTGATGACTGATTTGACTTGATCCATGTGTTGGCTTTCGGAACTACTTGCATTTGCATTGTATTGCCCCTTTGGATTTTATTGTGGTTGAGATGGAAACTTACCTTTCTCTTGAAAACTGAGAGCAGATGTGAATTTTGCAAGAGCATCTTTAAAATTTGTCATGCTTTGAGTAAGTTGACTGTTGATTGTCTCTTGCTTTTCAATGAATGCATGCAATGTTTCCTCAAGATTTCTTCTAGGAGGTGGAGCATAAGGAGGTGCATATCCATGAGAATTTTGGAAATTATGGTGTGCTTGAAACGGTGGTTGTGAAGTTTGTGCATTATTTTTATCACTCTTCCAACTGAAATTTAGGTGATTTCTCCAACTAGGATTGTATGTTTGCAAGTATGGGTTATGATTGGGCCTTTGGAAACTGTTTAAGGCATGGGCTTGTTCATGGAGACATTCCTTGAAAGAAGGCAAAGTTGGACAGTTATTGGTTGCATGTTCATTTGTTTCACAGATTTGACACACAATGTCTTGAACAGATTTTAATTGACCACTCTTTTTCAATTCTAGTGCCTCGACTTTTCTAGCTAAAGATGTAAACTTGGCTTGGAGGTCATGATCTTCCCTAAGGTTATACATACCTCCACTAGATGTATGAGGTTGGGTTTTACTTGGTGCCTCATAAGTGCCCTTAATGTCCCAATTTTGCGCATTTTCAGCTAGCAAGTCTAGGTACTCCATTGCTTCATTAGGGTCTTTATCTTCAAAAGTTCCATTGCACATCAATTCAACCATTTGCCTATCTTTAGGTGTTAATCCTTCATAAAATTGTGAAACCAATCTCCATGTTTCAAAACCATAATGAGGGCAAGTATTAAGCAAGTCTCGATACCTATCCCAACATTGGTAAAATGTTTCACTTGGTTTTTGAGTGAAAGTAGTGATTTGTCTTTTGAAAGAGTTGGTTCTGTGAGATGGAAAAAACTTTTTTAAAAATTGTTGTTGCATTTCATCCCAAGCACGAATGGATCCTGACCTAAGATTTTGTAGCCATGTTTTAGCTTTATCTTTTAATGAAAAAGGAAAAAGCTTTAATCTAATGGTATTCATGCTACAATTTAAGTCATTATAGGTGTTACAAACTTCTTCAAATTCTCTCAAATGCAAGTATGGATTTTCTAGATCTAAGCCATGAAAAGAAGGTAAAAGTTGAATAATGCCTGGCTTAAAATTAAAATGAGATGCATCAGGAGGGAAAACTATGCATGAGGGTGCACTTGTTCTTGTGGGATTCATGTGGTCTCTAAGTGTCCTAACACGGTTATTCTCATTATTCTCATTATGAAGTGACTGGTTATCTTCTTCGGCTATATTTTTTGAAAATGATGAGGATACCCTAGAAAGTCTACCACTTAGTGTACGTGACCAAACACTCATGCACGTGTAGAAAGAGAATAAAAGGAAAAAGAAAACAAAAGAAAAAGAAACAACACAAAAGAAACAAAGTTAGATACAAGAAAAGTGAAAAGAAAAAAAAATACTAAAATTTGTACAAGAATTTACCTCCCCGGCAACGGCGCCAAAAACTTGACACGACCAAAAGATTGATGTCTTCTCCCAAGTGTAGGAGTGTCGAAGTAATAAATAACCCGGCAAGATCGGGGTCGAACCACAGAGAGGTTAATTGTATAAATTATAAATAACAAGACAACAACAACAATAATAATAACAAAAATAACAACAACAACAACAACAATAATAGTAGTAGTAGTAGTAGTAGTAATAATAATAATAATAATAATACTAATAATAATAATACTCAATACGTGGCGTTGTTATACTTGAGAATGATCTAAAAGATCGAGTCACAGGTTTCCAGCCTATATACTGAGTTTATGAAAAGATCAAAGAGATATATTACATAATATAAACAGATTTCTGATGCGAATGAACAAGGCAAGATCAACAATATCAGGATCCTTGATCAAACACAGAGCATACTTAACGTACATAAAATATAACAAGAATGTAAATAATAATAATAATAATAATAGTAGTAGTAGTAGTAATAATAATAATAATAACAATAAAAAGACGAGGAGGAAGAAATTAATGAGAACTTTGAGATGGAAGATTAATGTAAGGATTAAACAATAATAAAGACAAATGTCAAGGTTAGAGGATCCACCAATGGTATTTCAAACAAGTATAGTATAAACTCTTATTACTCAATTTGGAAACCACACACGAAGGAGGTTCCAGTCGGATGATTTGTCATTAATAGCTCATTATAAATTATTAACATGATCATATTAATTATCTTATTTACATAACACCAAACTTTTAAATATTGTCAGGAATTCATAATGTTAACTGATGTTAACAACAAATCAAGTACCTTTCATAGCCCCAAGTGTAGGTAATACCATACGGTTGGGTTATGAGAGTGCCAAGCATTTGTTGTACCAAGTATTATACAACACAAATTTAGATTAACCATTTAACAAGCAAGGTATTAAGAATTAGTAAGATAAAAAGATAAGACATGTTAATATTAAACATTAAGGTCCATATTGAGTTTACACCATACTTGTTCTTACACCATTAGTGTAACATTTTCACCTTGACATAATAAACTTAGCTAAACATAATGAAGAAGAAAAACATAAATAAATAAAATACAAGTTAACTAAGGAAAGGAAAGGAAATGAAAAGCATAAACAAGAAATTAATAAAAGCAAAGCTTAAGAATTACAAAAAATATAAAGAGAGAAATAAAGAGCATGAACTTGATCTGAACAACCAAGCCCCAAATTACATGGCAAATGCCTCCTTTTATAGGCCAAAATTCGGAATTATTGATTTGATGACTAATTGTTGAGTGGGTAGCCATCTTTTGACTAGGTAAAAATCCTTATCTTCTTGTCTTAATACAACAAAAATGCTAGCATCAGAACGGGGTCCAGATGTCCAAATGAAAGTTCTAGGAAACTCTATTAGCTTTCCAGAAAAAAAAAAGATAAGGTCATTTGGACTTCTATAACTCAAGATATGGGCTGAACACTGAACAGTGTTGGGCTGTAGGACAGATTCGGACTTCTCCGTTGTTGCTATAATTTGGACTTGAAAACGGCCTTCTTAGATCTTGATGTCCAAATGAAAGTTGTAGGCCTATGTCTTATCAAATCTCTGTAAAAATTTCAGATCATTTGGATATCTAGAACTCGAGATATGGGCTGAACACTTAACAGTGTTGGGATGTAGGACAGATTCGGACTTCTCCTTTCTAAGCTTCACCCTTCTTTATCTTCAAAATTTCAGTAGTTGAATTCATCAATCAATCCTTTGATTTATGTGATATGCCTGCATTTAAGATAAACATTTACCATATATTAGGGTATTTTATAGTATTAGACTTGTTATTATAAAACATGCTTTAGTTAAGGAGTTATTGATACTTTAAGTGCAAAATGATGATATAAACCCTTGATAAACATGCACTTTTAAGTACTAATCAGTTGTTGTGTGTTGGGAATGGTTTTTTTATTTAATCATAAAGTTATAATTAATGTTTAGGATTCGCCACCTAGTATTATGGTCACTAGGAACCTATGGTCTGCGAGAGTCTGAGTAAGAGACTGGTTGTGCAAGGGGAAGACACATCACCCCTAGTGCACCCTACCTAAGGTAAGTTGCATTGTTGTTTGATTGTTTTTTCTAAGTCGGGTTTCTATTTGTTAGTCTTTTCTAAGGTTCAAGGCAGATCTCTCTTCATGAGAAAGTCTCTACTTTATTGGATTAAATCCTAACCATTCTAAAGTCTGAATTTTAGCATTGCATTTCTACACCTAGTATTTTTAATGCTTGAGGGTGTACTTTATCGTGTAATTTTACAACCCACAAATATTAAAGTCTACATCTGGATCCTAGAAAAAAAAATTAAAAAAAAGATTTTTGACATGTTGGCCAAATCCTAATGGATAATCATAAACTGGTTACGATATCCATTTTAAAATTTTTTAAACATGAAAAGGATGCAATTTTTGTTTTTTTATAAAAAATATGCTTAGAAAAATTTCAGGATTTGGCCGTATGCAACCAAATATTTTTTGAAAATGTTTTGAATTTTTTTTTTGAAATATTTTGGAAAAAATCAAGTATTTTAATACTGGATTTGTATTTTACAGTGTAAATATAAAACCCGATACTATGCAAAATTAGTAGAAAAATATACGAGAAAATCATATCTGTTTTTGAAATGATTTTGGAATTTTTTAAAAAAATATTATAACACACACACACACACACACACACACACACACACACACACACATATATATATATATATATATATATATATATATATATATATACGTAGGACCTGAATTATAATACACGCCGGGAAGGAAGAAGAAGAAGAAGACGAAGGGGAAGGGGAAGGGGAGAGAGGGTGGACAACCTGGCGTGGTGGTGGCTACCGTCACTGGTCTGGTTGAGGATGGTGGAAGATTTGGTGGCCGGTGGTTGGAGCTGGTTGCAGGTCACGACGGGAAAAAGGTGTAGAGGAGATAGGAATGCTGGAAGGAAAGAAAGAGAGGGTCGCAGTGGCTGCTTGGTTGTTGTGTTGGCTTCCTATGGTGGAGTTGGTGTTCGTAGTGGTGTATAGGCTGGGTTTGTTGGCATTATAGCTGGAGAAGGCAGTTGTGGAAGGGGTGGAGAGAGTTGTAGAAGGCTGACGGGGAAATAAGGAAAATGAAAATAGGGGGGAAAGCTAGTTTTTTGTGATATTTGGACCCGATTTCCTCCTCCCTCAGGCCATTAAATCTGCCTCTATTTATAGGCGGTGGAAGAGGGCAACCTTGTCTACATTGGGAAAAAATTTCAGCCCTTGATTCAGTTGGGAAGGATCCCAACCGTTAACTCAAGTAGGCATGGTGCACTGTCAAAACTGCAGAAACGGCAGCCTGAGTTGGATGCTAATTGCCTAATTTATCCTTGCTATTAATTGCATTGTGGAATGAATAAAGTGATTTACACATTAAATTAATGCTATTATTTATTAATTAGCTTCTTTGCAAGTTGAACTTAGTTGGTAAGTAGTATAGTCCCAACCGTTAGCTCAAAGTAGGCATGATGCACTTTCAAATCTATAAAAAAAGGCTTCTTGAGTTAGCCTGTTTAGACCGGCGCTGGCACCGCTGGGTTGTTGTTTAGCCTGAACGAGCCATATGGGGTTGTAGAGAAAGTGCAGAGGATCTTTTTCGTGTAAGATTTGTCAAATTTGATGGACGTTAGATGCATTAAATGCACACCAACTTTTTTAAAAAAAAAATTGAGAAGATAATGAATAGTGGACCAGACGATGTGTCGTCTGGTCCTCTTTTTTTTTAATCTCAAAACGACTCCGTTTTAGGTTTGAATTAGGGATTTTGTCTAAGTTCAATGTAGTCCTCTAGCTTTCAATTTGTTTTAATTGAACCCCTAATTGACCCTAAATTTTTGATTTAATGAAATTTTATCAATTTAGCACCTAATTGACCTCAAAACTTCAATTTTCTTGCAATTGTGCCCCAGATTTCAATCAATTAACTTGGTAAAAATTAAATTTGGTCTCTTAAAATTTCAATCTTTTCAATTAAACCCAAATTAGGCTCCCAAACTTAATTTTTCACCAATTAAGCCCCAAATAAAATTAATTTGACCCATTTAAAGTATAATTAAGTCCTTGCACTTAATTAATCCTTCAATTGGACCCAAATTAATTCTTAAACATAATTAAAATTCAATTTGGCCCATTATTAAATCAAATAGGCCTATTAAAAATTTAATTATGTCCTTGAGCTTAATTTTTATGCAAATTCATTCAATAATTATTTAATTTGACTTTTAATTTGTATTTTTTTTTTCTATTTTTGGGCATAATATGGTACAATTAGGCCTTGAATTTCCTTCAAAATTATAGCTTGATTCTCTAGTTTGCTTTCTCCATAATGTTGATAAATAAAAAAGAGACATTTATTTATCCAAAGAAAAATGCATGAATAAGAAAGAAGTTCTTTACTACATAAATACATTTTAATTTCTCAATATTTTAAACCATTCCCTCTCTTAAGACTATTTATTTTAATTAATATAAAAATCAATAAAAAGATATTAAACTTGAGTGTTTATTGACTATGGAGAAATCATGTGCTCAATTATCGCACTTGGAATTTGGTTCACTCGTCAACAAAAGACGATGAAGCAGCCAGACATTAGGGAAGGTGGCAGCAAGCAGCAAAGGCAAAGTAGCTTTCAAAGAATTCCATGTCTCTTGCTACAAATCAAGAATATATTGAGAGTGCAAAGCAGAATTGCTTACTTTTTTAGATGCGTGTGTGAGCTGAGCAAGGAGGCTACTTCACTAAACAAGTGTGGCTTCATTTTCATGCCCTAAACTACGAAGCAAAGTCAATGAAGTTTTCGAACTATTTCCCAACTCACCGAGTTCTTGTTGTGTTTCTTTCATGGATAGTATCTTTGATTTGTAATATTCGTCAAAGATTGTATTTCCACGTGAAGAAAAGGATATATAAAGGAGAGCCTTTCTTTCCTTTTCTTCCATGGAGATCCTACATGGAGAAAGATTAATTATTGTAGTCACGTATTTTTGCTAGTATTCAATTCCATCTACTAAATTATATGATATAAACAAAAAGGCTTGGCTTTAAAATTGTTGTAAAATGGATTTTTGTAAGTAATACAAATAAAAGGTATGTTTTCATGAATAAAAAAATATGTTAATTTAGTTCTAATAAAATCTTGGTTTGAAATGAAATTATATATGAGGTTTATAGTGCAAGAGTCAAAATTTACTTGTCTAATCAAAATATTTTTTCTTGGTGATTAGAAAACAAAAAAAAAAGAAGAAGCAAAAGCTACGATAATACGATATAGTTTTTAAATCTAGCAAGGATTGACCCGGTTAGTCCAATTAAAATCTGTTGATTTTTTTTATTTTTTTAAAAATAATATTATTTTAATTTTAAAAAAATATTTTGAATTAAGTTATCATACTATACTATGACCTAATATTTGTTTAGGATCGAATTTAATAACTATATATGCAAAAAGTTTTAAGATCAGAATTATGAAAATGAACAATTAATAATGCATCAATAATAAAAAGACAATCATGGTAAACAAGTATTAATAAAGTTCAAATATCTTAAAAGCCAACTAGTGCGCATGCATTTTTGAGCCTCTGTTATTATTTGAATTGGTTTATAAATGGCATAGAATAAATATTCAAATAAAAGGAATTACATTAGTTAGTGATATTAAATGAATACTATTATTTGTGATAATGTTTTTAAATTATCTTTAGTAAATTTTATTATAAAATAAGAAACTGAATTAATGAAGAGTTTTGAATGGTTGTAAACAAGCTTCTTAACGGCACTTCTAAACACATTTTTTTACTAAAGATACTATTCAATTTCCTCTCTTTTTTCTAATCTTAAAATGTTGTTCTTGTAGTTTAGTAATTAAAGAAATGTACTCGATTTTTTAGTTTTTTAAGTTCAAATCATAAAATCAATAAAAAAATAATTGCTAAAGAGATATAAAATGCTTCTTTTATATATATATATATATATATATGTAATTAACCATGTTTATTTTTGCGTTTCAAAAACGTTTTTGAAAAAAATTTAAAAATTATTTTTTTGTGTGATTTTAGATTATTTTGATGCACTGATATCAAAAACAAAATTTAAAAAATAAAAAATATATTATTTTGATGTATTTCTAAATAAAAAACACTTTAAAAAATAATCACAACCACACTTTTAAAGATGCTTTAATAAATGTTTATTTACACTCATAGAAACTAAAAATTGTAACACTTATCAACATTCAATCCTAACTAGCTTGTCCATATATTATTTTATTTGACAATAAATGTTTCACCATATCCATTTTATTATTATTATTATTCTATAATGTTTAACTTCATGGATTTTTTATAGAGAGATAGCAACATGTTACAGTTTATTCCTATCTATCCTTGTGGTTTCAAGGGTCATGATCACCCTAATTACGCATAATTATTATTGAATTGACCCCTTGTAAAAACAAAAACAAAAATCCAAGTTGGGAAAAAACGTGGCTTCAAGGGAACCGCTGGCTTTGTGGGAGGCATATGAGACAGCCATTTATAGGGCAAATCAATGAAGCCCTTGGAAAATCATGGCATTGTCAGGCCCCTGATGTGAACCTCCTTGATATGAAATTATTTCACCGTCAATTATTATTATGTGAATTTTTTTTTTAATTAAAAAATATTTTTTATTTTGTTAATTGAAAAATATTTTTTATTAATCAATTAAGCAAACAAACATAGAAAAATTTAAAAATTAATTTTTCAAAAATTATTTTTCAGAAAATAAACACAGTAACATTCAAGGAATTCAAATTCAACCTTTCATTATTATTATTATTATTATTATTATTATTATTATTTTAAGTAATATCTAGTCTATAATAATAATCCTTAGTAATTAATTTATAATAAAAAAAATTACTTATCTTGTACAAGAATGGAATGCTATATATACAAATAGTGTTATGATATATAGATATAATTATATCATATTTTTTTCATATCAATTAGATAATATTATTTTGTCATTTTCCAATATGACTTGAATTCTCATTTCAGAGAATAGTTAGGAGTGGTTATACTAACACAGGAGTTACCATATAAAAAAAATAAAAATAAAAAGAGAAGGCAATGAGGGATGGAGAGGGCATTTTGCGAAGAAAGAGAGAGAGACCCAAATTAAGTACAATTCCAAACACAACTGAAACTATTACAATTTTTTTAAAACTAGCATAAATAAAAAAAAATATTTGAGAAAATAATATAATTAATAAATTTCATTGTTAGTAACAATTTATTTTTACATTTTAAAATTATTTTTGAAAAAATTTAAAATTTTTTTCAAATTAATATTTTTTTAGTTTTTTCATATAATTTTAATATGTTGATATTAAAAATAATTTTTAAAAAATAAAAAATATTATTTTTATATATTTTTGAGCTAAAAATATTTTTAAAAAACAATTACTACTACACTCTCAAACATTTGCTTGAAAATAGCACAGCCTATAGATTTTGTTGCTCCTAATAACACAATTCAATTTTCTTAAAATATAAAGATCATGTTATTAGAATTAATTTAACTTGTTGTTTATTTATTTACTTACTTACTTTTGAGATTATTTTATTCTAAACCTCACAAATTTTGAGTGTTAGAGTTTAAAATAGAGCAATCTTATGGGTTGTGTTATTCCTAACAACGCGATTCAAAAACCATGTCCGGTGAAGCTCAAAGGGGGGGCACGCACTGTATGAATCCACTATTGACCTGACTTTTTTGAAAGATTCCCAAATCAATTATATGCCTCGAGCTACAAGCCAATACCATTTATTCCTTTTCCTTCCCGGTGCATACTCTAAAGATTCAAGTCATCCTCGTCCACTCAAACTTGGACACCATAAACAATGAAATTATTGGAATCTACCAAGATTGATGACATGGTGTCCATGATCTCATTACCCTATAACATTTTATAATGTCCACATACTTGGCAGTTGTTAGTATGTTTTTTTTTGTCGGATTAGCACAGTAAATTTAAAATTATAGGTGAATGATATTGTTTAAAAAAAATTTAACGAAATAATATAGTTTGACGTTGTTGTATTTCTGAAACGTGACATCCACTAAATATCACGCTTTTTAAGCCTCATAACTACACGTCGAGCTTCTGAAACACGACATTAACTAAATATCCTACTTTTAAAGCGCGACAACTTAAAATGTCACGCTTCATAAACACAATATCAATTAAAATTTAAATAGATCAAACATAGGCAACACACAAACAAGTTAGATTATGGAATGTTGAGAATCACTTGAACTTCACACAGTTTGTTGATTATTATTACATGGTTCAAAGCTATAGGTTAGCATATGGAATGTCATTCTGTTATTTACTAGACGAGTTAGAAAAAATTGATTACATTGGATCTCAAGTTGAAGCATACTCATCTAAATGGAAATTAGGATGTAGTCTGTCGCAGGGGCGCGATGTTGTCTGGCGACGGTGGAGGCGCCATCCTGTCGCGGGGGCGACGACGGAGGCTCTTTGTCGTGCCTCTTGTGTTAAGGGTGTTGTGTGTTGGGAATTGTTTTTTGATTTAATCATAAAGTTATAATTAATGTTTAGGAGACGCCACCTAGTATTATGGTCATTAGGATCCTATGGTCTGCGAGAGTCTGAGTAAGGGACTGGTTATGCAAGGGGAAGACGCATCACCCCCAGTGCACTCTACCTAAGGTAAGTTGCATTGTTGTTTGATTGTTTTTTCTAAGTCGGGTTTCTATTTGTTAGTCTTTTCTAAGGTTCAAGGCAGATCTCTCTTCATGAGAAAGTCTCTATTTTATTGGGTTAAATCCTAACCGTTCTAAAGTCTGAATTTTAGCATCGCATTTCTACACCTTGTATTTTTAATACATGAGGGTGTACTTTATCGTGTAATTTTACAACCCACAAATATTAAAGTCTACTTCTGGATCCTAGAAAAAAAATTGAAAAAAAGATTTTTGACATATTGTTCAAATCATAATGGATAATCATAAACTGGTTACGATATCCATTTTTAGATTTTTTAAACATGAAAAGGATGTATTTTTTGTTTTTTTATGAAAAATATGCTTAGAAAAATTTCAGGATTTGGTCGTATGCAACCAAATATTTTTTGAAAATGTTTTGAATTTTATTTTTTTGAAATATTTTGGAAAAAACCGGGTATTTTAATACCGGATTTGTATTTTATAGGGTAAATATAAAACTCGATACTATGCAAAATTGGTAGAAAAATATGCAAGAAAATCACATCTTTTTTTGAAATGATTTTGGAATTTTTTAAAAAAAATATTATAACACACACACACACATATAATACACGTCCTGCATGAACAGTAGGACGTGAATTATAATTCATGCGTACTGTTCACGTTCACGCAGTGAACAGTAGGGAAGGAAGAAGAAGAAGAAGACGAAGGGGAAGGGGAAGGGGAAGGGGAGAGAGGGCGGACAACCTGGCATGGTAGTGGCTGCCGTCACTAGTCTGGCTGAGGACAGTGGAAGAGTTGGTAGGCGGCAGTTGGAGCTGGTTGCAGGTCACGGCGGGAAAAAGGTGTAGAGGAGAGAGAAATGCTGGAAGGAGAAGAAAGAGAGGATCGCGGTGGTTGCTTGGTGGTTGTGTTGGCTTCCTATGGTGGAGTTGGTGTTCGTGGTGGTGTATAGGCTGGGTTTGTTGGCATTGTAGCTGGAGAAGGCAGCTGTGGAAGGGGTGGAGAGAGTTGCAGAAGGCTGACGGGGAAATAAGGAAAATGGAAACAGGGGGGAAATCTGGTTTTTTACGATATTTGGACCCGATTTCCTCCTCTCTCAGACCATCAAATCTATCTATATTTATAGGCGGTGGAAGATGGCAATCTTGTCTATATTGGGGAAAAATTTCAGCCCTTGATTCAGTTGGGAAGAATCCCACCGTTGGCTCAAAGTAGGCATGGTACACTGTCAAAACTACAGAAACGGCTACCTGAGTTGGCATGTTTAGGCCGGTGCCGACGCCGTCTTGCTACCATTCAAACTAAACTGTTTACTTGAAGCTGTAGAGAAACTGCAGGGGATCATTGGTGTGCAAGATTTGTCAACTTTGGTCGCTGGTAGGTACATTAAATGCAGCTGCAAAGTAGGTAATCGGACCAGCTTTTTTTTGAAAAAATTAAGAAGATAATGAACAGTGCTGAGTTCTTTTTTGGCCAAATATCATTTCAGTCCTCCATCTATCAATTGCTTTCAATGGAACCCCTAATTGACCCTAAACTTTTGATTTAATACAATTAGGACCCTGTGAAACTACTGTTTGATCCTTGGATTTATGCGCCTTTTGCAATATGGTCCTTGGTCTCAGAATTTGTCAATTTAACCCCTAATTGACCATTAAACTTTTAATTTCTTCAATTTTATCCCCGGTTTTTGTTAATTAAGCCCTTATAGTT
This sequence comes from Populus davidiana, assembly GCA_030145905.1. Classification (NCBI taxonomy): domain Eukaryota; kingdom Viridiplantae; phylum Streptophyta; class Magnoliopsida; order Malpighiales; family Salicaceae; genus Populus; species Populus davidiana. The sequence continues at coordinate 48,970,269 of CM057789.1, forward strand.
TGGCCCCTTTCCAGATTGGTTCTTGGCTGTGAATTTTGTCAATTTAACCCCTAATTGACCCCAAAACTTCGATTTTCTTGTAATTTAACCCCTAATCTCAATCAATTAACTTGGAAAAAATTAAATTGGGTCTCTTAAAATTTTAATTTTCTCAATTAAGCTCAAATTAAGCTTCCAAACTTAATTTTTCACCAATTTAGCCCTAAATAAAATTAATTTGACCTATTTAAAGTATAATTAAGTCTTTGCACTTAATTAAATCCTTTAATTGGACCCAAATTAATCCTTAAACATAATTAAAATTTAATTTGGCCCATGATTAAATCAAATTGGCCTATTAAAAATTTAAGAATGTCATTGGACTTAGGTTTTATGCAAATTCATCCAATAATCATTTAATTTGACCTTGAATTTGCTTTTTTCTTCATTTTTGGGCATAATGGGGTATAATTATACCTTGAATTTCCTCCAAAAATTACAGCTTGATTGTTTTCTATTTTCGCAGTCATCCTTGATCTGCTTTCTCCACATTACCAGCCTTTATTTTATTTTTTAGTTTTTATTTTGAAAAAGAAGTGATTTTTTGGGAATAACCCAATATTGGGTTATGACATAGTCGATGAATGTCTACTCATTTGCAGAACAAGATAGATGCAAGAGAAGGTCACGCACATTATAGGTATGGCATATGCAATGACACAAGGCATGCTAGAAAAAACATGTTCTAATTGACAACATATGTATAACAATTTATTAGGTCATGTTATGATATATTACGATATTTTTTAATAAAATTAAACTTATATAATTTTACATCATTCACATATATTATTACATAGAATGCCAGAAACTCGAGGTGATAGATTGTCTTCTCATGTTGAGCGTCCATATTTGGTAGTGTATTATGATTTAAATGTGTTGATTATTTTTTAAGATTGCATTAATTATTATAATGATTTTAATTTGTGTTGCAGGTATGCCATAATATATATACTTCATCTGTTTGGTAATGTATTATTCACTGACCTTATAGGGAGATATGTTCGTTTGCTTTATCTAACGCTCTTGGAAAGTTTCGATGCTATCCCTATATGAAGATGTGGATCTGTTGTATTGGCATTTTTATAGTGTTCTTGAAACTCTGAAAAATGCAATTAAACTAATATGTTTTTAATGTTAGGTAGTTTGTTAGACGTTTTGTTGAAATAATTCAGCACATTTCATTAATATCACGATTGTGAACCGCGATATTATTGAAATATCATGTTTCTGAACCGTAATATCCTCAAACTGTATTATTTCACCAAAATGTTTTTATCATGTGCTGTTTTAAAATTTAAATATATTTTGGATGCTAATTGCCTAATTTATCCTTGCTATTAATTGCATTGTGGCATGGTGCAAAGTAGGCATGGTGCACTTTCAAATATGTAGAAGAAGGCTGCTTGAGTTAGCTTGTTTAGACCGGCGCTGGCGCCGATGGGTTGTCGTTTAGCCTGAACGGGCCATATGGGGTTGTAGACAAAGTGAAGAGGATCTTTTTCGTGTAAGATTTGTCAAATTTGATGGACGTTAAATGCATTAAATGTACATGCAAAGTAGGTAACCGGACCAGCTTTTTCAAAAAAAAAAATTAAGAAGATAATGAATAGTGACCAGACGACGCGTTGTCTGGTCCTCTTTTTATTAATCTCAAAACGACTCCGTTTTAGGTTTGAATTAGGGATTTTGCCTACGTTCAATGTAGTCCTCTAGCTTTCAATTTGTTTTAATTGAACCCCTAATTGACCCTAAACTTTTGATTTAATACAATTTTATCAATTTAACCCCTAATTGACCTCAAAACTTCAATTTTCTTGCAATTTTGCCCCTGATTTCAATCAATTAACTTGGTAAAAATTAAATTTGGTCTCTTAAAATTCCAATCTTTTCAATTAAGCCCAAATTAGGCTCCAAAAACTTAATTTTTCACCAATTAAGCCCCAAATAAAATTAATTTGACCCATTTAAAGTATAATTAAGTCCTTGCACTTAATTAAATCCTTCAATTGGACCCAAATTAATTCTTAAACATAATTAAAATTCAATTTAGCCCATTATTAAATCAAATTGGCCTATTAAAAATTTAATTATGTCCTTGGGCTTAATTGTTATGCAAATTCATCCAATAATCATTTAATTTGACCTTTAATTTGCATTTTTTTTTCTATTTTTGGGCATAATAGGGTACAATTAGGCTTTGAATTTCCTTCAAAATTATAGCTTGATTTCCTGGTTTGCTTTCTCCATAATGTTGATAAATAAAAAAGAGACATTTTTTTATCCAAACAAAAATGCATGAATAAGAAAGAAGTTCTTTACTACATAAATACATTTTAATTTCTCAATATTTTAAACCATTCGCTGTCGACTTAAAACTGTTTATTTTAATTAATATAAAAATCAATAAAAAGATATTAATCTTAAAAGGTTGTTCTTGTAGTTTAGTAATTAAGTAAATGTACTCGATTCTTTAGTTTTTTAAGTTCAAATCATAAAATCAATAAAGAAATAATTGCTAAAGAGATGTAAATGCTTCTTTTATATATATAGGGAGCCCTATTTGTTTTTGCGTTTTTGAAAAAAATTAAAAAAAATTAATTTTTTTTATTTGCTTCAAATTAATATTTTTTTGGTGTTTTTAGATGATTTTGATGTATTAATATCAAAAATAATTTTAAAATAATAAAACATATACTATTTTAATATATTTATAAATGAAAAACATTTTAAAATATATTCACAATCACAATCATAAATACATTTTTAAATAGGATCAAATATCTATTTACACTCACTAGCTTTTTTTTCATAGAAACTAAAAATTGCAACATATATCAACATTCAATCATAACTAATTTGTCCATATATTATTTTATTTGACAACAAATGTTTCACCATACCCACTTTAATATTATTTTATTATATAATGTTTAACTTCATGGATTTTTATAGAGAGATAGCAACATGTTACAGTTTATTCCTATCTATCCTTGTGGTTTCAAGGGTCATGATCACCCTAATTACGCATAATTATTATTGAATTGACCCCTTGTAAAAACAAAAACAAATATCCAAGTTGGGAAAAAACGTGGCTTCAAGGGAACCGCTGGCTTTGTGGGAGGCATATGAGACAGCCATTTATAGGGCAAATCAATGAAGCCCTTGGAAAATCATGGCATTGTCAGGCCCATGATGTGAACCTCCTTGATATGAAATTATTTTGCCGTCAATTGTGGTCTCGATGCCGTGAAACTTCACAATTTATGATCTGCCCTGTCAATAAATATTTAATTGGTTTGTTTGTTGTATTGCGATATTGATATTTTTGTTGTTGTAGTTTAAAAAAAAATTATAAATAATAACTTTTGCATAAATAAGATTTTAAGAAAAACTTTTGGGTAAAACTCGTATAAAATTACAGTCTATTAAGTAAAATTCAAGGAATTCAAATTCAACCTTTTATTATTATTATTATTTTTTTAAGTAATATCTAGTCTATAATAATAATCCTTAGTAATTAACTTATATAAAAATATTTAATTATCTTGTACAAGAATGGAATGTTATATATACAGAATTTACATTATATAGTGTTATGATATATAGATATAATTATATCATATTTTTTTATATCAATTAGATAATATTATTTTGTCATTGTCCAATATGATTTTAATTCACGTTTCAGAGAATAGTTAGGAGTGGTTATATTAACACAGGAGTTACCATATAAAAATATACAAATAAAAAAAATATTATTTTGTCATTTAATGAAAAAAAAAAAACAAATTAAATGCAATTCCTAACACACCACCATAAATATGGTTTCTATTACAAGTTTTTTAAAACTAGCACAGGAAAAAAACAATATTGAGAAAATAATATAATTAATGAATTTGACTGTGGGCCTATTTATTTTATATTTTAAACGTGTTTTTTTAAAAAATATATATTTTTTTAAATTTTAATTTTAAATTAATTTTTTTTTTAATGTTTTCAAATAATTTTGATACGCTGATGTCAAAAATATTTTTTTAAAAATAAAAAAAATATTATTTTTATATATTTTTGAACGAAAAACATTTTAAAAAACCGTCGTTACAACACTCCCAAATATTCTCAATTTACTCCTAATAAAACAATTCAATTATCTTAAAATATAAAGATCAAGTTATTAGAATTAATGTAACTTGTTATTTATTTATTTATTTACTTTTGAGATTATTTTATTCTAAACCTCACAAATTTTGAGTTAGAGTTTAAAATAGAGCAATCTTATGGGTTGTGTTATTCCTAACAACGCGATTCAAAAACTATGTCCGGTGAAGCTCAAAGGGGGGGCAGGCACTGTATGAATCCACTATTGACCTGACTTTTTTGAAAGATTCCCAAATCAATTATATGCCTCGAGCTACAAGCCAATACCATTTATTCCTTTTCCTTCCCGGTGCATACTCTAAAGATTCAAGTCACCCTCGTCCACTCAAACTTGGACACCATAAACAATGAAATTATTGGAATCTACCAAGATTGATGACATGGTGTCCATGATCTCATTACCCTATAACATTTTATAATGTCCACATACTTGGCAGTTGTTATTAGTTTTTTTTTTTTTGTCGGACTAGCACAGTAAAATTAAAAATGATAGAAGAAGAATGATATTGTTTTAAAAAGAATTTATCAACAAAATATGATAGTTTGACGTTGTTGTATTTTTGAAACGTGATATCTACTAAATATTATGCTTTTAAAGCTCGATAATTGTATGTTGCGCTTCTGAAGCACAACGTTAACTAAATATCATGCTTCACAATGCAACATGAATTAAAATTTAAATAGATCGAACACAGACAACTCACATACAAGTTAGAATATGAAATGTTGAGAATTACTTGGACTTCATACAGTTTGTTGATTATTATTACACGATTCATAGCTACAAGTTAGCATATGGAATGCCATTCTGTTTTTTACTAGACAAGTTAGAAAGAATTGATTGCATTGGACCTCGAGTTGAAGTATACTCATCTAGATGGAAATTAGGATGTAGTCGGCGAATGTCTACTTGTTTGCACAATAAGATGGATGCAAAGGAAGGTCATGCACATTATAGGTATGACATATGCAATGACACAAGGTGTAATAGAAAAACATGTTCTAATTGACAACATATGTATATCAATTTATTAAGTCATGTTATGATATATTACGATATTTTTTAAGCAAATTAAACTTATATAATTTCACATCAATTACATGTATTATTACATAGAATGCCACACACTCGAGGTGATAGATTGTCTTCCCATGTTAAGCGTCCATATTTGGTAATGTATTATGATTTAAATGTGTTGATTATTTATTATGATTGTGTTAATTATTATAATGATTTTAATTTTTGTTGCAGGTATGCCAAAACATATATATTTCATCAATTTGGTAGTTAATTATTCATTGACCTTATAGGGAGATATGTTCGTTTGTTTCATCTGACGCTCCTGAAAAATTTCAATGCTATCCTCACATGTAGCTGTAGATTTGTTGTATTGGTATTTTTGTAGTATTCTTAAAACTCTAAAAAATGCAATGAAACTAATATATTTTTAATGTTAGGTAGTTTTCTAGATGTGTTTTTGAAAATAATCCAGCATATTTCATTAATATCACGGTTGTGAACCATGATATTATTGAAATATCATGTTTCTGAACCTCAATATCCTCCAATTGTGTTATTTCACCTAAATATTTTTATCATGTGTTATTTCAAAATTTAATTATATTTTAAATGTTAATTGCCTAATTTATCCTTTTTATTAATTGCAGTGTAGAATGAATAAAGTAATTTACACATTTAATTAATGCTATTATTTATTAATTAGCTTCTTTGCAAGTTGAACTTAGTTGGTAAGTAGTAGAGTCCCTACCTTAATTTTTAGGATTCGTATAAAAAACCGTTTTGAGAAATTATTTCTTATAAATTTATCAATCCAGTATAATATGTTTCATAGTTTCAATGATAAAACTTGGAACTTGTTTGCCTTAAAAGTTAATAAAAAATATTTAGTAAGATTATAAAAGGTGTTTTAAAAACGATTTAGAAGCTGAAATTCAAATATACAAATGATAATTTTGAATTCCTTGAATATAGCATAAAATAAACTTGCTATCAAACATCCTTTTACCATTACAGTAAACATAATTAATAATTATTATAAGATTTTCTGTTATTAACTTTTACAGGTTTGATAAGTTGATAAACTAGTTAATTTAGAGTCTATTATAGATATATAATTAATCTCATGTAACTTGATTAATTTTTGTATTTGAAAATCGTTTTTTTAAAGAATTAATTTTTATTTTATGTTTTTTACTTCAAATAAATATATTTTTATGTTTTTAGATTATTTTAATGTGCAGATGTTAAAAATAATTTTTTAAAAATAAAAAAATATTATTTTAATATAATTTTAAGTAAAAAATATTTTAAAAACAATAAAAATTATACTTTCAAACACGTTGAAAGATATTTTTTTATATTAATTCACCTTATAAGTAACATGGGTTGATCTTATAAGAGTGTAATAGTTATTCTAGAATGATATATTATTATTTAAAAAAAAAGGTAAAAAAAAGAAAATGCTGAGGATTAGGTGAGGCCAGGGACAGGTAGAACTGAAAAAGAGGTGTGAAAGAGTTTAAAACAAAAAAAATAAATTAAAGAATGATAAGTGACTTTTCTTTCTTGGAGGCTCAGTTAAGATAAGCACGTGAAAGGGACCCTCCACAAATTAGACACGTGGTGGCGGCTGTCACTCACTACTCACGAGTGGTTTCACTGCGCAATCAGACGTCGACAAAATATCATATCACACGCAGACGATATACTATCTACTTTATCGCGACATATGATGTTCTCTTAAGTTCCAGCTTCTCCGTAAACGGGTATTTAAAAGGTTGGACTTTTCGAAGCAATGGACCGACCACATTTTATTATATATACAATAACGTCCAATTATGTTGGATCTTCCACGTCAAGTTGTTCTTCAGGGTTTTTTTTTTTTTTTTCCTTTTTTTTTCAGATAAGGAGGAGATAAGGGATTGATCGTAATCCAATCATGTTTTGAGAAAAAAAAAATTGGAGAAAATTATAAATTGCTGACTGTGTTTTGTTTTTGTGAAAATAAATTGTACTAAGAGTCATTTAAACTTGTTACATTAGATGATTTTTTTCTTTTTTGGTTTATTTGCACTTATGAATGATTTTGGTATCTTTAGAGTGTAATTGCATAAAATATTTTTTATTTAAAAATTTATTAAAAAAATATTTTTTATTTTAAAAATTTTATTTTGAAATCAAAGCATTAAAATTATTTAAAAGCATTAAAAAAATTTAATTTGAAGTAAATTAAAAAATAAAAAATTTTAATTTTTTTAAAAATACTTTTAAAACGCAAAAATAAATAAAATTTAAAAATAATTTTTATATGTCATGGAAATAAACCAAGTTAGGATTAGTTTTCAATCTTTATGTCTGAGGATTTGTTGTGTGTTGGTTTTTAATGAAGTGCTTGGGATTGTGAGAGTTTTTTTTTTTAAGTTTTAAAAGTGTATTTTATTTTAAAATATTAAATTGATTTTTTTGTTAGTATTTTTTTGATAATTTTAGTTTATTGATATCAAAAATAAAAAAAACTGAAAAAAACTATATTAAAATTATTTTAAGTAAAAAATATTTTTTAAAAAATATCATGGACGATAATAATAATAAAACAAAGAAAGTCTTATGAAGCCAAACAATAAACCTAAATTGAAAATCTTAATTAAATAAATCTCAAAAAACCTCAATTTTAAGAATCATTTCTAAGAAAACCATGAAAAAACACCCCATCTTGTTTGTTTTTTCTCTCTTTATTTTGTTTCTTAAATAGTGATTTATGTGTGAATTTGCATTTCAAAAATTATTTTTTGGTTTAGTATGAACCGATATTAGTTGTTGTTCTTATTAAGAGGAATATTCATAATATTATAAAATTTAGGCTAGAAAATCAGAGATTTTTTTTTTTTTTATCAAGGAGGGGTATTTGTTTTTTCATTTAAGTTCAACAGGGTGTTATAAAATTTAACCTTTAATTTTGAATCAATAAAATAAAATGATGTGTTCCTTATATTAATTCTATAGTTTTCATTCATTTATTATTATGAGATACCATAAAAGAGGCCTTCATTATTTTTCCTCCCCCAAGTTATGCTGGTAGAGGAGAAAATATAAAATGAAAGAAAACATATAAATTAATTTCATGGTATTTTATTTGGTTAAAAAAAAGGAGAAAAGAGAGAATATAAAGGAAATCTTTTTATTGCTTATCAATCTAATCTAGTGGGGGGAGATAAAGTGAATAGAAAATAATAAAAAAAAAGATTTTGATTCTTCTTTTTCACCTCATTCTCTTAATTACACTCTTTTTTCTCTTATTTTGTTCTCAACTAAAGTTCACCCTCTCATTCAAGTAGCATTTGATTAAGATTAAAAAAAAAAACATGAATAATAATAATAAATGAGATATATCTTTCTATCTTATATAAATTCATTTTAGAATTATTTAATATTTTTATTTTTATCTTTTTAACCACATATATATATATAATATATTATATCATTTGAATACTAACCTAACACAATCTTTAATAAAACATTTAAAAACAAATATACATTGCAAATCATCAATATATTATCTGCTAATTAAAATTAATTTTAAGTTAAAAAAATTTATAAAAAAGATATTAGAAAAATAAATTCTATGAACTGAGCAATATACTTATTTATTTTTATTTTGAAAAAAATATTAAATTGATATTTTTAAATATTTTTATGATTTTAATTTATTTATATTTAAAATAAAAAATATTTTAATATATTTATAAATAAAAAATGTTTTTAAAAAACACGAGTTTTAATGTAACGGACAACAAATTGTCATTCTTCTCAATCTTGGTCCACTGTCTCATCATCTCGTGTCTAATATCTCAATCAATCCCTCCTCAAAATTACCAAACCTAAAATAAAAAAAAAAAGAGAGAGAGAGAGAAGAAGAGAAAAACAGACAAGGAAACAGCAACAACAAGAACAAGTGAAGCAGAAGTAAAGCAGATAGAGACACGAACACAGCAGTGTCTTCTGCCTCTCTTTCTCTCCGTTCCTTTACCTGCTCCTCGTCGTCGTCCTCCTCCTCTGTACACCTCCTCCTCCATCTCCACCACCACCACCTCCACCTCCACCACCACTACCACCACCAACAGCAACAACAACAGCAACAACAGCAGCAACAAAATCCAACTCTCAAATTCAAGAAAGAGAAGAAAGAGGAGGACGAAAAGGGAAAGAAAGAAGACCAGCAAATGGGAATTTTATATGATGACGATGTAGTGATAATTAGACAATCAGAGAAAGAAGGAGACCCTACTGTTATCACTGTGAATTGTCCTGACAAGACTGGTCTTGGTTGTGATTTATGCCGTATCATTCTTTTCTTTGGTCTCAGCATTGTTAGAGGAGGTAAGGACCACAGGGAAAAAAATTCCATTCTTAGAGTTTGTCTTAGTAGTAGTTTTCTTCAGCTCAATATTTTCCTTTTCCTTTTCTGCTGTTCTGTAAGCAGCCCAGATGCTAAATTGAGCTTCTTTTACTTTTTCTCTTTCACACTTTTAGCCTCCAATTTTTTCAAAAACAAAGTGTGATTTCTTAGTTTTCTGGTAGGGATAAGTTTGCGTAAAAAAATAACGTGATTTTTGTTTTGATTTTGGGTGTTTTTGATGTGGTGAAGATGTGTCTACGGATGGAAAATGGTGCTACTTAGTGTTTTGGGTGGTTGGCAAATCAACAACAAGGTGGGGTTTATTGAAGAAGAGACTAGTAGAGGCATGTCCTTCATGTTCCTCAGCTTCTGGGTTGTCTTTTTACCGTTCAGAATTGCAGCCTCCAAGACCACCTGATGTCTTTCTGTTGAAGTTATCTTGTCAAGACAGAAGAGGGCTTTTACATGGTACTGACTTTTTCTTGGATTTTTTGGATTCGATTCTTCTCTATTTGATCTTCCTTGTTCAATGTTTTAATTGTCTAGTTTTCTGCTCATATATGTTTTTTGTGATGCTAAGGTGATTGCCAAGGGGTTCTGATTCGTAGTTACTTTTAATTGCCTTTTGTTCTTCAAAAAGCTTAGCTTGTCACGTGTTTCCACGTTGCGATTCATATTCTATAAATTCATCAATCATATGTAATATGAAGGAATCATGTTCCCTGTAAAAACCTTTGCATATACTTGGCATTTGGCATAAAGTTGTCAGATACTAGCATGCCCCCCTTGTGATTTTCATGTTTTATTGGAGAATTTAGAAAATTGGAATGCTTCTGGTTTTTAATTGGTTACCGAGTTCCTGAGGGTTTGCTTTGCAGATGTGACCAGTGTGCTTTGTGAGCTTGAACTCACTATAAAAAAAGTGAAGGTATCCACGACACCAGATGGGAGAGTGATCGACCTATTCTTCATTACAGACACCAGGTTTTGAATTTTCGACTTCTCTCCTCCAAACTCGCCATGTTTTTTTTTTTTGCAATTAGGACATGATGTGGATTCAACTTTTAAAGAATTTTGACTGAAAAAATGTCTGGCTTTTACGGCTGATTTTGAATATAAAACAATATGTATTGGCTGATTCTGCCATCTAGTGATATGACTTTTGAGAAAATTTTATTGTCATACCCATATTTTATACATTTTAGATTTGTAATAGTTGTGCGTTCAGAGGATTTGAGTGGGTCCAGAAGAGAAATTTTCGTAAGAGGTGCATCTTTTCCCAGTCCATGTTTTTGTTCCTACTTCTAGATCATTTTTGTTGTGTGTGTGTTCATATAAAGATGTGACTAATCAAAATGGACATTTCTATAAATCCCGTTTGCATAGCCATGCAACCACTTGAACTTGTGATTATCTTCTTGTCAAAAGTAATATTTCTTACTGTCTTTCTTTATCAGGGAGCTCCTGCACACAAATAAGAGAAAGGAGGATACATGTGATCACTTAAAAGCTGTTACGGGAAATTCCATGATAAGCTGTGACATAGAAATTGTTGGCCCTGAAATTACTGCATGTTCAGCGGAATCTTCATTTCTTCCAACTGCAATCACAGAAAACTTTCTCCCCTTGGAAATGCCAGATGAACTCCCTAGTTCACTAACTTCCACCAGTGTTTCTGTCAATATGGACAACTCTCTGAGTCCAGGTCACACCCTTGTCCAAATCGTGTGCCAAGATCACAAAGGCCTTCTTTATGACATAATGAGGACTCTAAAGGATTGTAATATACAGGTAGACTACTGGTATGAGATTTTGAAAATACATTAATGGACAACTCTGTCATGTTTGCTATTCACGCATGTCAGATGCTTCATTCTCTTTGGAGGAAACACCTTTTGCATTGTTGTTCTAATGTTTTTGCTGAATCTTTCCGGAGAAACTAATTACTGCTTGTATGACCAGATTTCATATGGGCGTTTTTCCATGAATCACGGAAGGGCCTGTGATATTGACTTGTTTCTCGTGCAAACCGATGGGAATAAAATAGTTGATCCTAAAAAGCAGAAAGCATTGTCCTCTCGTTTGGAGATGGAACTAGTGCGCCCTCTCCGAGTAGCCACTGTTAGCCGTGGTCCTGATACTGAGCTGCTGGTGGCGAATCCTGTGGAGTTATCTGGCAAGGGCCGGCCTCTTGTTTTTCATGACATCACTCTTGCCCTGAAGATGCTTAACACATGCATTTTCTCGGTACTTTTCCACTTGCTGAATAAGCTCAGATAGTCTTGGCAATTCCTGCATGATATCACTTTTAGCCTTTCCCTGTCAATAACTTGAGGCATCTTTTCTTTATTCATATGAGATGCTTTCCCCAGATTTCTGAACTTCACTATGCATTATGTCTGAAACTGTGGGAATGTGTATGTGTATATATATATATATATGCATTTTGTAAACTAAGTAGTTATTGTTTATTGTTCTTCCAGAGGAAATGTTATATCCTGTTTGTCTTTCCAGGCTGAGATTAGAAGGCGCATGATTGGAGATCGGGAATTCGAAGTGTACAGAGTCTTACTTGATGAAGGGGAAGACTTGGCTGTACCTAGAAGCAAAATTGAGGAACAAGTTTGGAAGAAGTTAATGGGTTGGGAGCAATGAACAATTCTGGATATCCTTCCATGCATGGTGACGGTCTATTGCGCAGTGTACTTCCCCTGCTAATGACTTTTATGCACTGTAAATCATGGGCTATATCTCATTGAAATTTTATGTTGTTACACATCAATACTTGCAGCTCCTGTAACGCAAACTAAACGGCAAGAACTTGTTGGCAGGAGATAGGAAGAGGGAAGCTGACATGGTATTATACGCATCGTCGCAGACAAAAATACGGAGCCATACCATTACCAATCTGGCATGCAAGAAGCGTTTCTGATGGTGGATGCTTGCTGTAACTCAGATTCCTCTCCTTCACAGCTTGCTCAGTTCAAAACCATTACCAGTACTCTTTTAGAGTCCCCTCTGTACATAAACTGTATGTAAAACATGTAGTTTTGAAGTCTATTGTGCCAATAGAAGGAGCAGTACAGAATCTCTCCATGTCAAACTAATAGCATATCAGCTGCGCAGCACATTCTTGTATGTTAATCTCCTATGTTTTGTTTCTTACTCTTCCATTGGCCAATGTGTGCACAAGCTCTTTTAGCAGATTTATTTTCTTCCAGTTTCCTCCTAGCCTAACAATGCTTTCTGCCTCTCAAAGGTGCTTGCTTATCCTTTTACATCCATCTATTGCGTTTCTACAGAAAATGCTTGTGTTAACCTTATCTCCTTGAAGGAATTTAATGGCATTATCAAAAAAGGAAAAAAGAAAGGCTTAATGGAGATTGCTTCAAGGTCATCTTTCTTTTTCTTGTCTCTGTATACTATTTCCTAAGCTCAATTCATTTGTTTTGGTCGTCTGTTTGCCGTTAATGCAGAGCTGATGCCCTGTTTTCCAAGGAATGTCCTGGTTCCTGTGTGCATCTTATTAAATAAGGTTTCCTACATAGAAAATATCGTTGTCGCATCAAATAGTATATGGTTTAGATATCAAGAATTAAAAATAAAATAAAAATATATATTCTAAATATATAGGAATACTAAAACACAAGTTGTCATTTTGCAAGTGAAGTATTTTTTTTTTCCCTATGTGATGTTTATCTCAATCAAAATCAAGCAAGTCAGAGATCACAAGCCCTATCTTTAAATTCCAAATTATCCAAAAAAAAAAGAAAAAAGAAAAAAAAGATAATGAGGTAAGCTTTGGGGTAAAATTATCTTTTTACCATGATATAATTATCTTTGGCATATTATATGGGGTTATATTTGTCATTTTCTCTTTTTATGCACAATAAAATTACTACTTTGACTTTGGAATAAAAAACCCTTATGCTTTTTCCTCAAGGGTGTTTTTTCCTTTTATTTTTTTCCAGAATAGTTAAATTACTTTGATGCCTTTTAAGATAAGAAAAAGCAATATAGCTCTCATAAGGGTATTTTGATCATTTTATATTGGTTTGTTGTAGATTTTGAGGTTGCGCAAGTGTATTATTATAATATTGTAATTGGTATATATTAAATAGTATTAAAAAAACTTGTTGGCACGTGTGAGAGGCCCCCATGCTATTCAGACGGTGCCCGAGGGATCGTTTGACCACCAAATACGACTTTTCAGGGTGCTGTTTGGAAGATCTCAACGCTATCTACATGGTGGTGTTACACGTGTATTATAAGCGCAACTAATTTGGCGCTGAAGATTATTATTTTCCCCTTCTTCTCTTTCTCCATCTTGAAATTTGCACAACTCATGTAAAATTTCAGAGCAATCCCTTCAATTTCTTTTTTTCTTCATATTTGGTCCTTATCCTTATCATTTTTAATTTTTATATTTTAGAATAAACTATGAAATTATAAGTGTTTTTCAATTTCATTCCCCTACCATTTTTTAATCTATAAATAATCTATCAAATTACCAAAAGATTTCAATTTCACTCCCTATCTTTTTTAAATATATAGATAATCTATCAAATTATAAATATTTTTTAATTTCACCCTTGCTATTTTTTAATCTATAAATAATCTATCAAATTATAAATGTTTTTCAATTTTACCTCTTATATTTCTTTTATTTTTCAAATTTGATCCTCATTCTTTTAGTTGTTATTTATTTTGTTTGAGATATTTTTTTAATTGTTTTTGTTCTTATAAATTTCATTCTCCTTGGATTTTTTTCTATCAAATTTTATCTCAATTGTTTTTGTTGCTTTTCTTTTTGTACGTTTTTTTACTAATAGTTTTTCCACGATTTCATCATTTAAAATTAAATTTGGTAAGAGTTAAGTTTCTTGATTGAGCACAAATTCAGGATTTTATAAATTTTAGGTTTTAGATATTAGATCAAGTTTAGAATATTCGCTCCGGTTTATTCCCCCCCCTCTTTTTTTTTTTTTTTTTTAAATTGATGTGTTCTTATTTTTATCATCTTTTGTTTTTTGGGTATTTTATTTTATTTTTTGAGGTTTGATTCTATTAGATTAGCTCTTTATAGTTTTTTTCAATTTTACACTTATTATTTTTTAATCTATAAATAATCTATCAAATTACAATTTCCTTTCAATTTTACCATTATAATTTTTTAATCTATCAAATTTTATCATCATTCTTTTAATTTCTATTTATTTTGTTTTGAATAATTTTTATTTTTTTTCAAATTCCATCCTCCTTATATTTTTTTTTCCTCTCAAATGTTTTTATTTTTATTTTTTTTGTTGCTATTTTTTATGTGCTTTTGCAAGTTTAATATTCTAGGATTTAATAAGTTGCAAGTTTTATAGATTAGATCGAGTTTAATAAGTTCATTACTAGTTTTTTTAAAAAACTTATGTTTTTTTTTTTTGAATTCTTCTTTGTTATTGTTTGAGGTTTGTCTTTTATTATGTTAGCATTAGGTTGTTTGATAACCCGAATATCTTCAAGTATTTTTTTTTAATCTTTTTAATCTTTTTTTTTCTTTATAAATTTATTGAATCTTGTTGTATTTTTTTTATATTGTTTAAATTACCACTTCAACCTATAACTTGAGACATCAATTTTTTTTAATTCTAATATTATTTTATATCAAATTGTTTTTTACTCTACCCATAGCAGTGACAAATCTAGTGTTTCACTATTTAAGGAAGATCTCCCCGGATACTGTATGGTTGTCTGAAGTTGATGTGAAAGATGTTGACATTTCAAGTTGTGGACATGGACGAGTGTCCTTGGTTGGATGTTTTTAAATCTAACCGTTCATATAATTCAAAGCAAGACAAACGGCTAGCTATTCAGTTGATAACTTTTGTTTAAAAAATAAATTTGAAAACAAAAAATTAATTTTTAAATTAAGATGTCACCGATTCAATCTTTAGCCAACGCTAGAAATTAAACTTATTTACACCCCATACAAAAGATGATCAAGTTAGTCCTTCAACTTTGTTGCTGCGATCATATTTTTTCCTCGTCTTAATAGCTATTAAATAAGTGTTTGATATTCTATTAATTTTTATAGTTGTAATTTGAAAAAAAAATATTAAAAAATTATAAATTATAGCTTATATATTAATAATAAAAGATCAGAAAATTTTTTATAATACAGTTTTGTTTTGAATTTATAATTTTGTTTTATTTTTAAATTGAAACGATAAATAAAAACTCAACATGCATTCTTTTTTATTTTATTTGAAATCAAAATTAATAGAAAATCAACTTGACCATGGATGGATGAAGGGACTTCGCCGATAAAATCACAAACATCCAATTATCTAAATTGAAAACACAATATCTTCATAAAAAGTCTATAATAGGAGATTTTAATCCAATTAAACAGATAACTATGCTACAATATATATAATTTACAATATATATAATTAACAGTAGCATAATTAATTTTGTATTGGAGAAATTAGGGCAGGGGATAATGGAGGAGCAAAGCTGTGCACGATTTGGATATATAAAATTGAAAAATATATATTCTAAATATCTTGATATCCTAATACACAAATTTTCATTTTCCCATAGCTAGAAATATTTTGTAAAAGCATGATATTTATCTTCAAAGTCCAAATGTCTCACTATTGAAGGAAGATTTCCTCATATACCGTATGTTGCTGAAGTTGACGTGATAGATGTTAACATATCAGATCGTCGACATGGTATATATCTTCAGTTGGGATCGTCGACGTGGCATTTCAATTTTTTTAGCTACACTTGCTGCTGCTGTAACATTTTGAATGGCCGTACTCGAATTGTTTTTCACAATCGAGTGTTTGATCTTTAATTTAAGTGAATGCTTGCTAGTTAAATGTTGATGTGTTCGTCATTACATGAGAGGAACGCAGGCTAACATTTTTGTTAAACGTGATGATATCTTTACACTGATGAATTTCATCCGGTATATAGTGTGGAATAAGTGAGAGTTCTCGGATGTTTTATAAAAAAATTTAATAATAATTTTTTTTTAAAAATAAATTAGACATTTTTATTTATATTAGTTTTAAAATTTTTTATGGAAAAATATTTCTAATTAAAACTAAAATCTTTTATAGAAAGAATTCCTAATTAAAACTTATCTAATTAATATAATTCATCTAACATTAAGATTTTTAAATACTAATTAAAAATAAATATATAAAATTTAAAATTAACAAGGAAAATAATTAAAACTACAACTTTAAGTTTTATATTAGATGTTTTTGAGTTTCTTCATGGACTTCTTTTTAGGCTTGATCTTGTTTATCTTGTTTATAAATATAGTTGTAACAAGCTCCATATTAATCCCCTCTACTCGTGAAAGACTTGACCTCGAGTCATCTCCAAACTCTGAATACAAAAGCTAATCATTATAGAAATGATAAATGTTTGACACTTATGAAAATACTCGTATTATCAGGTAAGTTGATAAGTATTATGAAAATTCATAGACAAGTCCTCCCATATGTTTTCAGGAATAAGCAAAGGCATATAAGTGTATTCCATGCTTGTCCCTTGATAGTTTGACAAATACAATATTTTTTGCACAAATTCACCATATCATGTTTTAAATGAGGCCGATAATATCTGTTAATGACAACATCAATAGTTTTTTTTCATCTTAAGTGACTAGCCAAACCTTCTGAATACAAATCCTGAATCACTTTCTTCAAAATAAAGACTGATTAATGTAAAGTTGATTACTTTTCATTAGAAATCCATCATAAATTTGAAAGTCATCAACGAGAAGATTCTGACACTTCTTCCATATCTCACCAAAATCCTCATCATGTTCAAACAATTTTTTTAAATAATCAAATATAGTGATCTCTTCCATTAGAACAATCAATAAGGCTACTCTTCTACTTAAAGTATCAACAACTTTGTTATGAACTCCATCTTTATACATAATTCTAATTGTAAACCATTGAAGGCAAGTGACCTATCTTCCATGCATGTCATTACTTATTCTACTCTAATTAAGTAAAAATTACAACACCTCATGGTCTTAATACAACACAAATGCCTTACCAACCAAACAATGCTCCTACTTCTTAAGAGTTTGAAAAACAACATAGAACTCTTTGTTGTTTGTAGACCATTTTAACTTGACATCAATCAATTTCTAACTAAAAAATGCCATGAGTCTTTTCTTTTAGGATAGAACTACACCAATTCCAACACCACAAGCATTATATTTTACCTTAAATAGTTTTTCAAAATCTAGAAGTGCCAGAATTAGAGCATTACTTATTTTTTTTCTTTGAATCTCTAAGCTTCCTCAACAAGATATTTTGGCCTTTTCCACGCCAACTTTATTTTTTTTCTTTGATTAATGCAAAACTCCTTTCTATCTCTTCTCCCTAATCATTTTTTTCCTTTTGCATTCAATAATGGATGTCACAATATTAATGAAATTTCTAATCAATCACTGATTGAAAGTATCTAGTCCATGAAAACTACAAACCTCACTAACTGTTTTAGGAGCTAGCAGATCTCTAATGGCTTGAACCTTCTCCTCATCAACGTATATGCGCTCTACACTAACATTAAAGCTTGGAAATAATAGCTTATCATTCATAAAACTACACTTGTTTGGATTCACATATAATTTATCTTCCACAAGCAACTTAAACACCTTTCTCAAGTGTTCAACATGATCAATCTTAGATCCACAATAAATCAATATATCATTGAAATAAACAACCATAAATTTATTTATAAAAGAATGTTAGACCTGATTCATCACCCTCTTTAAAATGCTCAGCGAGTTAGATAGCCCAAAAGATATAACCAACCACTTATTTTTATTTTGAAAACTGTCTTCCACTCATCACCCGATCGAATCTGAATCTGATAGTAACCACTTCTCAAGTCAATCTTGGTAAAGATTGATACCCCATATAATTGATCAAGTATGTCATCTAATCGAGACATCAAAAATTTATATCTCATTGTTATTTTATTGATGGCGCTATTGTCCACACACATGCGCTAACTGTTATTCTTATTTAGAGTTAATAATGCTAGATCTACATAAGGAATTAGACTCTTTTGGATATGCCCCTTTCTCAACAACTTTTTCACATTCTCTTTTAATATCTCATCTTTATTGAGACTCATTTGATAATGTAATAGTTTTGGAAGGCTAGCTCTTGACATAAAATCAATACAATAAATGTTTCTCATTGGTGGCAATCCATCTAACAATTCATCCAGTAGAATCTCCTCAAACTCTACAAATAAAAGCTTAATTGCTTTAAGAATGCCTACTCTTTTCTCCTTTACTTGTTCATTCATTAATGCTTTCACAACCAATACATGATTTTACCTAGTTTCTTGTACATCTACTTACACCTCAAGTTCTGAACTAGTTATTGTAAGGAAAACCTTTCCCTATACTTAAGAAGCTTTAGGATTGAATTCTCCCTTTAAAGGTATAAGTGTATAATTCAAACCATTTTTTCTAATCCTATACATATTATTTCCACTAGGTGTTTTGCATTCACATCATATTACTAAGGCCTAACAAAGATTAAACTACATCTATATCTACCACATCACAATACATCTCATTCCTATACTTTCCAATGAAAAATGGTGCTCTACAATTGGTTTACCTTTATCTCTCATATCGACTTAATCCTCTTAATCTTATAAGGTTCATGATGAGGTTCTAGTGGTAGTTTCAATTTATCAACAATATGTTTACCAATAATATTTTTACAACTCCATCTATAAAAAAAATAAATCAAACAAGTTCTTATTTATGGTGCAACAAGTAAAAATAACCTATTTTGTCATAAATTCTCAATAACCTTTGGTGTTAGCATCATTTTCTTAACCACATAGTTTTGTCTTTCATCATCATCATCATCATCATTATTATTATCATACTTATACAAATTTTTTCGGTCACCGTCACAAATTCTCAATAACCTTTGGTGTTAGCATCATTTTCTTAACCACATAGTTTTGTCTTTCATCATCATCATCATCATCATCATATTTATACAAATTTTTTCGGTCACCCCCATCAAGTTCACACTGCTCGCTCTCTTTGATGGAGGGTTGTGGCTCATACTAGCAATTCGATCAAATTGATTGATTTTTATCTCCTATAATCACTGGAGCGATATCCTGATTCTCTACATTTAAAGCATTTGGCAATCATTAGTATGACATAAAGGTTATTCAATTTGTTCATTTCAACTTGTTCTCCCGAAGTCTTGTCAAGTCTAGTAGTATTGGGTCTCATTAAAGTTGGTTGTGATGGTTGTACTGCCTTCCGTTTATTAGTAGGATTAAATCTGGTTTTCTTATTATACAAACTCCTAAAAGGATCACATCTCTCAAATCTACTACTACTACCAGCCTTCTTTTTCATTAGTATCTTAACTTTTAATGCCACAAGCCTCGCCTCAAAGAGCATAAATAACATTTATAGTTCGATCTTATCTTAGATTGTTGGCTTTGATCCTCTCATAAATCTTGCAATCTACTGATTCTCTGTCTCTTGGAGCCTATTATGTTCTGTCAGCCTTTGGAATTCAGTGGTATACTCATTGACAAATTTATTACCTTGTGAACAATCCTGATATCGTTGAAACAAATATTTCTCATATCTAAGATGAAGGAATCTATAATGTAACAACTGCCTCATGTACGTCTATGATGTAATAGCTTGTCTTCCTTCTCTTAACTATGTATTTGTCTGACTTTTCCACTAAGAAGAAGCTCCACCTTTTAGGTTATATGTGACCAGTTTCACCATTTTCTCTTTCTAGAAACTTGAGTATTCCTTAACTTTATCATATTCAATGACCAAATCAAGAAATTATTTTATGTCCAAATCTCCATTTGAATGTCGGGATTTCTATCTTGATACAAAAATATTGTGTTTGCTACAATGGTCTATCTTGGAATGCTAAGCCCTACGATCCCCATCAAATTCATCTCCACCATCACTTTCTATATAGGCAACTGGTTATCTAGGTGGATCTTCAGGAATAGGTCTGGGATTCGGCCTATCTCGAGGCATGTCTCCAGGAAAGTTTCTCTTCTCTTTACGATCCTTATTTGTGTTACTCATTATTCGAGTTAGATCTGCTATGGTTTGCTCTAAACAATTTAGTTTATGCTTCTAAGCCTGCACAACACCCTATAGAGCCTCTACTCTCGCATCACAGAGTGGGTTGCTACCATCTCCATCCACCAAAGAGGCCAAGATACCAATTGACACGACGTGTAGCATGTATAGAAGCTAAGGTTCTCAAGTCTTACGATTTCAGACCTCAATTGTAGAGAAATTAAAAAAAAAACTCCATGTGTTTTATTAAAAGTGTCAATAATAATCTCTATTTCAAAATAAATTAGACACCTCTATTTATATTAGTCTTAAAATCCTTTATGGAAAAAAAAAATTTCTAATTAAAACTAAAATTCTTAGAATCCATCTAACATTAGGATTCTTAAATACTAATTAAAAACAAATAATTAAAATTCAAAATTAACTAGAAAAATAATTAAAACAACAACTTCAAGTTTGATATTAGATGCTTGTGAGCTTCTTCACGGACTTCTTTCTAGGCTTGGTCTTATCTATTTATTTCATAAATATATAATTGTAACATGCTTCACAGAAGTGTGGCCTGGATTCAGTCTATTTTCCTGATTTGTAAATCTAGCTGACAGGGAATTTTGGACTAATGAGATGAAGATATTCCAAGACCCTCTTCCCTTTTATGGCATCTGGATTGATATGAATGAGATATCAAATTTCATAACTTCACCTCCCACCCCATTATCTAACCTTGATGATCCTCCTTGTAGGATTAACAATGCGTGTATTCAACGACCTATTAATAATAAAACTGTCCCTGCAACATCTCTAAAAACCATTTTGGTAGCGTTACTGAGTACAATGTTCATAACCTTCATGGCTACTTGGAATCTAAAGCCACCAATTGTGGTCTGAAAACTGCAACTGGTAGAAGGCCTTTTGTACTCTCAAGATCAACTTTTGTTGGTTCCGGCAAGTACACTGCACATTGGACTGCAGATAATGCTGCAACATGGGATGATCTAGCATACAGCATTCCAACAATTTTGAATTCTGGACTGTTTGGAATTCCAATGGTTGGTGTTGACATTTGCGGTTTTGCTAGAGACACAAATGAAGAGCTTAACTTGTCGTCGTTGGATCCAGGTAAATCATTGGTTTTTGCGCATCTACAGATGTTATGAAGTCCTAGTCATAATTCAGACCGATGCGCATTGGAACACATTGAGTTTCATGTATTTGTTGTTACATTTTTGTTTTGCTTCTCTGGATTGGATTTCGAAAGCATGACGAATTGTCTTAAGTTTTCTGCACTAGACAATTGTTTCTGAAGTTATGTTACAATGCAGCTAGGTGCTATTTACCCATTCGCAAGAGACTACTCGGATATGTACAAAACATGGCAAGAGCTTTATCTCTGGGATTCTGTTGCCGCAACAGCTAAGAAGGTTCTCGGCCTTCATGTAAAGGTGTGATGGTATCACCTGTTCTGAAGTCAGGAGCTACTCCAGTAGATGCTTACTTCCCTCTAGGAAACTGGTTTGACCTCTTCAATTACTCTAGTTCAGCTGGTGTAGATTCAGGAAAATACATAGAACTAAGTTCACCTGCAGATCATATAAAATTTCATGATTCCGAAGGTAACATCTTGGCCTTGCAAGAGAAGACATAACAACAAAAGAAGCTCAAAAAACAGGATTCCATCTCTTGGGTTCTTAGTAGCACTGGAAACAGCACAGAAGTTTTCTTGGATGATGGGAGAGTGTGGAGATGGGAGGGGAGGGAAAGAATGGGTGCTTAGTGAAATTTTATAGTGAGATAATAGGAGACATGGCAATGGTAAGATCAAACATCATAAATGAGAATTTGCTTTAAGTAAAAAAATGGATTGGAAGTAAAGGAACATTCATAGGGTTATAAAAGACTAAGGGGTTCAAGTGGTAAGAGTTGCAGACTTGTAAAGAAACAAAAAGTGGAAATTCAGGCATAAGGGCAAGCTTCAATAGCCATGGATCGACTATTTGATAAGCTAGAAAAGTCAGGCTTCTCTTTGTCACTTGGAGAGGAGTTCAAGTTAGAGGTGAAATTAAGCAGATAAGAATTGACAGCCAAAAATTACCAGAAAATTGGCAAGAATAATAATAATAATAATAATAATATATAAAAAGAGATTGCAAATGTTGAAATTCCAGTTGGTAAAATGATAGTACAAGTTTCCCTGGCAACAAGGTTTACCATTTGATCATGACAAAGCAAAACGAAAAAAGAAAGAGAGAAATAAAAGAAAAGAAAGTTTCAAGTTAAAATTACCTCCAATCATACATACAATTGTTTTCTTGTTTTTTTTTTTTTTCAAAAAAAAAAAACCCTCCTTCTATATCTTACTAGATTGGTGCCTGCTATGCTTTGCAAGTTAGATCAAATTTTTTCTAACACAAAAAAAATTATTCAGGCAATATCAATGCTTTTAAAAAAACAAAAAAGATTTGGGATGGGGAACATGAGCCATTCACTTGACTAGATTCAATAAGGTTAGTTGGATTATTAATATAATTAAAAAATAAAATTGACAATAAATAAAGCAAAAAATATCAGTAATTAATTATAAAAATTGAATCGGCAATATTATACTTGAGAGAAAAATAAAAAAAACTTGTTAAAGACTCATTATTATTCTATCATGGACACCGCTCCACCCTAGAAAAAAACTCACCGAAACGGTTCTAACATCATTGTGAAAAAAACTGCATTATGACATTAAAAAAAGCTATATGTGTTGTTAGAGCAATGATTTGAAAAACAAACTAAGTAAAATATCATGAAGTGAACATTTATTGCTTATATTTATTTAATTAATTTAATTTAATTAAAAAATTCTTTTAAAAAAACTAAAGTTAACAAAAAATGAAAATAAAAAAGACTCAAGATAATTAGAATTATTTTTAAAATTAGTGAAAAATCTTATAGAAAGCAAATAAAAAAATTAACAGAGTCTAATCTGTAATTAAAAAAACATTAAAGGATGAAGTTGAAAAAACATGAGTTTAAAAAATAAAAAACAAAAACCAAACAACTTTGGACGAATCTCTTAAACTAATATTAATTTTCTAAACTCGCAATCTGTTAAAATTCTAGACCTAGATTAAACTAAGAAACTCATTTACCAACCAATTTAATGGTGATGATTGAAATTAGAAATTAAAATATTTAAATCTAAAAGATTTGTCAAAGTAAAACAAATAATAATAAAAAAATAAGTACCAATTTTGACATAAAAATAAAATATCAAATGATAAAATTAAAAAATAAATTTAATTAAAAAAGGATTCAATACAAAACAAATAATAATCAAAACAATCAATTCTAATATATAAAAAAATTAAAAAAGGATGAAATTGAAAAAAAATTAGTTTTTTAAATAATTTTAAATAAAAAAAATATAAATTAAATTTTAAAAAAATAGTTTGAAGAATTATTTTGAAAATTTAGATTTCAAACGTGAAAACCAAGGAATGAAAAAAATAAATAAAAATAAGACCGCAGGCCTCGAACCAACCAGAGATGAAGAGTAATGGGATTTCAAATAATTACTATTTTTTTAGAGTACATTAAAAGTATATTCCACCGACATCTAATAAATACCTCTGAGTTTCCACTGTTCATATGACACAAAGAATGGAGAAAGAGAGAAACAAGACTGGTAGCAGGAACCCAAAAGCAATATCTCAATCTAACAGCAATCTTCTACTTATCTTCTTCTTGTTGGTTCATTGGGTGCCATTGATTAGTGGAAAGGAAGTGAAAGAAGAAGTCGTTGGCTATGGCTACAGAGTTGGATCTGTTAACTCTGGTTTCACAGGCAAGTCGTTGACTGCTGATCTTATTCTCATCAAGGAATCCTCAGTTTATGGAGATGATATCCAACATCTCAGTCTTGTTGCTAGGTAAGAAGTTTAGTTTCTTTCTTGATTATTTTGATGTTAAGGATGATTTTTCTAACATTACTCTTATCTAACTATCAAATGCTCTAGAAAAACAGAAACCAAAAAGTCAATGGCTTTTTTAGGATGAACAATTTTGCTGTTTCTTTTTAATAATTTCTTGTGGCATGGTTAGTTCTTATCTTCTCTTTGCTTAGAATGAAGGGAAAATAAATTTCTCACCATCTATTTTAATAAATTATGATAGAGGGACTAATATGAATAACTTTAAAAACTTAGAGAGCTATGCGAGCAACTTACCCTCTTCAAAGAATTATGTTCCTACCACACACTTAAACAAGTAGACGACATGGCTTGTCTTCCGACATGCATATTTCCTGCTCTATGCTTTGACATGCTTTGCCTCCTAAACGCAGCTTTGAAACTAAGAATCGTTTGAGAGTCAGAATAACAGATTCCAAAAACCAAAGATGGGAGATCCCAGAAGACATCGTTCCCCGGGAAGACCACTCTCCGGAAAACTACCTGCATTACTCTCCATTAAAGCATAGAGTCTTGCTAGAAAACAACCTCCTCTCTGACCCCAACTCGGACCTGCTTTTTACCCTGCACAACACCACCCCTTTCGGCTTCACCATCACCCGAAAGTCCTCTGGTGATGTTCTTTTTGACACATCGCCGGACACGTCCAATCCCGACACTTTCTTGGTCTTTAAGGACCAGTATATCCAGCTGTCTTCCAGGCTCCCTATAAAGAGGTCATCTTTATACGGTCTAGGAGAGCACACCAAGAGCACTTTCAAGTTGAAGCCTAAAGACGCATTCACCTTGTGGAATGCTGACCTGGGCAGTGCTAATATTGATGTTAATCTGTACGGTTCTCACCCCTTCTACATCGATGTAAGATCAGCATCCGCTAATAACAAAGTAAAGCCAGGGACTACTCATGGTGTTTTACTGTTTAATAGTAATGGCATGGACATAGTTTATGGAGGTGATAGGATAACTTATAAGGTTATTGGTGGCATTATTGATTTGTACTTTTTCGCTGGGCCATTGCCGGATATGGTGATAGAGCAGTATACTGAGCTGATCGGCCGGCCTGCCCCAATGCCATATTGGTCATTCGGTAAGCAGCACTGTCTCTACCTTCCTTGATTTATACTATTTTTCTTTGCAAATCTTACTGGCAACTAAACATGTTGTGGTCTGCAAAATTGCATGATAATTGAATATCAATTCAATAATTGCCGATATGTATGGACCATATTATTTTATATATCTCAGTTTTCGTTGAACAATGTCTGTTCCATGTATAACACGCATCAGGTGTTACAATTCTATGTTTTTTTTTAAAAGATTTTCTTGTATAAACATTTCCTTGAGCAGCTATGATGATCTGTGTTCTTAAGCAGCCATGATGAGCTGTTCTTGCCGGTTTCATTTAGCCATGCTCTTAGATTTGGATTCTTGACAGCTCCTTTGGTTTCTTCCTGTTTTTTGGTACAATGTGAAGGGTTTCATCAATGCCGATACGGTTACAAGAACATTTCTGATGTTGAGGATGTGGTTGCTGGATATGCAAAAGCTGGTATACCTCTTGAAGTCATGTGGACAGATATTGATTACATGGATGCATACAAGGACTTTACATTTCATCCTACAAATTTTCCCTTGGAAAAAATGAAGAAATTTGTCAATACCCTTCACCAAAATGGTCAGAAATATGTGCTCATCTTGGATCCTGGTATGTTCCAACTTGAAGAAACAAAAGTTCTCTTAACATGAAATTCTATAACTTTTGTAATTCTTTCTAATTGGCTTTGAGAAGAAAAAACAAGAAAAGAAAAGAAAGGAAGAAAGATATAATGGTTCTGGTAAATTCTTTTGAGCCTCCAATTTTCTGCAGGCATCAGTGTGAACTCATCATATGAAACTTACATCAGAGGAATGCAGGCTGATATTTTCATTAAACGCAATGGCATTCCGTACCTGGGTGAAGTTTGGCCTGGAAAAGTCTATTTTCCTGATTTTGTAAATCCTGCTGGCCTAGAGTTTTGGGTTAATGAGATAAAAATGTTTCGAGAGCTTCTCCCTGTTGATGGTCTCTGGATTGACATGAATGAGATATCAAATTTCATTGATCCCACACCCACCCCATCTTCTACCCTGGACAACCCACCCTACATGATTAACAATGCTGGCGTTCATCGGCCGATTAATAATAAAACTATTCCAGCAACATCTCTACACTTTGATATCATGACAGAGTACAATGTTCATAACCTCTATGGCCTCTTGGAATCAAAAGCCACCAACGCTGGTCTGATCAATTCAACTGGTAAAAGGCCATTCGTACTTTCTAGATCAACTTTTGTTGGCTCTGGAAGGTATACGGCACATTGGACTGGAGACAATGCTGCTACATGGGATGACTTGGCATACACTATACCATCAATTCTGAATTTTGGACTGTTTGGAATTCCAATGGTTGGTGCTGACATATGTGGCTTTTCAGGAAACACAACTGAGGAGCTTTGCCGGCGTTGGATTCAGGTAAATGGTTTCTTGTAATTGGATGTTGCATGGGTGTTTTACTCTTTTTCTGTATTCACTTGATGTTGAATTTTTATTCCGATCCAGCTAGGTGCCTTCTACCCCTTTGCAAGAGATCATTCGTCAATAGACACAACGCGTCAAGAGCTTTATCTCTGGGATTCTGTTGCAGCAACAGCCAGGAAGGTGCTTGGCCTCCGATATCAGCTGCTTCCATATTTCTACACATTAATGTATGAGGCTCGCACTAAAGGGACCCCAATAGCGCGACCTCTTTTCTTTTCATTTCCTCGAGACATCAAAACTTATGAAGTCAACTCACAGTTTCTTATCGGTAAAGGTGTAATGGTATCACCAGTATTGAAGTCAGGAGCTACTTCAGTCGATGCATATTTTCCGGCAGGAAACTGGTTTGATCTTTTTAACTACTCTAACTCGGTTTCTGTAAGTTCAGGCATGTACATCAATCTTGCTGCACCGGCAGATCATATTAATGTTCATGTTCACGAAGGAAACATCTTGGCCTTGCAACAAGAAGCCATGACAACAAAAGAAGCTCGAAAAACAGCATTCCATCTTTTAGTGGTTCTGAGCAGCAGTGGAAACAGCACAGGGGAATCATTCTTGGATGATGGGGAGAGTGTGGACATGGGAGGGGTGGGGCAGAATTGGAGTTTGGTGAAATTTTCTGGTGGAATAGTAGGGAATAGAGTAGTAGTTGGATCAAATGTCATTAATGGAGAATTTGCCGTGAGTCAAAAATGGATTATAGAAAAAGTGACATTCTTAGGATTAGAGAAAAGTAAAGGGCAGTTTGATGTACTTGAGATATCTGGGCTTTCTCAGCCTCTCGGACAAGAGTTCAACTTGGAGAAGACATTTTAGAATGCAGGAAATGATCACTGCTGTCTACTAGAAAGTGGAAAAAAAATAAGACTGTAATTGCCAGTTTGGAGAAATGTTAACTGTGCTCTTACTTAAAAATATATTAAAAAAAGTTTTATTTTTAAAATTTTTTTTTAACAGACATCAAAATCAAATATTTTCAAATATATCAACATCAATCAAACTACACTCAAACATAATTTCAAACGGCCCATCACTTAGTCATCTTGAATGACTTAAGTTGACCCAATGAAACAAAATAAGATATTTTTACTAGGGATTGATTATTTTTGGTTCGGTTTAGTTTTTACCCTTAAAAAACAACCAAACCGAAAAGAAAAAAAAACCAAAACTGAATCAAAACCGGCCCAAACCGACCGGTTTCGAGTTGGTTTTTAATGCCAAAAACTAAAAAAACCTATATGCAAATTTTTTATGCCTACTTTCCTCATCAGTTACTTGCATCACGGTTGCTGGTTCACTTCCTGTTAACTCAATTGCAGTGTGGTCCATGGATTGTTTAACCCCAACAGATCTTATAGAAGATGTAAAGCAGAATTCTGGCCTTAGAGACTGAAGATAAAACCAAATAATCCAAAAACAAAAACCCATCACCCATCAGTCCATCACCTCATAAACAAAAACCAACAGATCTCATCAGTAACCTTGTTTCCATCACCTCATCAACAAAAACCCATCACCAAAAAACAAAAGGCGAGGAGAGGAAATTGATGCCTACCCATTGATGCTTCTGTGATGTACTTGTACGAAACAAAAGAACTTGTTTGAGTTCTGTCATGAACTTGTCCTATAGGCTAAAATATTTTGGATTGGAGAGGCGAGAGGGAGAGCCTCTAGTACTGGGATGGCTGCTCTGATCATGGACCTTTTTTTTTAGCCTCTGGTAGTCTATTAAGGTTAGGAGAGAGGGGGGTAAAAGTTTCTATTTATACCAGTGGTGGTTAGGGACTTTTTTTTAAACCGGTTCGGTTCGGTCCGGGTTAACCGGTTTCTATATTACAAAACCAAAAACCGAACCGAACCAGAATTTTTTCAAAATATTCTAATCGGTTTAATCAGTTTTTTTTTTGTTAATTTTTTATCGGTTTTTTCGATTTACTCAATTTACTGGTTTTTTTGCTCATCCCTAATTTTTGCACAATGCCATTTAGTTGCTACCAGAAGAAAAAAAGGCATCTATAAACCATATTGACATTGTGCCTACCCTGTAAGAATTTGCAAATTAAACGTTGTTGATATTTTCAGGCTAATTTATGAAGCAGTACAATACGGCTTATGATAAGAAAGAACATGGAAGTCAGAGAAATGAAATCGAATTAATGATGCTAGAATACAATTATCTGAAGATGAAGCGATTGAGTGCATCTGAAAATAATGGTACATGGAAGAACTTGATAACTAGAACCAGCTGTTTAATATTTCGAACAATTAAAAAATTGTAATATCTGTAAACTCCTACAAAAATTCTGCTTTAAAGACACTTCCTTCCGCAAGACTTCAATGTTGACAAATAAGCTGTCCACTATTTACCTAAAAGCAACCAAGACACCTGGAATAAATTCCAGTGATTAGTAACCAGAAAAACTTTTTCATGCACAAGAATCTGATCCAGAAAATCATTCATTGCGAGTAGGAGATGGAAAATCCATGTAATCTGATGGTTTTTCTATGTTTATAGTAACTTGATTTTCTTTTTTTCTGAAGGCTGAAAAACAAAACAAGTGGTGGATGAAAGAATTTGACAGCACAGAATAGAGAATTACCTCAAATATATGCTACAAGGTAGGTGTATAGGTTGAGAACTGGTCCTATCATCCCATATCTTCCATAAAAATCTCGTTACTATGAGCAACCAATTTGATCCTTGAAGACGACATTTTTCAGCCAGCTTCAGACCCAAATCTTTGTAGGAAGAACTCATCAAGTTGTCCCCAGTTAAGGGTACCAGATTCGATCGAGCTACCAGAAGGTAATGATCTAATGCATCCAAGGATAAGTGTAATATCCCGGTGAAGTCTGATATATGGGACACAAACAAAAACAACTTGAGCTCCAGAAAATGAATTTCCATGCAGAAGCAGGCAAAACAGAAAAACAGTTGTGGATGCTCTTGTAAGATAATAAAAGGCAGTACCTGCCCTTTGCTTGTGGACTGCTGATCTCAAACCGTGAAAATGCTTCTGAAGTTTCTTTATGCAAGTCTATAACCACTTGCCTGCAAAAATCATTGCAATGCAGGGATAAGCGTTTCCATCAAAACCCAAGGGAAAAAAACTGCTGGGTTTTTGAGATTTTGCTCTGTTTTCATGAGAATACATTTTTCATCAAG
Source organism: Populus davidiana (assembly GCA_030145905.1). Classification (NCBI taxonomy): domain Eukaryota; kingdom Viridiplantae; phylum Streptophyta; class Magnoliopsida; order Malpighiales; family Salicaceae; genus Populus; species Populus davidiana. The sequence continues at coordinate 49,000,725 of CM057789.1, forward strand.
AAATATGGTTCTGGATACCATGAAAGTATTTAACGTCAATAAGTTTCTTAGAGAATAAGTTAGACTAAACACACCGGATGCATTTCATTCAAGGAAGGACAATTTCTTTGTTTAGACCTGGCCACAGAGTGATGCCACAATTTCTTTGTTTAGACCTGGCCACAGAGTGATGCCAATATTGGTTCAAGAAGATTATTAGATAGAAAGAATCCTGAAAATTTTGGGTAACTCTTGCACAAATTATTTTGACTGAGCAGTTTTTCCATTACAAGATTGCAACAACAATTTTCATATGAAACATGCCAAAGAAACATTTTTGTCCGTTTAAAATACAGCATACGTTAATTCAACAACAGCTAAACTGCTTAGCAAATTACAATTATATATCTAAGCTGCCAGCCACTGCGCTGAATTGAGTAATCTAACTGTACTCACTAGTGATCGCTAGAAATGCTAACGAAAAACTTCAAAATAATCTGTTTTAAGACAAAAAAAATAAAATAAAAAACACAGGGATAAACAACTAAATATGCCTCAATATCCACTTCAAGCCATTTTACTTCAGGATTTTTGTCATCATTGGACTATGCATTACATAACCATGAGATCAAAGTCATACTCTACATTTTGTCGCATGGAACAGCAAAGTATATGCTGATATTGCAGCAAGCAACTGAGTATTATTCACCAAGCTAAGTTTAGAACTCACCTGAAAATTGCTTGAATATCCGCCTCATGTAAAGTTCTAGACAAGATACGTTGTAGGTAGTTAACCTCCTGCAAAAGTTGAACGGCTAATCAGGTCCAATTCTCCAAGGATAATTTTGGTTGAACAACCATAAGGAAAGAAACCACCTCCCAAATCCTAACATTATAATGATTATAACAGCTACTTGAGTTCATACATTTAGCAGGAATTTTCTAGATTAAGTTCTTAATCTAAGAAAGCAAAGACAAAGTTTATGTCATGAGTGGAATCAGATTGAGGACTGTTAACATGCTGTAGATTTTCACCAAACTGTATGCAATGAAAAGACATCTGCACATCAACCACAATAATATATGGCCATGTCAGCCCACTCTGAAGTTTATCTAGTTGACTGAAGTGTTCAGAGCAGGCATGTTTGGCATTTCCAAATTGCCAAGATCCACAGTAAGAGGACACCACAAAAGCCTCTAGTGTATTTGGAATTTGGAACATTCCAATTTACAATTAGTTACCTTTACAATTTCTTTAGCAATCAAACTAGGCTGTGAATCAGTATCTATGGGTCTATTCCAGCTCTCGACAACTGGAGGCAATTTACGTAGATGATACAACACCCTTTCCCTCATTATCTGAACCAGCTTTGTAAGTATCTCCTCTTGATGAACCTTATAATCCTGAGTTAAGAAATAAAACCATGTGAAATTTGAAACTAAACAGCATAAAAGCCTGTTCATCCACAGACAAAACCAGCTCCAAACTACAAGAAATCCCAAAAACAAACATGCATTGAAAGAGAAGTTCCACGCATTGTATGCATTGTCATGCATGCCATCAATCAGTAGCAAGAGAGCTCAGCAAATTAAATAGAAGTTGCACTCATCACAATATTAGCATGAGAAGCAGCTTAAACAGCTACATACCTGTGCTACTCGATCAATCTCTGACAATAGTAATGCTTTCAGTGCTTCAGGTACTTTAAGGAAAAGAACTCGCCTGATTTCTTAGCCCAGACAGTAAGCACAAAGAAACTCAATAATGTCAGAAAATGAAGAGCTAGCAAGTAAGAGTGGCAAGAAAATTGTTTTAAGCAGTGCACTAAACAATTTGAAACAAGAACACTCATTAAATGTGTATCAACCTACCAGGAATAATAGCATATACAAAACTGATGACTTGACTAGCAAGGGCCAAGTGCTTCGATGTAATAGATTTCAAACCTGACACCTTCAGCATTGCATAGACCAAAGTTAGTAATTAAATGAACAACTGAGCTTGCTTCAAATTGATTATAAATAAAAGAGCAAAGAAAATAATTTGAACTTAAGGCAAGCAAAAAGAGAGAATAAAATGTGCTTGGTATATCAGTTTGTTGACAGGAAGAAAGATAGATAAAGAAAACATTCAGGGTGTGATGTTGGTGTTTGGAGACTCGGTGGAGCACTTCACAGCTATCAAGGATTTGGGGGCTAAAATTGGGATAACCCACAGACCAAATATCATAAATTCATGCAAGACAAGAATGGTTCCTTTATGATATGTCAACCAGAAAATCTAAACCTTTTTTGGACTTTAGAATGTTAAAATACAACACTTTGGAGAAAGCAAATGTTAACGATTAGAAACTTGTACCTGCATGGCACCAGCTCCGAGAATAAGTTGACAAGTCCTTGTATTGAAGAATTTTAAGATCTCCACAACACGATGAACAACTTCTGAAGATAGCGTTGACAAATAATTATTCATATCCATGTATTCTGACAACATCTTCAGCAATATTAAGCCACTGGGAAAGAATAAACACACACGGCATCAGGGATTGTTCACTTCAGAAAGTATTTTGATTGCTGAAAATTAAAAATAGTTTGCAAAATGAAAATAACAAAACACAACAAGGAATTCTTAGATTATAATCTGTCAAACATACAAGAGAAAGTAAAGTGTCATCAAGCAGTAGATTGCTAAGCCACACTGGCAACAACTAATGACATCAACTACAGATACAATGTCAAGATTTAAATGAAATAAAGAAAATGTTGTTAATGAACTCACAAAAAACTACATACAAAAAATATAGCAAGGTCAAAAAAGAAAACTAACCAGTTTACCATGTGATAACCAACACCTCCACAAGAAAGAGTTTGAGAAGTGGATTTCCCACGCTCCTTTACCTTATGGTTGTTACGCTGAGCTGAAGATGTTGCAGTCATGACTTTATTACTTTCAGTTGGCTCAGTTGAGGAAGTCGATTTGTTTTGCACAGAATTTTGCAAAGACACCTCTGTAGAGTTCATTCTCACTAGTTTTTGTGCAGCATTTTGTGCTTCATTGTCAATCACAAGTGAGCCATCATTGCTCGTGCCCACTTCACCATAGCTTGTTGTCATCTCACCTTGAGTATCATTTAGAGCCTCAGAGATCAATGGTTCAGAATAAAACAATGAAGCTACAATAGCCTGAAATTCATCAGGGACATCTACTTCCACCCATGTCTCCTGATCAAGCACTGCCTTAATTTTTGTCATCTACATCCATCAATGTAAAGGTTAGCCAGATAATAAACTGAAAATGTCTTAAAAAACAAACTAAATAAAGGGGAAAGTGGAAATGGAAACTAACTCGCATTTCATGTTGGAAATCAACAAAACCCTTGGCCTGTGATTGCATTGTTCCACGAATACTATACCCCAATCTTCCACCAATCTGTTTAAGTTAGCGTACAAATAGCATCACAGACATGAACAGAGAGCTTTTTTCATGATACAGAAAACTATATAGAACCTTTTCAGTGGCAGTTATAAACTCTTGAGTGATGTTGTATATGCTTAAAAATTCCACCAATCTCAGCTTAGGATGAAGAACAGCACGGACCCCGAGGAGCTTCGCCCATCTTCCATGAGCAGCATCACAAGCAGCAAAGACAGCTTCTGCGTTCTCTCTCAATACATCAGCCCTGTCAAAGATCACAATTTGTTCAGAAAACTACACCAGTTGAACCAAATTTTAATGTAAATCAGAAATGAATCAACATCATTAATTTGCAGATGCAAACTGGAAAACCCAACTGAAGGTTCAAAATCACCTTCTTTGCAGGTCTTATTTTTGCAGGAATTGTTCTGACATAAATTGGCTAGATGGGATCTGAAGCTGGTCAAAAAACCAGCCTATAAGAGAGATGAGACAGACTGCCAGTGACTAATTAACAGCAAGGGCAACTTCAAAAACCGTCATCACAAGCTTCTGATCATGATCAGCAATTTGGAGATTACCTCCAAACATGATAGCGTTCTTACCTTCTTAAAGTATACTAATATCAGATAATCTTTTTTTTTTATATAAGCACACTAAACAGGAAGTTACTTGATGCTCAGTTCAGTTCAAGTTGTGAAAGAGGGATACCAAGTAAATGCAGGCTCAATTATATTGTTCCAAAATTGACCAGGGCGAAGAAAAAACATAACTAGTCCTGTTAAAATCTCTTTGGTTTTTATTATATAGAATTTCATAACAGATTTTAAATCTTTTCATTGCCAAGCAATTATTCTTTAACTAAAACAAAGAAGTGGATTGCACCTTTTATTACAAGTAGTAGTAATAAACAAATAGCACAAAAAAAAAAAACAAAAAAACCTGCAATGGAACACAGGTCCTTGAATAAAAACAACCCACAAAATTCCACAAAGATAAATAATAACTACAACAAATTTGGTCACAAGAAAAATATCATGAAAGCACTAATAAAATAAATAACCATAGAGTTGTACAAACTTATAATCCCAGCCATTATTTCTGTTGTGTAGTGATTTCTGCCATGTCAATTTTTTTTTTTATATAGCGTTTACTCTTACATAAAAGGTAAACTTCATGCAAGTAACATTTTAAAACTATCACAACAAAGGGATCAGAGTTCACCTAAAATTTCTCGAAATATTTGAGGGGCTTGCTGCACCATTTGATTTCAGCTGAGATGATGTAAGCTTGGAAGTACTTCTCTGTGGAGAAAAGGGGAGAAGTGAACTGCCTTGGCTACCACTCTCATAAGCTGTTTCAGCAGTAGCTGCACCAACTGCAATTGCAGCAGCAACTGAATCAGCGGCATAGTGTCCATCAACACTGCACATAATCCACTCAATTGCCTTTTTCACTTCAGCAGCCTGCACTAAGTGTGCCTGCATTTACTAAAATGAAAATAGATCATATTATTTGTTACTTAAATGGCATATAATGAAGAAAACTAAAGGCTTGAATCAAGCAATCAAATCATTTCTATGATAATCAAGCAGTCAAAAATCAAGGTCATGTCCACCGAAGCATACTAACAAATCAACAACCTAAGTTTAGGAGTCTTGTAAACCACAAATTCTCTTGAGCAAGGCTTAATTTAGCAACTATGCCCCCATAAAAAATAAAAAATGAATTTTGGTGGCAACAATCCACCTTCATTACATTCAGGCTTCAGCTGCCCAGTATATCTGAGTTAAAGGAAAAATCAAAGCATGTCCAGTACATCATCAAGAAGCTTACAAAACTTTGTGTCCAGGAAAAATACTTGTGAATTATACATTACCTGCACGATGTTGAAAATAGCACTTAAAAGCAGCACAAAGTTTTCAGATGACAAGCTCCTTAACTTGCTCGCTAGTGATAAACCTCCACCTGAGTCACCCATAAGTGTAAGAAAAGGAGAGAAAATGGAGCAGAAACTCATAACAAGTTGCTTATCTCCAATCAAAAAATCACCTTAAAGAAAATAGACAAGTACTAGCAAATTAATGAGCTCGAAATTTTTTTAAAAAATCTTGTAGTTTGTACACACCATCTGTATCAGCTGTTTGCTCTGCAGATGTTCGCTCTGACTCCAGAGATTGGGCCGAAAAGGCAGGAAGCAGCTCTGCAACAGCATTCTTAATAGTTGTTTTCATACTGGCTGTAAGAGTATCTCGGTATATTCTCAACACAGAGGGGAGCTTGGCCTGATACCAATCAATGAAACATTGATTTCAGTGCTAGAGTAAACAGAATCAATTGGTTTAACATAATCAGCACTGATAAGCACAAATTGCAGTCCTAATAACAAATTACCAACTAAGAGCAGCAACATCTTACAGTGATGCTGCAGGATGGGACCTTCACCTACAGTCACTTACCAGGATCCTATTTCAGAGTGACCATAACTGGGAAAGGATCTTATTGGAAACAAGTTCAATCAGAAATTTATCCTACCAACACTGGAAAAAATATTTGAATTCTGATATTTGAACTTATGAGCTCACATCATCCAGACTCTTATTTCAGTTAAGTCAAACTTTTCTATCAGCATGAATGACTTAAATTTTACTCATGTTGGATAATTCACATAAATTCCTATAATAAGAACTAAGTTATGGCATCAAAGAGTATACATCAGCAGCAAGAGTAAAATTATACAAATATTTAAAAACAAATAACAGCAGAAGTTGTAACGAAGGCAGTTATTTTCATGAAAAAGTACTAGACGCAACATTCACAGTTCTAAGCAACCCAACAATGAGAGGGAGAAGACGATCTCGAGAATTGGAGGTCTCTTCATCATCCAACTTAACCTGCTAAACATGATCCATGCCAAAGAACAGCAGATATTACTCATAGAAGTTCAATAAAGAAGACAAACAAAAATAGAAATACAAGTCATTAAAAAGTCCTTGAAAGAACAGTTAGAAAAATCATATTATGCAAAAACACAAGCATCAGGAAGATGAGGTACAATTAATATAAGTGCAGGGCAAAACCAACAACAGCCACTCATTCCAACTTTATACGCTTGACAGTACATGCTGTATTAAATGTCTTGGATGACATGAATTTCAAAGATGCATTCTTGTGTATAAATATAGCCATATTAGAGTACCAAAAAAAGCAACATGTTCTTTGTCAAAACAAGAAAATGGATAAGTGAAATTAAGCTTACTTCTTCATCTTTTCCATTCATATACATGGAATCCCTGGTTTTTGCTTTGGATAAAAGAAGCAAATCTTTATCCCTAGCAACATGTATTGAAGCTTGCATAAATTCCGCTGAAAGAATGCTACAAAAACAAATGTAATAAGTTACAAAAGAAAAACAAAATGGTATACATTTCCTCTCTAAATTAAATTATATGACATTTTGTATTGCATTTTACATAACAACCAATAAATTTATCACTATTACCTACTTGAAATGATTACTGAAGAAATTGCAAATACAAATAAAAGAAAAAGGCACCATCCACAAAGCACTAGGACCAACCATTCTCACTAAGTGTAAGTTAAGTCAACCCATAAATAGAAGTCCAAGCAAACTAGAAAACCAAGCTTACCCAACAGTAATTGCTGTTAATTCACCTCGTCCCTCTTAACACTGCCCATCCTTTCAGGAGACCTCATCAGGAAACTCAAACTAACTCAGTCATAAGCTTTCTCAGAGTTCAACTTAAGAACCACCAATTGTGCCTCTAGTCATAACATTCCCCACTACCAAATATGTCCCCAAAACCATATCTACAAGTAAAATACGGATCGAGGGAACTTCCTGCCCATACCTTCATCAGAATAAATTCTAAAACTCCCTCAATATATTTTCGCATCAAGCACACAACAGCACATCACCTCATATGGTAAAAAATTTCCCATGATCAATATTGCAACTCAAACAAAATGAATAGTATAAAGAGCTAAATAACACAGCCAATGCAAATGGCAGTTCAAATTGGCAAATAACTGATGCAGACATATTTTTGGAAGAAGAAAAACAAGATACCTGTTTATGGAATCTATTGCAGCTGCTACATGATCCCGTAAGTGACGAAAACAATGTAGACCAGTCAGCTCATCTGCATTCTATCAAAGACAAAGAATGCACACGATTTAGGTCAAAAGAATAAGCATTTACCACAATCAAAACTTCTAATTACACCAGAATTCAAAATATACCAACAACTGCTGCAAATCATTAGTAACATCCAATGCTCCGGCACAATCTGCAGATGCAACAAGCTGTGTACCACCAAAAAAAGAGTAAGAAAATCAACTTGCATTACAAATCATCAAGAAAACCACAACCTAAACCCCAAGCGCAACACTTACATAACATAATTTTCCTAAAACGCTTATTTATGAATAAAACCATCACTCCCTCTCAAATATCCAATATAACACAATTAAACGCATGCCCAAGAAACAAGCCAAAACAAACAAAATGGCAATGCTAATTACAAATTTAAGCGCAATGGAGCCTGTGCAACTAACATAATTTAGCTGAAAACAACAATTAAGCATGTGTGCTAACAAATTCCCATAACAGGCATGCAAAAAAATTACCAATTTAAGAGTGGAAAGGGCCTGATTAACATACAAAATAAGGCTCAACTTATTTTGCAAAGCAACCAAATTCCCTCTACTAACATTCAACTCATGAATCTGCATTGCTGACTCAACCAAATTCTTATCCAAAACCCTAATAGTCTCCTTCAACTCCCTAATCCTCTCACACCCCTCCACAATCTTCCCATTCAAATCCTCCAACTGCCCTTGCGCCTCGAAAAAGGAATTCGACCGCAACGATATCTCCTTCACCAAATGCACCTCCACCACGTCCAAATACTGAGTCAACTTCTCCTGCAACGACAAATTCGCCACCCCATTCGTAAACGGACACGCCGCATGAAACGTGGGCCCATCTTCCAATGCAAAATCCTCTTTAAAATACAGCGACGGAACTTCCCTCAAACACGCAACAAGCGCCTCGCCTTGCCCTACAGCATCCAAATCCAAGTCCAAATTGGATTCCTGCTCGTTGTTTTTGGTGTGGTTTTTGATGTCTTCGAAACGAGAGTGGGTGTCGGAGATGGAGGACAAGTAGGGGAGGAAATCGGATCGGGAGATATCGGGTTGTGAGTGTTTGGTGATTACGGGAGTGAAATCTGGAGGAGCAACGGACCACCAGCCGATCCAGGCGGAGGGATCGGAGGAGGATTTGAAGGAGTGAGGGTTGTTGAGGACGGAAGAGAGGTTTTGGATGGTATTGGAATTGTTGGGGAGCCTTCCTGACAGAGAAGAAGGAAGAGAATCCATTGCTCTGCTCTGTGTTTAGGATTAGGAGGATCTGAGTGTTTTATTTTACATGGGAAATGGGATTGAATTCCAGTGTTGGATCTCAGTGCTGGGAATTGGACTGAATGGAATGGGATTTGGTTGGGATCCCAAAAAAGAAGGAATTTATAGAGTGGACTGGAGGGAGAATGTGAGTGAGAGTGATTGATTGGGCCAGTCAATTTACGGTCGCTTGGCCAGCGATACAACCATAATTTTAAAATCTTTTTATTTTTAATTTGTTTAAATTTTTAAAAATAAAAAATATATATTATTTAATAAATTTTCAAATAAAATTTTTTTAAAAAATTAATATTTATCATTATTTAAAATATACTCGTTAAAAAAATCACATGTAACTAGATATTAAGTCAGATGATTTGAGAATATAATTATAATTATTTTTTTAATTTAAAAATATATTAAAATAATATATTTTTTATTTTTTAAATATTATTTTTAACATTAACGCATCAAAATGTTTTGAAAATATTAAAAATATATTAATTTAAAATAAAAAATATATTTTTCTTTTTAAAAACATTTTTAAACTGTAAAAACAAGCAGGGTTTAAAAAGTTCTAAAAAACCTTAATTTAATTTTGTTTAAAATAAAAAAAAGTTAATATTTTTATATTGTTTTAATATACTGATATTAAAAATAATTTTTATTTAAATAAATTTATTTTAATATATTTTTAAATAAAAAATAATTTAAATAGCTAGCCATGTCAACTCAGAAGAGATTATTCAAGAAAATCATCATCATGAACCTGAGGGAACCCTTCAAAAGACTCCTGAAGAATTTGTGCAAGGAACTTCTGCTCTGGCTTTCACTGCCCATTTAATGCACCCAGGCAACCAATAAGACATGTCAAAGGAAACTGTCCCTTAGCCTGTAGTTATGGCTGAAACAAACCTTCGCTTCATCCATGCGACTATATGAAGCAGAAAAAGCCTACAGAGGCTCAGGTAGAGCAATGAGCGAGTTCCTCCTCACAGACGACTTCTAAGGCCCAAATCTCTAAAGTTAAGTGAGTTGCTTCATACAAAAGCTGAGGATCTTGTGGATGCTTAAGAGTTTGAGAAACTTCAGGACTTGATGAATGTGGATTATTAGAAGTTGAGATTTCTACCACCACTTCTGAAATCTATGCTTAGGAAAAAAAATATTCAGGATCTTCAACTGCAACTGCAGAGCAGAAAAGAATCCCCTTCCTCCAAGCAACAGGACTTCATTAGTTTGTCCATGGAAATCAAATTCCTTTATGAAGACAAATCCCCTTATGTGTTTATATTAGGACGAGCCTGTAGTGACAGGATTGAAGGTAAGCTTGGCAAGAGAAAACAATATCTGTCAAATTCAAAGAGCGTTAACTGAACAAAAATATGAAGACTTGCTTTATCTATGCATTAGAAAATATACATCATACTGAATTCTGCAGCCATGGCCCGATGCATTTCTTTGAATTTACTAGAATTTTCACCATATTGGTTTAGGTATTTCCACATTGGAGTAACAAATATGTATCTGCATTCTTGCTGGGTTCTTGTCCATGAACAACATTAGCCTTTTGATGCCCCGCCAAATTCTTCAAAGAGGCGCTCGATAGTCTTTCTTGATGTAACTTTGTCAATCTCAAATGCCTTCATGTCAACTCTGAGACCTGCATGATCAACAAACGACAGAGGGTTTTAGTATATAAGAGTGGACCTGCATTCAATGATGAAAAAGAAATAATTGCTATTTATAACTTAATGGTCTCCATAGAATGCAGAAAAACTAACCTGGTTGATGCATAGCTTTGAGTGGCAGATGGGAGGCATTTGAACTTGAGATGGAGAGCAGATTCCTCATATGTTCCATAGTTTCAGCAGAGACCAGTATCTCCCTCTAAGTTACAGCAAAAATATGCATAAGCAGAAATTCAGTAAATAAATATACAAAATTAATAAAACCAATAATTTCTTTAGAGCTTGAAGTTCTTTACAGCATCATTATACCCCGATACAATCATGAGCAACCGAAGCTTCTCCAACACTTGAGATTTAGCAAAAAATTATAATTAGCAAGTTGTAATCAAACTACATCACATAAGTAATGGAGGTAATGTTTATAACCAGAAGACATTGTAAAAGCTAATAATAAAAAGGACAAAGCACAAGAACAGACAGCATTTCTGCATTTGCATTAATGTGTGCTTAGTTACTCATGCTGGAAATATTTGATTTCTTCTGTTGAAGAATGCTCGCGAGCAAGAAACTGCTCTATTGATATGCCTAGGGAACTCATCCCAAAGTTTGACACCATTAATCTTGAACCAGTTGCATCTGGCTTCCCTGGTAAATTGCATGATAAAGCATAAGGAACAAACTGGGAAAGTTTATTACAACCAAGGTGAACAGTTTCACTAACTGCTACATTCTCTAATATGTCTCAGACCAATAATGAATACTTGTTCTGGCCCTGCAATGAATCAGTAGCATATTAAATGACAGATACGGAGAACAGTGAAAGTCCAGACCTCCTCTTGTCCACTTCTTAAAATCCTTGCGCAATATGTCGACTACTTTAAGATCAGAGATATCATGCATTTTGTATCTCACTGCAAAAGCAAAGTTTAGCTCAAAGATTAGGGGAAAAGCTGCATGTACACAAGCTTTGAATTGCAGAAAACTTTGTATAAAAAATTGAAGTTTCAGGTCTGGTAAAAACCATTGGATCCAAAGCGACCAGCACCATTGAGTAACAAAGTAGCATGTACTTGTATTTCGTTGTGCAATGAGGAATAGTAAGATTTCCAGTGTCCATTAGGATGCCAGCTAACTGATCGAAAAACAGCCAGATATAAGAAGAGAAATTTGGTTCCAAGTCAAGATTGAATAGAAACGCTCATATGTTTTTCCAAGTAATAACTTTTGTCCACCAGAAAGTAAAGAAAATAAATGAAATTGAAAAGAACAGGAAACTATTGTCCAAGAAGTTGATTAGATTCAACTGATATATGTGAAGAAACTAAAAGAGAAATTTGAGAAATTTAAAGAAAATGGTCTAATTAGTAGATCATGATTGAACAGAAAAACAAAAGAAACTAAAAGGAAATGGAATTGTCTGGGTTTAGGAGCAGTAGGTACCAGTAGTCTGCTGAATCCTTGCCCAGCCAATAGCTCAGGTGAAGTCAAGAACAACTTTTCAGCGATAAGGGTACAGCATGAGCAGTCCTGCACAGACGCAATAGCTTATTCACACTCTTGTTGAGAGTAATAACTGTTAGATGGTCTCAAGATATGTAGAAAATGATTTTCCTTACACATTATTTGTTTACAATGTACATTTATATATAGGAGATTTGTTTGACTGTTACATGAAGTTATAACAAACATTAAAGACTATAATTACGAAGAATCAAAACTCATCTTTAGTTACACAAACAATGTTGATTGAGAAGAGAGAAAATCTCTTTTAACACCCTCTTTCAAACTTGGCAGGCCTGCACAAAGAACATGATGATACTTGTGAAGAGGCTTGGTAAGAAGATCTACAAGTTGATTTATTGAAGGGATAAAGCAAACATGATGGCTTTCAAGTGTAATTTTCTCACGAACAAAATGACAATTAAGTTCAATATATTTAATACAAATATGAAACACCGGATGAGAAGTCATGTAGGTTACATTGAGGTTATCATAATGCAAGAGAATGGAAATCTGAATTCGAGCACCAAGTTCATAAAGCAAGTAGGCTAACCAAATAGAATCTGCACTAGCATGAGAAAGGAAGCAAAACTCAAACTCAGCATTGGAACGAGCAATGTTAAGCTTAAATTATTGGGTTGAGATGGTTGTTTGACATAGTATTAGAACCTTAATGATCAAGTGATCATGAATTTAAATATCATCATTTTTATTTATTTGATAAAAATTAAGAATGAGATAGTATGAACCTGTGTAAATTTCAAACCCAAAAGACTCTTACTTGAAGAGGTGTGTAAGAGAATAATATAAATCATATTTTGGGATACTATTGGGTTGAGATGATTACTTAGTCTCACCTAACAATTTAAGCTATTAGATTGAGATGATTCTTTAACAATAAATAAAATTAAAGTATGAAAATGACAAAAAACAATCGCACAAACGAAAACATTATGATCTTACTCATCCAGATTGGAACTTATGAAAGAAAGAGTAGTTTGGATGGCATTCTTTTTTTTCAGAATGCCTTCCAATTCTATACTTCAGTGCATAGGATTAATCTCACATGCGAATTCGTGGTTGATAAAGTAGACTAATAATCAGGATTTGGAAGGCTTTCAATCTTCAGATGTGAATTGGAGTGGAAGACAAGAAGAAATATAGGAGAAACAAAGACTTGAAAGTTTATTAGAAAAGAAAACAAGTTCTCATATTGCATGAAACTGACGCAGTCAGACTCGGTACTCATCAGTCATCTCCGTAACAAAAAGCAATGCAAATGCATAGTTTCCCGCTTCATACCTGACCAAGAGCAACATTCTCAACCCAAGGATACACAGATTCACCCTGTAAAACAGAAAGACAGGCATGTTAGTCATTTCACTCTATGAAAACCTTTGGAAAGAAGAGAAATGTCAAGAAATAACCCCCTGAGCTCACAAAATGCGCCTTTCTGCAGTTGAATACTTCAACGACCGCTTCCTTTAGTGTCTGTTCAAAAGAAGGAAGTGAAATAAATATCTTTCTTATTTACCAATGGCTGTTATAATAATAATAATAGTTAAAAAAAAAAAGCTTTTCCAAAGAATCACTACCACTTGTCTTGTTTGGAGCTTGTGTCCATTCCGTAGATCTAACTTGAGACACCCAAACAGATCATAAAATGAAAGATCAATCTGCTCAATGTAACCAGCCATTCAACTAAAAGCTTGATTCTGCAGTACTAGAGGATAACATTGAAGAATGGGAAAATGAGGAAACATATATTTAATTAAGCAATGTAATCGACACAAAGAATACCTCATCTACAAAGATTAAGGATGACTCATCAAAATGACATGAATCCAGCAACCATTTTAGTTCTGCATGAGAACTTAGGTCTTCCCTCTTCATATTAATGATAGGTACAGTGCAGAACTCGTCACTTTCGAGTGTTTCGTTCAAGTAGAAAGCATACATGATGATTGAAGCTAAGGATCCAACATCTATAAAGAAAAGAAAACGAAAGATGGATTGTAATCTTAATAACATGCTCTTTACAATAGCTTAGAATTGTCCAAACCCGAGCTTCAAGCAAGTAGAAGGAAGAGATTAAGTTAACTCAAAGATCTCCGTGTATGCAGAAGAATAGTGCATAATCTTAAAAGCCAATGACAAGTAAAAGACAGGGCTCTGGGAGAGAAAAGATCAAGAATTGAAGAGGTTAGTCAAGAGTGTCTTCAGAGTAGAACAAAGGAAATTACCTGAAACATCCTGGCCAATTACAGCATGCAAGAATTTTCCCGGAACACCGCCACTCACATCATTCTTTCTAGCTTTCAAGTATAAATTTAGCCTCATAATGCTGTCACATGATTCCAAAATTTCAAATTGTGGGGAATATCCATTACAAAATGATGCGGCTGACTGAGGAGGCGGAATCTTTGACAGGTTCGATTTCCTTTAGTTCAGAGCAAATCATTTTTCAGCTATAGGTCTTGCTAGGACAGGCACACTTTGGTGTGCTTCAGTTGTTTCAAAGGTATCGGGACTGGATACTTTCACTAAATCATTTGTACCGCCTGAATCAACGCTGGAATCAAATTGAGAACATTGGAATTCGAAAGAGGTTGATGTAGGAATCCTCCACAATGTCCCAAATGCAGTCTGCTCGAAGGGTTCAAGAATGTCTGAGACAGAATCCTTTATTGGCAAGTCCTTGGACTTTCCAGAGATATCTGAAAAAATTTTACTTCTGAAATCTCCAATATCTGATGTTGAACGAGAAATAGTCCGGCTGCGGCTTTCATTACCTCTTAACAGACCAGCAAAGAATGGATGCTCTTGGCCACGATTGTACGAATCCTGCCAGCCTCAACAAAAGGTACAATATTGTATCATATAAAAATATGTTTGTATCCAATTACTCTCATCATTGTTGCCATCACCATCACTGTCTTAATACCTGTTACACTCCAATAACAGTAACACCCATAGCAAATTTTCTCTATGCAAGGAGGTTTATTCAAAGAACATAGGCAGGCTATTAAAAATAAATTGATTTCTATTAAAACTATACATTCCTCAAAATCTTATTTTTATTCTTGAGTTTTTAACTCTATATTATTGATTTTTGATCTTATACCACGTCTATTTTTCCTTTCAACACAGGCTGCTGAATTGAGAGAGGATGTGCGTCAACAATCGAACAAAAAAGAACTTTGTATGACAAGGACATTACTGAGGGGGAGAGAAATCATGTTTCAGATGTTGCCTCGGCAACTTGATCTTGATCCTCTAGAAGCTAGTTCATTCACTAGCCTGGTATGCATGGACAGGCCTATTGGCTACGAAATCTTGGCAAACCTCCAAAGCTTCTGAGCAAAATGAGTTATATTCTTGAAAGAATAACTCACTAACCTTCAAGTCTAGGTTCCTTTACAAAGTGTTTAATTGAAAATTAAATCAGCCTAAAAGAAGTATATCTTGAACAAGATGCTAAATTATTAAAACGTCCGAAAACTAATCTGAATTGCTAACAAATGCTCAAATGGAGAATACTCCTACGTACATACACTTTGGTGTATGATTCATGAATCTGATAAATACCATGATCAGCGTACGTATTGGCAACCATTGAAAGGGAGGATCATATGCTTGTCAATATATTCTATATGCTTGTTTTGAACTTTTAGTCTGACATTGTAGACTACTTCCTAGTTCCTACTGGCTACCTACCTCGTTTTGCGATGTAATGTATCTATGAAGAAGGCATAGTCAAAAAGTTATTCGATCAGAAGAGACATATCTTCCTCAAGAATGTGACATGATATTGAATAATAACAGTCGTCTTAACGTTCAAAAAATGGAAAATAAAGGTAGACTAAGAAATGAGTAGAAAGGTTTTCACCTGGGCCATTGCTTTGGGAGGCCTCATGATGGTGGAAATGGAGACCAAAGAGGAGTGATGGAGACCAAATGTTTGAAACAGACAAACATCGCCATTACAGCAGTTCTTCCTATGTCCAAAACTGCAAAACCAAAGTCCTCTTGTTTCTTAAAACGTGCCTAGCCTATGGAATGTAGGAATTTTTCTTCTAGCCATTTGGCTAGCACATTTTTCTCTCTTTTTTTTTCTCTATTTTCATTAAAAAAAAAAATCTCCATTTGGCCGTTTGTTATTCCAAAATATTTGAGAACTGATTTCATTGATATGAATTGATCAATTTCCTATATAGTTTCTATGGATTATTTCCTACATAATAGAAATATAATTTCTCAAAATCTTCTTTTTATTCTTGAGTTTTTAACTCTATATTATTGATTTTTGATCTTATACCACACCTATTTGTTCTTCCAACACAGGCTGCTGAATTGAGAGAGGATGTGCATCAACAATCGAACAAAAAAGAACTTTGTATGACAAGGACATTACTAAGGGGGAGAGAAATCATGTTTCAGATGTTGCGCTAAATTATTAAAACTTCCTAAAACTAATCTGAATTGCTAACAAATGCTCAAATGGAGAATACTCCAACGTACATACACTTTGGTGTATGATTTATGAAGCTGATAAATACCCTGATCAGCGTAACATTGAAAGGGAGGATCATATGCTTGTCAATATATTCTATATGCTTGTTTTGAACTTTTAGTCTCTAACATTGTAGACTACTTCCTAGTTCCTACTGGCTACCTACCTCGTTTTGCCATGTAATGTATCTATGAAGAAGGCATAGTCAAAAAGTTATTCGATCAGAAGCGACGTATCTTCCTCCAGAATGTGACATGATATTGAATAATAACAGTCTTAACGTTCAAAAAATGGAAAATAAAGGTAGACTAAGAAATGAGTAGAAAGGTTTTCAGCAACTCACCTGGACCATTGCTTTGGGAGGCCTCATGATGGTGCAAATGGAGACCAAATGTTTGAAACAGACAAACATCGCCATTACAGCAGTTCTTGCTATGTCCAAAACTGCAAAACCAAAGTCCTCTTGTTTCTTAAAACGTGCCTAGCCTTTGGAATGTAGGAATTTTTCTTTCTAGCCATTTGGCTAGCACATTTTTCTCTCTTTTTTCTCTCTATTTTCATTAAAAAAAAAATCTCCATTTGGCCGTTTGATCTTCCAAAATATTTAAGAACTGATTTGATTGATATGAATTGAATTCCAATATAGTTTCTATGGATTATTTTTCAATGTATTTGAATAATTTGTAACCTAGTTATAAAACTCGATTTAGTTCTCAACATTTAAATAGGTGGGATGGTCACCCTATTTTAATTCAAAATGATCGTTTTTAAAATAAAAAATTTAAAATAAAAAAAAATTGTTTTAAAAAAATAAAAATCAAATTAAATTTGACTCGAGTTTTGATTAAGTTGACCTATCATGTTTACTAGCTAGGTTTGATTGGAAGAACTCCAGCATTATTTGATATGAAACTTAATTAAGATTGAATTCAAGTTAGTGCTTTATTAGATTAATCCACAAAGTTAGTTCCGAGTTTAACAACAACTGAATTAATGAGTCTGTGAACTTGAGCTCAGGCTAGTATTCCATGTTGAATTTTACACTGTTTTCTTTTTTATTTTTAATGAAAAAAAAGGGATAAAATGATAATTTAATAATATGAGTCAAGAGAGTGTACTTAGATGCTTTTCTCCTTAAATTCACATAATTGGTTTTTTTTCAAATTCAACTTTATATTAATTTAGAACATCAAAACTAAGCACTTCTTTTGATGAAATAAAATTCATTTATATTCAAAACGAATAAACAATAAACACTAAAATGAGATAAGATAGAGAGCAAACCTCAAAATCAAATATTTATGATTCACTCAACTTCGAAGAAAATATTATTAAAAGGTTATATAAATATAAATTTTATTATTTGTTCTAAATTGAGTACTCCATTAAATTTAAAATAAAATTATAAGGTAAGATCTGTAAAACTAAAGATGATTTGAACGAGATGTATGTCTAAAAGCAAGGAACTTGGTGAAAAAAAAAAAGAATTTTTATATTAATAAATTACACAAACTAATACTATTAAACCAATTCTGCATTGCCCAGACAAATTCATTTTTTTAATAGAATTTTGGAGAGAGAAAAAAAATCCTTATCGAAGCAACACATAATACTATCAATTTTTTCTTGCGTTTTTAATGTTTTCCCTCTCTTAATCATGATTTTTTTCTTCTTCTTTTATAATTAACGAAATTTCCTTATTCAACTTTATTTTTTTATTACAAATATTAATTATTTCAAGTTTTTAATTGTAATAAATAATAAGCTGTTAGCAAAAGTTTTCGATGACACTATTGGAAAACTAATTATTTAATAAAACATTAAAATACTAATTAAATAATAAATCATAATATGCTTTTTTTATTGGAAAGATTATTCGGTCCATACTATAGTTTAGTTATTTCTATATTTATTCTTTATGTTTTTGAAAATTATAGTTTATATTTTTAATAAATTAGACTATAGAATAGTTTTATATAAATTATTACGCGTGCAGTAGAGTCTTAGATATAAAATGACACCAATGCAAAATTAAAGCAATATCATCTCACATTTCACCAACTTGGTCTTCAACAACTTTTTCCATCGAGAATACATGACATTGTCTAAGCTCATTAATTAGTAGTAGCATTTTGTTATTATTTAATTTAAAATAGAAGAGATGAGGATATGGAGAATATACTTTTTATTTTAAAATTATCTTAAAAATATATTTATTTTGTCTGGTCTATGTTATTCCAATTAAATATTTTTATATCACTTAGATAGCCTTTTTGTTCTTTGCTATAATATAATAGATCAAATTTTTTTTTTCTAAGTTCTTTTTTTTTTTTTTACCATTGTATTTTACTTTGATTATTGGTTTTATGGCTTTTCAATATATTCTCGTTGATTATTCAAAGAAAAATATATTTTTATATCATTTTTTTTATTTCTTCTATCTTAAAATGCTAATCAAACACAAACGCGATCTTTACCTCTGCGCAGTACTACTAATGACTAAACATCTCATGATTAATTTTGTTGTGTAAGATAAGATTATGGTCTAAGGCAATCATGGTGTTCATGACTTGTAACTTAATCAATGTCCAAGAAAGTTAACGTCTTTTGAATTTCATCTTTTGACCAGTAAATTAAGCTCTAGTTAGTTGGCTTTTTGGATTAATTCTCTGTTCGCAATTCATGGCGAAACCCACACCAGCTGGTCCTACCTCCTAAAGCGTGCATTAAACAGGAAATTCCCCTGTACTTTCTCAGTTCATCATGTAGACATATCTAAACTGGAAACGCATCTCTGTCTAGCTAGCCATTTGAGTTTCCGATCAGATAATGTAAAGGTTCCATTTTTTCCGAAGCTTGAGTCGCCGGAAAAATATCAATGATCATTGCATTGCCGATGGAATGAAAGGCCTTGCTTCTTAAAAGACGATTGTGCCTCTTTGCATCTCAGTGACCAAATCTCAAAACTCAGCACTTCAGCTCCTGATTTTGCTTTTATCAAATTTCTTTTAATTATACTGCTAGCATAAGTCCTCGAATTTTTAATTTTGTGCAATTATATCCTGATATCTTAATTTCAAATGATTAATGATTGAGCGTGATGACCCTCGAGACTCTAACCATAGCTTTAATTTGTTCATATAAAGATATAATTAACTTAGTGGCAAGGGCTACTGGAGTTTTAAATTAAATACTAAGGAAAATGTTTATTCAACTTAATTGGAAGTCTTAAGTTCAAGTTATATCATTAGTTTTTTAAAAAAATATACATATCTAAATCCAATTAATTCTAAATATATGTCGGAGTAGTTTTATAATGTTATTTATATTTTATTAATTAATTTTTGGACACACATTAAAGAAATAAAAAGATGCAATTAGGATAGAGAAATTATTATTATTATTTATGGGTCATCGATTTTATATTTTATATTGTATATTGGTGTGAAAAAAGTAACAAAATCATGAGATTTAATCAAATTTTAATAAAACCACTGCTAGAATCACCTTCAAAACAATATATTTTCACCTTGTGCAATCCTAAACTCATTTTATGTCACTTCAAGTGCAATTATTCCATTTTCACTGTTAAAATCACCTTGAAAATTACATATTTCCACCAATGTGAACTCCTAGATTCATTTTATGTCACTTCAAGCACAACTATCCCATTCTCTCTTCACCATCTTGTTCATATTACACTCAGCTAAACATGCGATCTACTGGTCTGCCCAGCTTCAGAAAGCAAGTATGCAGATTTTTTTAGCATGTTCGAAATGATCATATAAATATCCATGGACTGCGAAACATTGATGAAACCATTCACAGAATGTTACAGATCCATGGTAACAAGAGCTCAGATTTGAGCTGAGGAGCTTTGGGCTAAATCAAAATTCTTGCTACATTAATTCATATGATATTGACCCACTTAAAAACAATGTTTAAAACAATGTTAATTAAGTTATTTTCTCTCAGAACGTCTTAGTTGTATTTTGTTCTTTTCTTCTCTTCTCTCTTGACTAATGCTTGATTTGACTACAAGAAGATTATTATTTTTCTTGGCTAACAATTTCTATAGAAGTTTTTTTTTTCTTGTATACTAATTGTAGTCATTAAATTCAGATGCGACCGTTAAAACATGATTTTAATGCATAATTGTCTAATTTTCCAATGCCCACAATTGTTTTCTTGGTGTTAGTACTTCCCATGTTTTTGTTATGTCATTTCTTAGCATCCAAGGTAGAATTTCTATGCAATATTTGAGAGGGAAGCCAAGATATGGTATGATACACATTCTTGATGTATCGAGATCAAAGTAAATTTCAAATTTGGTTGCTCATAAATCCTCCAATTTGTTCATGTGATTCTTATGATGACTGGATGTTAACAATTAGTGTATCCTCCAATACGTTGAGTTTTTTTTTTAAAAAAAAAAAAATCACACTAAACAAACATAAAAAAATATATTTTTCTATATAATATTTTACACAAAATTCTGAAATTTTAACGTATAAAATGAGCCCATTTGTATATTGATACACTATCCAACACCTCAAGTATGTATAATATTACAACTTACAAGTGCTTGATATGCTTAAACGAACTAAAATAATGCATTTTATGATGTTTTTAAATATATTGAAATCATCATCTTAAAACATCAAATCATCTCGTTTTTTCAGTCCGGAAAAGTTTTTCAAAAGCATTTCGACTGCAACACCAAGCACATGCACTCTTACAGTTTTCCCAACTCTTTTTACCATATCCATAACACTACAAATACCCAGAGAAGCTTTGCCAACATCATATGGACGTGGGTGGCTGTATGCCACAACAAGTAAAGAAACTTTTAGACAAAGAGCGACAGCAACAGCATAATCATCATCAAACAACACAGGAGAAAGAAGATCACTTGAATGTAGAAAGCACAGGCACAAAACCGGCGTAAATGAAGCTTATTAGCAGATAGACCGACCATCTAGAATGGGTCCTACTTAAAAGATTTCTTGTCTATCCAAAGCTGATGATCAGGTGTGTTAAGAGCATCACCAAAAGTGATAGAAAGAAAGATGATCAACTAGGGACCATCAAAGGGCATAGTATTTGACGAGTGATCAGTCACTCGGATTTGTCTCCGGTTCAAGGTTCAAGTCTACTTACTAAAAAAAAACCAGCCATAAATCTGTTAGAAAATTATGATAAACAGAAACAATGAATAATAATAAAAAAGAACCTAGCTAGGTATAATTAGAGGTTAAATAAATGGCAATATAGTCTACAACAGCTAGTAAAAAAAATAAATGGCAGGATTAAAGAGTTGTCTTGTAACACGAACTTGTAACATGCAGCTGTGACAACAATTTAAGAAAGGTAGGAGTGAAGACAGAAGATCTAGAAAGTATAGATGTTGTCTCGCATTTTAGGAGGTAACATGTGGTTTTTCCTTTGTTCCAACCTTATGTGTGAGCTTCCATCATTTCCTTGTTAGTTAGAAAATATTAAAGTTTATTATATAAATATCAAAAAAATATTTTATTTTTTGATTAAAAACTTATTAATATATTTATTCTATGTTTACATTATAGATTTATCACTGCTACAATAGAAAAAACCATAAAAAACTTCAATTGTGCCATTTCTAAAATAAAAGAACATTTTCTTTTAATAAATATACTAGTTATTTAATTTGACCATACTTCTTCGCAAGTCGAATAATGTTTTTAGCAAAAACAAAATGTGCAAGCTTTTCAAATATTTTTTTACAACAAAAAAAGTTTATAAATAAAAAAAGTTTATAAATGCATTTAATTAAATAAATTAAGAATTATTTGTGACAATAAATGCCAAACAAAAATGTTAACATATTTATTTGACTTGTCCCGTTGTACATGGAATAAATGTTTTTCTAAGGCAACATAATTAATTAATGTGCAAGAATTATTAACACTTTTTTGACAACAAGTAAGAAAATATAACTATAAATAAAAAAATCATATCCTTAAATATAAAAAAAAAAAATCATATACATTTATAAAAATAAGTAAGATCTTAAGCTCAATTTTAACGTAATAGAAAAATAGAGCAATGTTACAACCGCTATATTTAAACACTATTTTTATAGTCTTTTTTATAATAATTTTTCAAAAAAAAATTAAAGAAAAAAAACTTTAAAAAAATTATGAAAGAATGAAGATAAAAATAAAAAGAATTGTATAAATATGTCAAATGCAGAGTAATAAATATTTAAATCGTAAAAAATAAAAAATAATATTTTTTTTAAGAACAATGTGAATAAAAAAAGATAAAAGTACAAAAAAAAAATTACAAAAATTAAAATAAAAATATTTATGATAAATAAAACAAGAATAAAATGATAAAAATGAAGACATAACTACGATACTGCCACAGTAAAAATTTGGAAAAAATTTAATGATGTCATGCCTACGTGAAAGACCATTTTTTAGTATAATAATAATAATAATAATAATAATAATAACAGTAATGAAGGACTAATTCGGGATTAAGGAGTGGGGACATGTAATGTGGAAACAGTGGTATGTCTACCACGTGATTGTCTTGTTCTTAAATTGACTCTTCCGCTTGAGCAGTGATATTGTAGGAATCTGAGAAAAGGTTGTAGATGCCTAATAACCGATAGTCTGATACTGTTAGAATAAGCTCATACTATTTACACTATAACTATAGGAGTGATGTAGAGTGGTAAAAGTTATTTTTTAAAAGTAGTTTTTATTTAAAAATATATTAAAATAATATTTTAATATCAGCACATCAAAATAATTCAAAAATATTAAAATAATTAATTAATTTGAAATAGCAAAATAATCAAATTTTAATATAAGAAAAAAAAAGGTTTACTCTTAATACCAAACATACACTTAAAGTGAATAACCCAACCCCTATCCTAAACTGGGTTTAGAAAAAAATCAACTTGGATTTTGCACAGTCAATAATATGAATTAATTTTTAATCCGATCAAAAGTTTGTTAAACCTAGTTTTATATTTTAAAAACTTTTCTTTCAAATAATAATGTTTTGATTTTTAAAAAATATTAAAATTAAATCAATTCAAGTTAATCCATGTATTTCATGACTAGAATCTTAAACCGGATCATTAATTGATTTAATAACTTTAATTTACACATGCAATTAATACAATAACAAGCCATTTATTAGACCCTTACCTTTCCTATTTCCTCGCTAACCTGATTCGTGAAAATACTTGAAGTTTTTTATTTTAATATAAATATTGAAGTATTAATTTTAGATAATCCATTCGAGAGTGAAAAACAAAAGATAATCATATGTATAATCAGTGACATACTTTTTATAGTGGAAAATGCACAAAAATCATTTGTTTCTCAAAAAGATTATATCCCATGCAAGGTACTTCAAGGTTCAAGCACAGTCCAAGCTCACATGAAATTGGTTTATTTCATGCTAAACATTAATTATGTCGCCATCCTCATTTTTTCAAGTCTTTTACAAATTTGAATATGATTTTTATTTAATTATTATCATTTCCAGGTAAAAAAGTGGTACATGGTTGATGTATACCATATCAATTACCGAGAGCATTCATCATCAACAATGCATGGCCATCAATCTTTTTTCCCCTAAAAGAATGGTTTTAATAATTTGAACGTGTAGAGTCGATGAGGAAAGAAGTGGTGGGCATTGGACCACTGAAAGAACACAGGCAAAACAGGGGACGGAACTGTATAGAGATCAAAATAGTGCATCGAAGGGTTTTCAGATTCAATGTCTCATTTGGTGACTTTGCTTGGCAAAAAGAATCCCAAAGTCTCCTAAAGGGATCCCGACAAGCCTGGCTCCAGAAGGGAAAAGCATTAATCACCTTTATTTGAGAGTGAAAGGGAAAGGCAAGACCTGTAGAATCAAAGCTTTTCATGGCTGACCATGTATAGCTTGTAAAAGAAACTAAACATGTACACATCTATCGTTGAGAGTATGGGGCCCTGAGGCTCTCTTTTTTGAGGGTGACTAATCCCTATCTGGAATCTCCTGCTCATAGATGTGGTAGATCCTAGACTACACATTTTTTTTTCTTTGTTTTGTATTTATCGAGAAATTTTACGAGTAAATAGAAGTATTTCCTCCCTAAATCCACTCTGAATTCATGCAGATTGCTCAAAAAATAATCTTATACTAACCTTATTTAAGTTTGAATTTGAAATAATTAATAACATATGGTATAAATACATTGATCATATATATGTGTTTAACGTCGCCTCAAAATTAATACAGGAAAAGTAAACTCTTGGAGAATTGAGCACCATGGGTCAAATATAAAACCCTATAATGATGCATGCTTTAGCCGAACCCATATGGGTGGAATTTGTTTGTTAAGCAAAAAGTGATAGAGGGAGAATTGCAAAAAGAAAGACGAGAAAAAAAGTTTCCAGTGGTGGTTGGTGTGGCGGTGGAGGCCATAGTGTACGTTAAAAAAATCTGCTTTAATTAGGATTCACTTTTGAGATATTAATTTTAAAGAAAATGCATTTGTTGATAGTGGATTTATGGCATTATACATGGGAGGCAGTTTTCTCATATGGTAACAATATCCCACCCCTTTTTCCATACTATATATCTTTCTATATTCTATATATAGAAGCCTTCTACGTTCACCTCTTTAGTTTGAATTTGTCCATCTCTCTCTCTCTCTCTCCTCTCTCTCTCTCTATCTCTATATATTTGTGTGGTTGTGTGCCTTGTGTTTCACCAGATTATTCGTTCTCTTTGCAAGAAGATCAATAGAGGAATATTTGAGTCAGTCATCAATGGAAGCAAGAAACGGATTCGAAAGGGAAGGGAGATGCATCAAAGAAGAAGGTGACATGGGTTATGCCTGGCTCCCTGTATGCCACAAGCAAAGACCAATCTTTTGTTTTAGATTGGCTGTTGCCGGTGGCGTGCGAGGAGCCAAGCATACTCTCTCTTTCTCTATCTGTGTGTATGCGTGCTTGCGTGCGTTAATCATTCTTCTGCTAAACTTTTATGTATTACTTCGATGCTTCTACATGTCCTTCTGATATTTATTTTCCCTTGTTCATAGAGTATTTTCTCATCTTGAAAATCAGGTATGATCAATTATATAGAAAGGCTTTTATTTTCTTCGAAAAAATGAAAGCGAGAAGCACTTTTGTATCCATTGATCACCAGAATTTTGTTTGTCAAAACAAATATTATATGCCCTAGATCACTGCTTATTCTTTGCATGTGCATCAGGTCTAAGAGAACTCACACGTATACATACTGCTTGCAAATTAAATGGTAAGTTTATTTCTTTAAAAAAAAAATGTTCGGTTACTCTTTTAAGGGAGTAGAGATGGAGATAATTGGGATAAAATCATGCCTTTAATTCACTAACTAAACATAAGTTATTTAATTCTTATCATGATGAATAATTTCGTGCTTGATAAGTTTATTTCTTGTAGTTGTTTTGCTTTTTAAATATGGTGTTAATTGCTTAGACAACACTAAATTATTTTACTATATATATATATATATATGTAACCCACATTGAACAAGCTCTTTTGATATAAGGGTTTTTGTTTTTTTTCTTGATTTGGATCTAATTGGAAAAGCATACATGTATAGCAGTGTTCTTCTTTATCAGGTTTCAGCATGATCATCGCAATTAAGAGAGGAATATTGATGGTGTGGCCTCTCTCTTCTTGCAAGGAATATATTTCTCCATGAACTTTAATTTGATGATTCGATTCCCACTTAGCTACCAATCTATGCAGCAGAAAAGCTCAAGGGCCATGCTCTGACCAAGAACTACTTTCTCAAGGCTCGGAGAGAGCATCATTGCAATTTGCTAATGTTTTTATTCCTCCATTGTGCTTTATAATGTTACCTTTTTTTTCCTCAACTACGGAAGAACATCAATATTTGTAGTAAACTAGCTATTTGTTACTCTCTCTCTCTCTCTCTCTCTCTCTCTCTCTCTCTATATATATATATATATATATATATATATTCCACAGATGGAGGGAGGGATCGATTAACATGGTGTTAATGTAGGGAATGAGTTGTAAATAGATTGTAAGAGGTAAAAATTAAAAAAATATTTGTGTTACATTGTGATGATTAATTAATCAATGTGTTTATTGATACAGTAGGAAATGTTTTTTGAATTAAAAAATATGAAAATGATATTTTATTAAAAAAATATAAAATAGTTTCAAAGAGCACTAATTTCATTGTACTTAAAACGCACTGGAAAATATTTAACTCCTACTTTTTTATGAACACGACTAGTTTCATTAAACTTAAAACGCACTGGAAAATATTTAACTCCCAACTTTTTTATCAGCACGACTAATTTCCTGTCATTGTTGTGAGAATATCTCATGTCTACATCATATTTGTTCATGGGTGAGGCGACGTCGTTACGGAAACATTATGGAGGCTCATGCATGAAAACCACACGCATGCTCATATATAAATAAGGGCGTGTGTATATATCAAATTAAAGCACATAGAACAATTCAAAAATAAAAATAAATAAATTTATTTGATATTTTTTTATTCGAGAATAAGGGAGCCCAGAAAGAAATGTTGAAAAAACACTTTCATTGTTTGTTTAACCAAATACTAAGCTCACACCCACTTACAAAATGGAAAATACAAGGCTGCAAGCAAGTGCACTTCTCAAGAATATTGCAGCAAATATCTAAAGTCCGTTTGTTT